>PVKV010001703.1:94380-194814 GCA_004027835.1 Alouatta palliata | reverse complement strand
AAGGGCTGATATCCAGAATCTACAAAGAACTGAAACAGATTTACAAGAAAAAAACAAACAAGCCCATTCAAAAGTGGGTGAAGGATATGAACAGACACTTTACAAAGGAAGACATACATGAAGCCAACAAACATATGAAAAAATGCTCATCATCACTGGTCATTAGAGAAATGCAAATCAAAACTACATTGAGATACCATCTCACGCCAGTTAGAATGGCGATCATTAAAAAATCTGGAGACAATGATGTTGGAGAGGATGTGGAGAAATAGGAATGCTTTTACACTGTTGGTGGGAGTGTAAATTAGTTCAACCATTGTGGAAGACAGTGTGGCCATTCCTCAAGGACCTAGAAACAGAAATTCCATTTGATCCAGCAATCCCATTAGTGGGTATATATCCAAAGGACTATAAATCATTCTACTATAAGGACACATGCACACGAATGTTCATTGCAGCACAGTTTACAATAGCAAAGACCTGGAACCAACCCAAATGCCCATCGATGATAGACTGGACAGCGAAAATATGGCACATATACACCATGGAATATTATGCAGCCATCAAAAACGATGAGTTCGCATCCTTTGTAGGGACATGGATGAACCTGGAAACCATCATTCTCAGCAAACTGACACAAGAACAGAAAACCAAACACCACGTATTCTCACTCATAGGTAGGTGTTGAACAATGCAAACACATGGACACAGGGAGGGGAGCATCTCACACTGGGGTCTGTCAGGGGGAAAAAGGGGAGGGACAGCGGGGGGTGGGGAGTTGGGGAGGGATAGCATGGGGAAAAATGCCAGATATAGGTGATGGGGAGGAAGGCAGCAAATCACACTGCCATGTGTGTACCTATGCAACAATCTTGCATGTTCTCCACATGTACCCCCAAACCTAAAATGCAATAAAAAATATTAAAAAAAAAAATTCACCCTCTGTTGTTGGTGGGGATGGGAAGAGGTCGAGATGTCCTTGCAGCATGCCAAAGCACCATATTTTGGGAACACTGTTTTTTGGGCCCCAATAGAAAAATTGGAAAATATTTATTTCTACCCCCTCTCTCCCTACAGGATCATCATGGTATGGCCATGTCTCTCTGCCAAACGCTACAGCTTCTTTCAGTGAGGAGTGAATGTAACACAGCTACAGCTTCTCTTTCTGGGTCTCAATGATTGTTCCCCTCATTTGTTTCTCAAGCCAAAGGGTGGTTACAGCTCCAAATAATTTAGATAATAATAGTTCTCATTAATCTTATAATATCTTCACAAAGAGATCCTTTATTAAATGCTAATTTTTAGATTTGATTATGCTGTCTGTATTCCATCAGGACTATGATGACACAAGTGACCTTTTCTGTTTTTCTCCAGTTTCTAAAGTCAGACTTCTATTTCAGTCCTCACACTCACTTAAATAAACCATTATATTTTAATAGTCCTAGTTCTTACAAAAGCAAGAGTTCTTGCTGAGATTCTCTATTTGTTAACATTCTACCATTCCAACTCTAGAAGCTTTTGCTATTTCCCCTATTCAAAACAACAATGGTGTTAGATGAAAGGGCAAATTCACAGATTACAAGTAAAGAAAGAGATTGTAAAACATGATTCACACGAACCTCTTCTCAAAGATGAATCATATCACCTTTCAGAATACTGGTGGATGAACAAGTAGCAAAAAAATTGCCCTGAAACAACTGTGCTGTGGACCCATGTAAGTTCTTATCATTTCCCTAGATTTTGCAGCTTTCCTTATTACTTGCTTTTCCCACTAGCAATAATAGGTTTAAATCAGAGAAAAGAATCAGCATTATCTCACTTTAAAACAATTTTTTTTTTTTTTTTTTACTTCTCACTCAAAACAAATTTCTTTTCCTGGTGAAGAATTTCTCATAAAGGTTTTGAGAGATCTCCTTTCTCTCAGCAAATTCCTCTTTGTTCTAACCTAACAATTGCTGTTACGTTGTCCTCCTCATTCTTCAAACTGGTGTGTTTTAAGTTGAGTCCTCTTAACCAGGCACGTTATTCCACAATCTTCTTTCTCTACTCCTTTTCAACTATCAAGAATCCCTTCAGCCCTCCACAGCTTCAACTGTCGTCCTGTTAGTCATGTTGTTTCAAGTTTTTGAGCCTCCCTGGAGAAGTGGAGTAATTGGAAATATGATGTAACACGATATACACTGGACTATACCTGATATACACCTTCCCCAACTCTCTGAGGGAACAGAGTATGGCTCTAGAGTAAATGACTGGAAGGAGGTCACTTTTTCTTGTAGAGAAACAATCTCACCAATTAAATTCATGTGGAAGGCAGAAGTATTTATTATTAGCCATTTTTCTCTATTATTCTAACACAATCATAGCTCCAAAATTACTTCTAACGTATATCCTATAGAAAGAGTGTAACTCCTTAAATCCAAAATTATATCCTGAATAGAAGAATAAATGAGAAACTATATCCAACTTAATATTGATAAAATTTGAAATATCTTTCTGAATTACTTCTTAAGGGAAATATTAGCTTATAATCTGCTTTACCTCAGTGTTCAGAGATTCTTTAGTTTTTACATTAGACCACCTCTCCTTCAGAGATGACCTAAGTGGATCTTTCCAGTGGAGATTGCTGTTTTAGATACTTTGAGGCTTAAAGCCTTAAAGAAAACTTGAAAGTCATTTGCATATGCATTTTATATTGAAGCCTGGGATCCAGAACTCACCTTGTCACTTCTGCCGCTTTGTATCATTGAAAGCAAATAACAAATCCATCCCAGATTCACAGAATCGGTGAAGGGGAACAGTCCCACTGTGATGTGATCTCGGCTTACTGCAGGTTCTGCCTCCTGGGCTCAAGCATTCTCCAGCCTCAGTCCCCCAAGTAGCTGGGATTGCAGACATGTGCCACCATGCTTGGCTCATTATTTTATTTTTATTTTTTTGCCTTTTTAGTAGAGATGGGTTTTTCATCATGTTGGTCAGGCTGGTCTTGAACTTCTAACCTCAGGTGATCTACTTGCCTTGGCCTCCCAAAATGCTGGGATTACAGGAGTGAGCCACTGCGCCTGGCCTATTTTAAAAATTTAAGTGAAAAAATAATTTTTCGTAGTTTCTGGATAGTAACATTCTGTTGTTCTTTCTTTACTTGCAAAGTTTCAAATTTTTTTTTTTGGTATAAGGGAAGTGTTCCTTTATATTTCTTTTGCCTGAACAACTCCTCTAACCTTTCTTGAAACATAACTATACTATCTATATTATTTTATTCTTCTTTATTTATAATGTCTTTGTCTTGCTGTTATTCATCCACAATGTTTCTGGTGCATGCAACACTCTGGATTGACATTTCTTTTTGTTTGGTACTTTAAAAATGTTGTTTCACTATGGGTACACAATTTTTGTTAAAAAAATATTCAGTCATTTGAATTGTTAATTTAATATATGTAATGTGTACCTTTTTTTCTTCTATTTTTGTTACTTGTAAGATTTTATTACTTTGACTTCTAACATGCACATAATATATCTGGAAGTGGTTTTGAGTACTGATTAGTGTTCATTAATCTTGAATCTGTAAATTTATGTCTTTTACCTAATTTGGGAAGTTATTCCTCTTATTTTTTAAACTTCTTTTTAATCTCAGAGGACACTTAGACTCTGTTCATTTTAATTCATTTTTTCTCCCTGTTCTTCAGCTTGAGTTAGATGTATTGATATATTATGAAGTTCACTGATTCTTTTATATTATTGTCATTCTGCTATTAAACCCATTCTGTATAAATTTTTATTTCAGATACTGTGTTTTCCAGTTATAAAGCTTCCATGTGCATCTCTATTTCTATTTCTCTGAAAAAAATGCATATTTTCCTTAATTTCAAAAATTTTTACTCTTACTTCACAGAACATGGTTAAAGCTGCTTTAAAGTTTACATCTGTTGATTCCAATACCTGGTTCATCTTGGAGTTGGCAATTGTTCATTTGGAGAGAGGCTCAGAAGAGGCATTTTGGTAAGCACCTCAGTAATTCTTATATAAGTGATTTATAATATCTGAAGAAAATAGATAACACAGAATACAGTGGGAGACTCAACTTACTGCTTAATTGAAATACCTCATGGTTAAGGAAAAGGAGGTTAATAAGGACATATTCTTCCCCCAAAGAGAAGAGAATTATCCTGTGCCCTTCATGACTTAATTACCATGATCATTTTTATACAATGATGTTTGAAATTCTGATGCCTTACTATAGAACACATGTCTATGCTTGCATGCATACACACACACACACACAGAATAGTAATTGAAAAGGTGTCAACATGTTTTTTCTTATGGAGTATCTCTGACACTAAGATCGTCTAACATAAGATAATGCCAGTAAAAATGAAGAAAATGTTCAGCGTAACTAGAAGCATAAAACCCATTTAAGAGGATATGTTTAGATTTGCATGCATAAAGGACTAATTTTAACCCAATAGGTACCTTCTGTGGAAAACTATAAAAACAATTAGTAATGAAGAAATAAATGCTAACAGATGCACCAGAATTATAACAGTAAATATATGAGTTTGTTTGTTTTTTTGGAAACAAAAATATCACTTTGAGCAGCTCACCTCAGTAATTATAAAACTCTCACTAAAAGCCTTAAATAATGTAGAAAATATGCACATAAATTACACTATAATTTTCTCCTATAAAATTCTAACATACAAAAACATATCAATTCTCTTCATTTATGTGAAAATATGCAAGTTAATTCCCTATTGTTCATTTATAAACAACAATACAATTTTAATCACCTTTGCTTTTTTTTTTTTTTTTTTTTTACTGTTCATTTCTTATGGCACACCTTTATTTTCTGCTTTAGTTTTTTAGAGGTATAGGTGAGGTATAGATACACATCAGTGTAACTGAGAATTCATGAAATATCTCTGCCTGAACAGCCTTTCTCACCAGACATTATCTGTGTTCCTAAAGCTCCTAATCCAGGATGAATTATTCTACCACAAAGTCTGCTAATTCCCCAAGCAAAAATAATATAGACTATCATTATTTTGTCATAACTAAAATAGTCATTCATTTTAGTCAGGCAGCAAATACTTATTTCATACCTACTTTATCAGAGTGTTGTGTTAAACTCCAGGAAGCTAATGGTGAAGAAAACAAGTAATTAAATTTTTTAACACCTTAGTTTCTTCCATATTCATTGAGTATATACCACTTATAGGATATTGTGCTATGTATATGTATGCATGTATATATACAGATTTTGATATATATTTTTATTTGAAAAAATAGGTAAAGCTTAAAACCATATGGTTATGAAGACATGGATTATTATTCTTGAACAAAAACTTCTATTATATACTCTATCATTTTATGTAAGACTGAGAAACACTATGAATTAGCCAATCCTTAAAAGCAAATTATAAATATGTGTTTTTAGATATGATTAAAACTTTGCAAAATGAAGGAAGTTAAAAAGACAGACAGAAACCATGCAGGTGAGAAGAAAGAAAGAAGCAAACAGAGCGGCAACAGCGCTGAAAGGAGTGAAGTTTATAACAACTGCCTGCATCCTCATGGAAAGTGAGAGACTCGCCCTCACATGCAAACACATGTCTCCTTTAACACCAGACCATGGAAGTGAGGTTACAAGCTCTTTTTGCATAAGTCATGCTAAACCAGGTTTCAGAGATGCAGAAGAGAAAAAGCTGCACACAAAAATTATACAGACTCACAATTTTTGCAGGAAGCAATTTTCTCTGTCCTGACCAAAAAGGAGGAGGATCTTTCAAGATGAAAAACCTAGAAGACTAACGTTCCTACCCCATCTCACAACCCTCTACAAATTGGCCAAAATTCCAACTTTTTCATTCAGTACAAATAGAAATAAACTGACCCAGAAGGTATTTTAATGCAATCAAAGATGTGAAAAAAGTACAATAAACTTAAGAGAGATGTTTTTCCATAAAGTTTCCCTTGGAATAAAGTTATGATCGGCATATTGCCATGAAGAAAGAAAACAAAATTATAGTAAAGTGGTGTCCTCAATGAAAGGACATTGCAATGCCAAAAAAAAAAAAAAAAAAAAAAGTATTCATGGGCAAAATAGCAAAACAAGAGAATTTGAAAAAAATGAGCAGAGGCTTTAGCTACTGGCTAAAGCACTGTGAAGCATTCCTTAGAGCTTTTCTTTAAGGACACCTTCCTAGAGGCCATATGAAGGCATCCTATCCCTGAACTACTTGTCCTGAAGTTAGAGAGAAAAATTAGTCTGTCAGTTTCTCTATCCTGTTAGCCAAAGTTTGCCCTGTAGGGCTTCAACTCTCTTAAGCATCTGAATTGCATCATGAGGCAACCCAAACAGCTGCTACGGAAGCCAGTGTCGAAAATGACAATGATGGCATCCCTGGCCTGTAGAGATCAGTGAACTCCCTATTTGCACACATGTCACCTGCAGGCTTATGGGCCTGGCATGGTAGCCATGGGTAACAAGCACTCTCTGCTGTTCTCATACCTCAGCAGCATCTGTGAAATCCCAAAACTCAAGGTGAGAGGGAAATAAAACAGGCACAAACTACGTATCTTTAGGTATTTTTCTGGGTATTTTCTTCCCATATGACTGAGAGGGCTTAAGAACAACCACCACAGCAATACTCTTGAGCTTTACAGGCTGAACAACACCCTAACTTTGTATATGTTAAACATTCTTGCGAAGGGTATTGTAGCCTGAAAGCAAACAAGTTCACAAATCCAGAAACATTTATCAACTGAGTCCAGGGCAGTGTAACACAACACGATGCAGGTATAGTATGCAATAAAAACGTAAACACAATACATCTAGAAACAAATTTGAATGCAAGCGAGAAAGAATGTGGTAAGCAGGATATGTTTGCTGATAACGTCACTTATGATAGAAGGCAAGGAATATCTCTTACGGCTGTCCAAGTAATGCATATAAGCATATTTCACAGCATAAATTTAAATGCTAAGAAAGATCATAACGTAATCTAAATTTGAATCCCAGGGGAGAGAGACGAGGAAAAGAAATAATTACTTACAATATGTCAATAAAAATGGATGAAACTTGCTTAAAAGGAATATAATGATATGACCAAGATCAAAAAAATATTAAGTAGTGGGAACAGGAAAATAAATTCAGGTCTTCTGATTGTTGTCAAGTGCTGAAATAGTGTCCAGTATAGTGCTATTCCAACATGCATGAAAAGCAGATGGTAGTGCTTGAAAAACTTTAAGCTTAGATAACAGGATGCAAAAACTTGTGCTCACATGAACACGTGCGTGTGTGAACTCACATACATGTGTGCAAACACACACATATACACCATAAAATGAGTCAATACTCATTACAAGATATCATGCACATATTTTTTGTTATTTTTAATATGCTCTAAATTCAGAGAAAGTAAGAAGCTTATCTCCCATTTTTGTTTTGTTTTGTTTTCATTTTGGCTTTTGACATTTTAAAATAAAATTTCCCTCAAATGCTTAGGAGAGTTATGGCAAATGATTGCCTTACACATGTAAAAAATTTAAGGCGAGATTCTTCTATCACAGATGGGGTCAAATATTGGGTAAATAGCATCCTATCTAGACCAGAGTACATTGCATTACTTAAGACACCAGAATTTACAAGATTGCTGTTGATCTTATGCCAAATGTCCTTCAGACAAGTGAACTGGATCAAAAAATAGTTTTATCTGAATTACAAAATGCATTTTCAGGCATAACTCTGGAATGTAAAACAAACCTGCTAAAAACATGCAATTTGATTTTTGAATCTTACTTCTAAGCTTTTGACAATCTATTATTTTTACTTTGTGTTGCAGTCAAAATTGGAAATCTTATAGTCATTTTTTCTTCCCTCCTTTTTTTTTTTTTTTTTTACTGTAAAGCATGTCTGGTCACTTTAATCTTTAGCTTGAAATATTTTTTGAATACTTTCAGGCTGAAATACCGAACAAGGAAGCAGTGAACACAACAAAAGTAATAATCTTACAAATATACTGAAAAGTTAGAGATAAATGCCTGAAAAGTCAAGTGACAAGTCTCCTTTATTTTTCTCTATTTACTCAGTCCCAGCAAAGACGAGCCTGACAGATATTCTGCATCTGAGAAGTGTCAGCGGGTTGTCAAGCCAAATCCCGGCTTGAAGTTTTGTGGCTATTTGCAATACAGGCTTGTTCCAAGGGTCACAGAGGCTGAGCTTAGCTTTTCATTTGATGCCAGCCTATACCAATACATTTCAGAAGAGTGCGCTGCACCCAGAAACCTTTGTAAGCTGTGGTGCAACAGATACTACTTGCCTAAATCAGAAGAATGGCAGCATCAAGAGAAACCATTTTAAATGTGGCATAGCTAGCTGTCAAGGGTGAGAAACACTAGCCTGTTAGGGCTGGGATTTTTCCCCTAAAAAGCAGAATCGCAGTGTATATTTATCTTCTGGCCGTAGCTTGATTGTCAGAACCAGAAAAACAAGGTTCATAGGCTGATGGGTCCACGGAAAAAAAATAACAAAGTGTGACGAAGCAGAGAGTACCCTAGCAGTCTGTAGTTCAGATAATGCAGTTTCAGCGACAGTCTGAAATAAGTGTGCTTTCCCAAGGCTCTGGGCAGTGAATCCAAAACTGGCTGTCCCTGCCACTTGGCTGGTATCTGGAATAATTTAGGGTGGAGAGTGTTTCAAAAAGACACTTCCTAAAAGAGTTGAGAGAAGAGTAGCTCCTATCTATTGTCATAGAGCAGCCAGCTTCCAAAGATCACAGATGTCAACGGGCTTCACAGTAGTTTGTTGATTATGAATGTCTTGTTAGGGGATGTTGTACAGAGACACACAGCTTTCAGATGGCTTCGCTTATGTAATTTCTCAGACACGCAGCACAATTTGTTCATTTACTTTTATACTCTGCAAGCAGAAGACTAGCAAGGCAGAAATCATTCATCAATAGCTCTAGAACCAGAAGTTCAAGCCTGGCATTGCTACTTTGTGGCAATTTGACTTACCCTGATTTCTATACTTTTCATGCGTTAGTTGGTTTTGCAAGCTGGCGTATGTGTATGAATGACAGACAAGCACTTGCAGACACAGAATACACTTATTCTGGTTGAAGAGCATGAAGCAGGCCAGACTGCCTTTATAGGATGATTATTTTTTCCCTTTGAGATTCAGGGTTATTTAGAGCTCCAGTTGGTGAATACTGTCACCATCTCTGGTTACATGCGTTGCTTTAGCCCCGTACCATGTGTGTGCCGATGCTTGACGATGTAATTGTTTCTGTGCTGGTTGTATATCTTAAACACATGTACTCAGTACCAAATGCAAATAATGTCTGCAGTTTGAAAAAAAGGAGTAGAAACCAACATTAGAGCGCCATGAAATTATTATGAATTAAAGTTGATACTGCAGAGCTGTAATGGGCTTATATGGGATGAATGAAGTCCCATCTCATCATATGATGTCCGCAGAGCACAGAGCAGAAGTCTGTATTTGAACTTATGGTGAGATGGTACTGCAATAAATCGCTCTTTTAGCACTCTCTTCACCACTTTCTACATGGCTTTAGGCAACGCTAACCTCTTTAAACATCAGAGAATTCATGTATAAAAAGAATTCATGGAAATCACACCTAACTCAGGGAGATTTTTTGAAGATTAAAGAAGACAATGTTCACCATGGTGCCTAATAGCACAAGTTCCTCGTGAGAAGTGAAATGTTGGTTATAATGATTATGACTACCATACTGCCATTTTGAATGAGACTTTTTCTTGGGAAATTACTTTCAAATGTGTAACTCTGTTATGAGGCCGGCTATCTAATCAGTCTTTGTCATGATGAGCAAGTTTATTTCATGAGGAATACAGAGTGAAATTCGGCTAGAAAAACAGATCTAATCATAAGGCAGGGGAATAGAGTGTGCTCTTAGCACAGTAGAAGCAAGAGGGCCTCCCTTATATGCACAATATAGAAGGATTTATGAAGAAAGCATTGAAAAATGAAAGTGATGAATGAGGAGGACAAAACGAATTCATCCTCTATGTTGTTCACAAGTTGTTCATAGCTTAGTCCTCCCCCCATGAGCTGAAGGCATAAAATAAATAAATCCAATGCAGGTAAGATAACTACCTCACGGTCGTAAATTAGCGTCTCTTGTCCTGTCATCAGCTCATTAACACATTCTGTGATAACACGGTTTCTCAAAAATAAATCCCTCAGTTGTTACTGCTTTTACAGAAAATGCAAGGACATTTTGCATATTACTTCCAAATCCCCTGAGTGAATCTGAGATTTCTGTCTCTCAGCCCATAACCCTATAGGCCACAGTTTCCCCTTTGTTTAAAGTAAAAAAAAAAAAAAAAATCACGTCTCCTACTGCTATTGAGAGGCCCAGATGAGAGCAGATCAATGACGACATTTTGTGAATTGTAAAACGCTGCTGAAGTTTCACTTCTAGGGAATCCGACAGTCATCAAGCTACTGTCCTCTCCTACAGTACAAAGTTTTAGTGTTGTGGTAAAATCGCCATGGACCTTAGCAACTGACAGATCTGAGTGCAGATTTAGACTCCAACACTTATAGGATCTTGAACAAATTACTTAAGATCTCTTTAAATTATGACTGGATAATATTTAAAATGATGAGAGAGAGAGAGAGATTATCTAGAGCTTAATTCATTCTATTAGCGGTTCTTCTCCTAACCAATATAATAATAATATTAACTATATGAGAGAAACTGTAGGGTGTGTGTGTGTGGGTGTGGGTGTGTGGGTGTGGGTGTGTGTGTGTGTGTGTGTGTGTGTGCCTGCTAACATGAGTAATATATATAGTATATGTTTTGGTGGCAGGGATGACAGGAATCTAAATAATTAGTGAGCAAAAGAGCTGTTATGGTTGTTTTTGAGCTTTTCTCAGCAGGTAGCATACATTTAAAAAACTGTAGATTTAATTAGAAGAATTTCATGGAGGCAGGGAGAATAAAAGGAGAAAATGTAGTTTTGGTTATTTTGAAATGGCAGTCTCACAATTGCCACAACAAGAATTATTATCAGATTTAAAAGCCAGGAGGTTTTTCTAGCATGGATAAAGAGGACCTCTGCTCTTTACTGAAAACAGACTGGAGGGCTGCTCCCCAATGAGGAGGGTGAGAAATGCCTTCCAGTGATGATAGCAATGCCTGGAAAGAACGAACTGTAGGGCAGGCTGGTCAGGGTGACTATGGCCAAGAGATCTCAGGATACTCCTCCTCCCCCACCCCCCACATCCTATAAGTCCCAAATGGGTTTTGACCTTACAGCCATGTACCTAAGGATTTCCAGTCACTTCAAAGTTCCCAGAACATCTTTGGCCCCTCTTTAAATGATCAATGTAACAGAAAAATTATTCCTCAATGCAAAACATAACACTGGAGAGATAATGAAGGCTATAAATCTTACAATGTGTAATATCTTCTCCAAATACGTTGGAGAAAAAGGAGTAGTACAACTTCAAAAGCCACAGTAAAAATGTTTTAAGTCGTTCGTAAGAGGAAACCAAATGTTAATATAATTCAGTTCTCAGCAAATACATACATGTTTTAGAGCTAACGACATGAGTTAGCATGATATTTAAGAATGTGTACAATATGAATTTTGGATAGGAAAGACACAATGAGAAAAATAAATCAACAAGCACTGAAGAAGGACTGACTTCACCTCTTTAATTATAAAGAAATAGCTAATTAGACAATAAATTAACTTAGGATAAAATACCAGAGTTTGAGGCAAAGGCACTGAGGTTAACTAAAGGAGGAACCAAAATGAAACAAGGAGTCCAGCTCTCAATATTATATTTAGTCATGTACTGATCGACTTACAGTTGACATTTAAACAATGCAGAGGTTAGGGGCACGGAACCTCCTCCCACAACCCTGAAGTCAAAAAGCTGCATGTAACTTTTTACTCCCCAAAAGTTGTTATCGGGGGAGTAAAAACTTAACTAGTTATAGACTATTGTTGAGAGAAAGCTTTACCAATAACATAACCAGGTAATAAACACATATTTTTGTTATGTGTATTATATGCTGTATTCCTTTATTTTTTTGTTTTTGAGACAGTCTCGCTCTGTAGCCCAAGCTGGAGTGCAGTGGCATGATCTTGGCTCACTGTAACCTCCACCTCTTGGATCCCAGTTCAAGCAATTCTTCTGCCTCAGCCTCCCTAGTAGCTGGGATTACAGGCAGGCACTACCATGCCCAGCTAACTTTTGTATATTTAGTAGAGACGGGGTTTCACCATGTTGGCCAGGCTGATCTTGAGCTCCTGACCTCATGATCCACCTGCCTCATCCTCCCAAAGTGCTTGGATTACAGATGTGAGCCACTGCACTTGGCTTATATGCTGTATTCTTAAAGTCAGCTAGAGATAATAAAATGTCATTAAGAAAATCATAGGGAAGAGAAAATACATTTACATTGCTGTACTGTATTTAAGCCTACAGCAAGTTTATATCATTTGTTTTCCAGATGAATCATCAGTTGGAAATGGCAGGCAATGGCATCTGCAGACTTCAATCTATGGTATCTATCAAATAATTCCACTTTTATTATAATGTCATGACTTTTCTCTGTTTCTTGGGAGCATTTCCAGCACCACTAGTGGTAATTTGGATGAGTTCCATTGGCGCTGTTTAAGAGTGTTGGGATTGCACTAAACACAATGAAAGTATGTGTTTTGTGCAAGAGATTACTTTTTACTACAGCACAATGTGTTGGCGATGACTGCTCGTGTGATGCTAACTGTCACATGGTGTTTTAAGTGGATACTCACAACACTTGCACTCACTGCAACAGCAACAGGAAGTGGCTATAAAATTATTACAGTAGTACAGTACATGCTACAGCTAATTTCATGCAGTTATAATTTAAAAGTAAATTTTTACATTTGTTCATATTGCTTTTGACTGCAAATGATACCATATAGAGTCCAAGTATATATAAAATATAAATTTTGATAAATTTTTATGTCTATAATGTGTGTATATTTTACAGAAATAAATGATAAAATAAACTAGTATCTACATATATTGTATATATTCATAATGTATTTTTTAATTTCTAGGTTATAGTTCATCTGTGAGTTTTCAAGTTATTGCAAATTTCCCAAAAAATGTCCATATTTACTGAAAAAAATCCTCATATAAATGGACCTGCACAATTCAAACCCACGTTATTCAAAGGTCAACTGTATATTGTCTGTGAGTTTTATCATTACATTTGTAAACGAGCTTGTAAGCTGTATCATCCAAGCTGCTTTTGTATTATTCATGGCCGATGTTTTCCTAGGCCACAACACAAACAACACATCCAACAAATTCAACAAACCATTTTTTTTTAAAACATGAAAAGCACAAATGATTATCAAGTCTTGACTTTACTAATAAACAGTTAAATATATTTTGTTAGAAAATAATGAAGTCTCCTTTTTCATTTATTTACAAATATATTAATAGTCTGTGGTAGCTGTATCTATCTTTAGGTATCCTCTGATGTAAAAAACAGGAAGGGATTGCCATTATACTGTGAACATAGGCAAAAAGGTGGAAATAAAAGGAGGGTTAATTTGGTGATGGGACGAGATCCTAGACTGATTTGGTAACATTTCTTAAAAATAGAGAGAAGTCAACATTGTGGGCAGATATTTATCACTGTAAACAAGCACCTCAGGCTTTAAAGTTAAAACATATTGCTGTATTGCATGATTTTCCCAAACTGAGTAACACTGGGCAAAATAATAGCCCTAGTGAGACAACGAAAACATAAAAAATGTCTCTGGTTCTATTTTCAATTTGTTATTCTCCAAACACTTCATTATAACTGGGCCAGCTTTTAAGTTCAAAGGGAGAACATTCTGAACAAAATGAATATCCAATGAGAGAACCACCATATGCCTGGAAAATTCATCTAAGCTGTAATTTTAAGCAAAATTAATAAATCAGTGATTTTGACATTTTGTTGTCCAGTGGGAAGAGAAAATTAACACAACAAACAGATAAAGAGTAAAACTTCGTATTACAAATCATATGTAGGGAAATTAAAATGGAAAAGCTTTGAAATTACAACTTTAACATTTTCTTAAACTTGTCCTGTGCTTTGAATTTATCTATCATTTAGAAAATATTTAAAAAATTCAAAGTTCAATAATGAATAATTGAGTAAAAATCCAAAAGAATTAATTACAGTTGTGATATCCCAATGCATATTAAGAAAAAAAATGATTCAAATGTTTATCTTCATATATATATATATATATGAGTTATTTGACTAACAGATTACATATCCATTAGTTTAAGTAGGAAGGAAAATTATGTAATTAATGAATCAAATCAAATTTGTGCTTGTATTCTGACACAAAATCTTTTGATAATTTCGGTAAATTCCTATCAATAGAAAATATTTTTGTCAGAAAAACATATTAATTTTAAAAACAAGTTTATATATCTCATTGGTACATTTTTATATTTCATTGATAATTGTGGACTTATTTAAAATAGAACGTCTTACTTAAAGTAAATAATTTGTCTTGATAAAGCAACTTGAGTTGGGTTGCTAATTAGTAGTATCTGTTTTTTGCTGAAAAAAAACATTAGATTCGAAGTAGAGAAACTTGGATATTGAGTTCTGCCATCAACTATCTGAGTAATAAGACCAAGTTGCTAGGGTTTGTAATTTCTTCATAAAATAAGAATTATCTAGGCAGAGCAGATCCAAGGGAATCTTTCTCTTAAAAAGGAACAGACTTTTGTCATGTCTAAATCAGAGATTGATTCCAATTGATGACATTAGTTTTATATTACTGCTATAGAAACACTACTTAGTATTAAGTTTAATCAAATAAGAGCATTGAAAGGCATGTAACACTACATGTTAGAAGTTTGTTAAGCAATATTTGCATGCTCATGATTTATTTGACTACTTACTTTTTGATAAAATGTATTTGAAATATAGAAGTAAGTCCTACGCTTAGTCCTTCCATGGATATTTGTTCTTTATATCCTGTGTACTAGGCATAACGCTAAGCTCCACAGATGTGCGGAATGACCAGACATTAAAAATTTCAAAATTTGCTTGAATGCTTAAATGAAATGAAGTGTTGGTCTTAAGAAAGAAAATAGATTATGGTGAAGTACAAGTTTCTTCTCTTGTGTCATATACAGTAAATTCTCTCAGAGCGCAGCTTTGTTGTTTGCTGATAGGAAAGGAATGAACAATCGGGAAATAAATCATCTTTTTGGCATTGCCCTTTTATCTTTATGCTGTTTAAAGTACTTCATTCCAGGCAACACTTATAAAACAACAAATGCCACTTGGCATTTTGCTATAAAATATCGGATTTCATTTCAGTTCTTAGTATAGAATATGAGTTTATAATCTCAGGAGGTAAAATTAATTATCACTATGTTTGCAATAATTTTAAAGTGCCATATCAAAAAGAGCATATGACATTCAACTGATCTCATTTATTATTGTTTAGACTTCTAGCATCACTATGGCTAATGGTCTTTCAGTATCTTGTTAGTAACACTCTTTTAAAAATAACTGTAATTCAAATAGAGAGGAAATGAATCTGTTTGGGGACTCAAGCTAAAAATCTAGCAAATCAGCTTTTAGATGAATCACATTTTTTATTCCATCATTCACTTTAAATCAGTTGAAATATTAAGAATAAGAGGAATTTGTTCTCATAGTATAAGTACTGTCATGTATAATCTCAAAGTCTAAGTTTTAAAATACTATTGGCTATGAAGCATTTTACAGTGAATAAATATCTTTAATAATAAGTAATACAAATCATGTCAGATACTGCACTAAGCCATTTGCATGTTTTTATTGATTTAAAAGATATTTTTTTGAGGGCTTACTATGCGTTATGCCTGTGCAAGACAGTAAATAAGAATAATGATGAGAACAAAGAAGATTTCTGTCACTCACAGCTTATGGGGAAATATAGAAATCATAAGTATAAAATTATAACTGCTATAATAATCAATATATGCTACTCTGAGAGAGCATATTGTCATATTAACATTTCATTTATATAAATGAGAAGTGGTATTACATTTTCCAGATAAAAAGGCAAATATATTTAACCTCTATAATGTAAATTATCAAAAATTGGTAAATCCAAGATTCAAAGAGAAGGTATATTTAATGCCAAAACTAGAGCTTATATGCTGTAAATCATAGTGGCTTTTAGATTTTCTACAGCTATGAAAAACAATATTATGTTTGTTCATTCAGTTCAACCGGAGGCTCAAATGAGCATGAATGACACTGAACTAAACATAAAGTTTAAGATAAAGGTTTGAATCTCAAAGAGTACTTTTTTTTTTTCTTCGAGAAGGAGTTTTGCTCTTGTTGCTCAGGCTACAGTACAATGGTGCGATCTCGGCTCACTGCAACCTCTGCCTCCTGGGTGCTAGTGATTCTCCTGCCTCAGCCTCCAGAGTAGCTGGAATTATAGGCATGAGCCACCATGCCCAGCTAATTGTTGTATTTTTAGTAGAAACGAAAATACTAGATAAAACCATGTTGGTCAGGCTGGTCTCGAACTCCTGACCTCAGGTGATCCACCTGCCTCGGCGTCCCAAAGTGCTGAGATTACAAGCATGAGCCACCACGCTAGGCCCAGAGTACATTTTTAAAAATAATCAAAGAAATATATATTTGCAGTTCTTAGATGGGACTACAATTAGCTATACAAGTAAGTTACTCAAACATTTTCTAATAAATCAAGTGAAGGTGTCAGACTATTCCAAAATGCTATCAATAGTAAATACTAATTTATTTTTATTATTTTAGTAATGGTACATGTCTATAATTCTAAGAGACTATTTATATTCAGTCCTTTAGTGTAATGCCATCAAAATGACACCTAAAAGTTTTAAAAAATACATTTTTCTATTTTCTGCTACTATATTACAAAAATAAAACTGGATTTTTTTTTCCCAACCAATTTGCAGAGATTGAATGACAAAGTATATGTAAGGCTATGTGGCACACATGAAATTCACTGTTGAAGAGAGGCGTGATTTCAGAACAATTTACACCAAAGTCCCAAAAGATTAATGCTCTGAATTGCTAGGGTTGATTTGCAAATCGAAGCTTCTCCTTATATATGCAACTCAAAGTAGCATATCTCAGGAAAAGTAGCGGCAGGAACTTAATTCTCATAAGCAACACTAACTGAGCTTACTTGCTTGCACATGTGAGGACCTTGACATACAGTGCCATAGTATAAAGGTATCCATGTTTTTTTCTCTATACTAAACTATCACTAATGTCATGCTTTATCTATAAAGTGGAAATAATACTTTCTCCTAAAGTGAGGTTGCAAAGCAATATTAAGGCAAGGGAAACAAATATTACATTTTACAGTGAATTTTATTGTAACTGTTCTTTTAAGTCAGGCTGAAGAGAACTCCATTTATTGAGATCTTTGTGTGTAAGAAAAACTGAATATCTTCATTCGGTCTGAATAACCATGTAATTTAGATATAATTTTCATGGATCAAAAGGGATTTTCTTAGTTTTATTTTAAAATTGATTCTTTTAGTTGGCAAAAAAACTGCATGTTTTTTATGTGTGTCATGATGTTTTCAGATATATACATATGTGGAATAGCTAAACCAAGATTATTAGCATGTATATTACCTCACAGACTTACCTTTTTGGGGCTGAGAACACTTAAATTTGCTCTTAGTAATTTTCAAAACTACCACACTTTGCTAATTATCACAGTGACCATGTTGTACAATAGACCTGTAATATTGCTGAAGAGCAAATATCAATCTTTGTGAAATTATCCCAAAAATAATTGAGGAGGAGAGACTCCTCCCTAACTCATGCTGCAAAGACAGCATCGACCTGATATCAAAAGCTGGAAAAATAAATAAACAAGAAAATTATAGGCCAATATCTCTGTTGAATATAGACACAAAAATCCTCAGCAAAATACTAGCAAACTGAATAAAGCAGCACATCAAAAGGGTAATTCACCATGATCAAGTAGGCTTTATTCCTGAGATTCAAGTTCAACGGAAGCAAATCAATAAATGTGATTCACCAGATAAACAGAATTAAACACAAAAAAATATAGGATCATCTCAGTATATATAGAAAAAGATTTTGATAAAATCCAGCATCCCTTCATGAGACAAAGCCTCAACAAATTAGGAATTAAAAATCATACCTCAAAATAGTAAGAGTCATCTATGACAAAACCATACCCAACATCATACTGAACAGCCAAAAGCTGGAAGCATTCCTGTTGAGAACTAGAACCAGAAAAGAATGCCCTCTCCACCAACCTTTCACTGGATTTTATTATCTCTCAGTATATTCAACATAATACTGAAGGTATTAGCCAGAGCAATCAGGAAAGAGAAAAAAATAAAAGGCATCCAAATAGGGAAATAAGTCAAACTAACTCTCTTTGCTGAAGATATGATTCTTTACTTAGAATATTCTAAAGACTCTCCCAAAAGGCTCCTAGTATTGATAAATAAATATAGTTAACTTCTAAGATATAAAATCAATATGTACACATCAGTAGCATTTCTGATACCAATAATGTTAAACATTTAAATGTTAAATAATGAACACCAATAATGTTAAAGTGGAGGGCCAAATAAAAAGTGCAATTCCAAATACAACATACACACACACACACATACACACACACACACAAACACAATACCTACGGATACATCTACCTGAAGAGGTCAAAGACATCTACAAAGGGAACTACAAAACACTACTAAATGAAATTATAGATGACACAAACAAATGGAAAAACATTACGTGCTCATGAATTGGAAGAATCATTTTTCAAATGGCCATACGGCACAAAGCAATCCACAGATTCAATGCTATTCCTATCAAACTACAAATGCTATTTTTCTCATGATTAGAAAAACTTTTCTATATTTCTTATGGAACCAAAAACAATCCTGAAAAGCCGAAGCAATCCTAATCAAAACAAAACAAAACAAAAGATAAACAGTAAAACAAAGCAGCATCACATTATCCACTCTACATATTTTGATTGGAGAATTTCATCAATTTATATTCAAGGTAATTATGGATAGATAAGGACACATTATTATCATTTTGGTAATGATTTCCTGGTTGTTTTGTAGATCCTTTGCCCCTCTCTACTTTCCTTGCTGACCCAGTACTGGGGGCCGTCTAGAGCTCAAGGCCACTAGGGTTAGCTTAGCTCTGTGGTAGGCTTAGAGAAGTCTGTGAGAACTGGCCTGGAAGAAGTGGGACCAGATCCCCAGGCAGCTGAGACTGACTCAGGGTTGTGGTGAGTCAAGAGCTAATGCAGTCCAGCATAAGGCACTAAGGTCAGCATAATGACATGGCAGCCCCAGGGACCAATTCACTGAATAGCCCTGGAAGCTGGGCCTGCAGATTCCAGCACTAGGCTGAGTCAGACCTGGAAGGTTAGTCTGTGGGTACCAGCCTAAAGTCTGGGGTTTTGGAGCCTTTTCAGTGGTGAGTTTCAGTGGGCTGGGCCTTGTGTTGGGGTACAAGGCAAAATCTGATGATTGGTTCCCTCTCCTTTTTTCTAAGTAGAAGGTAGCTCTCTCTCTGTTGTCCTGCCCTGAGTTAGGTGAGGAGTGACACCAGTAATGTAAAATGGTTCTTCCTACCCTCTTCAATGTGTTTCATTTTTAAAATTTTGGTGGCACCTTTAATTTTGGTAACCTTTCACTGGATTTCTTTACCTCTCGTCAAGATATTTTTGTACAAGAATAATTGTCCAAATTGAGGTTTCTGTGCACAGACATGAGGGAGTCCTATTCCACTACCTGCTTTGAATATCCTCAACAGTAACATAGTTATTTTAGTTAAATAATGTAGTCATTGCTCCACTAACTATGACATTAAATAAAAATGGAGAGTTTGTGGAAAGTGTTATTATTTATCCCTCTTTACAGTGCTTAGACAAATGCCTAAGAAAATTTTCAGCTGACATTAAAAACATTATTTCTGATGGTGTGATTTTGGATATATTGCAATTTTGTTGCATTTTATAATCCTAATATTTATAAAAAGAATATATTTTAAAATAAAATAAAGCCATATTTGGAAGAGGAAAGAATAAAAGTAGCAAGGAACGTGGATGGAAACAGATTCATTGGGAAAGCATAGAACATATTTGAGGAAAATGCACACAAAAAATAATCAGTATTTGTTGTTTGATAAACTGAAGAAAGTTTCCATGCCAAGCTGAAATGTTTAAACAAAAAGGAATTATCAATTAAACAAAAAGATATCATTGGAAAGTTTTATATATAGCAATAGAGTAAGGTATGTTCTTCAAGAGAATTCATATGCCAGGCCTGGTCAGAGAGAAGACTTCAGGTAAAGACTGCCACCTCTCAAACCCTGCCAGTTCCTTACTGTGGTCTTATAACACTGCCTTATACAACTTCCTCTTCATGACCACCCCTCTGTGGGTCAGCTAGATAAAACCTACTTCCGCAGCCTCACTGATCCCCTGATGGACTCTGCAGATATTTTCATAGTAAACATCTTTCAGTCACAGCATAACCTTCTGGAACTTGTGCTTCCTTGCTTCAAACCCACTCATTAAAACTTGCTTCAGAAACACTGTTTGGATAATGCCTTATACTCAATAAATGCCTTGGCGCATGGATTGTTCTTCTCTTTCCAGGTGCACACCCACCTCCATTAGGGCCTTCATGCATGTCGTGTACCCCCAGGGCCTGTAAGTAGTAACACTGTAATTTCCAACTTGTGTTTCTCTTAATCATTAAAAAGGTACTCACCATCTTAAAGATCCCAAATTAGTACAGAGTGCCAGCAAAAAAGAATGCATATTGAGTTCCACCACAAGGTGACAGCTGTGGGTTGACAAATATGCAGTCACAGAGCATATTGCCATATCAGTGGACAGGGAAATTCAGAAGGCTTTGAAAGAACTTATTAGTTGGCCAGGCGCAGTGACTCATGCCTGTAATCCCAGCACTTTGGGAGGCCGACAGGTGGATCACCTGAGGTCAAGAGTTTGAGACTAGGCTGACCAACATGGAGAAACCCCATCTCTACTAAAAATACAAAACTAGCAGGTTGTGGTGGTGCAGGCCTGTATTCCCAACTACTCGGGAAACTAAGGCAGGAGAATCGCTTGAACCCAGGAAGGGGATATTGCGGTGAGCCGAGATCATGTCAGCCTGGACAAGAAGAGCAAAACTCCATCTCAAAAAAAAGAAAGAAACTACTAGTAATACTACTCAGAAAAGCAAACACTAGAACATCTGCTTTGAAAAAGAGCTTTCACCAGCTTAATACTAAATCACGGTTATCAGCTAAGTACAGAAATGTTTGCCCTTATTCTTCTCAACTGTGCACTAACCAGAAGCTGAGGGCAAGGGGCTAAAAAGAGGAATTAAAAGAAAGAAGAACCTCCAAAACAGACTACAACATCCTCCGTCACTGCTTGTCCTGATAAAGCAGATCAAGCTTGAGCTGGTGGTTCAAGGAGAAGACTGGAAACCAATGTGAGAATAAGACTTGTCTTAAACTTTAATTTCAGAAACTGAAGTTATTTTAATGTCTGCAAATGAACAGAATATTATGAGATCTACCCAAGATGCCAATAAGTATATGAGAAATTAGTATCTGATAAACTGTTTGAAAGAAGTGGCCAGAAAAAAATAAAGTAATTCCTTGATCATAGCTATCCTATTCAGCATGGTTAGCAGCTATTGAATGGGAAATGTGGTGAGCTATGAAAGATAACTTATCAGAACAATTCATCCACGATTTTGAAACTTTGTTCTTCTACAAATTGACTTTTCATATTGCCAAAACAAGAGAAACTTCTATTCTTATTTGATACTACCTAAAAAATGTTTTATTTAAAACCTTAAATCTCAAATGTTAGAACATCATAGAATTCATAAAGCCTTACTTATTTTAAATAATCATATAGGAACAAATGTAAAGTCCAAACCTAACATAATTAGACAACTTTTCATTCACATAACATAGTTAGGCTAATGGGGCTTTTATCATAGGAATTTAAGAATAAAAAGTGTGTTTCTATGTGAGTAGAAGAGAATAAAGAAGAATGTCCCAGAGGTGGCTTAGATAGGACTAATATAAACTCACCAAAGAATAAAAACTGGTCTCTTTCTAGGCCTAATTAGTAGCTGAAATTATTAAATCTTGAGGGGGCTTAGAAAACCCATGGCCAGTCCAGATATTAGTGCCCATGTATCTACAGAGGAAACTAATAGAAATTGTCAAGACTGGAGGGACTTTATATCACTGGTGGTAGCTATTTGCATCTGGTGAAAGATCATCATCAAAGTAATGTGCAATACTTATTAGGGCAGGATCCAGCTTTAGATGAACAGAGAAGCTGCATGGGAATGATCTTAGCAATAAGCTTAGCTTTTTGGAAAGAATCTCTGCTTGATAAACAGAAACCAAGGTCCAAGGATGAACAAATTAGTCCAGAAAATAAGAGGTAAAATTAGGAACAGAAAGAACAGTCTGCTTATAAGTATCTCAAATATATATTTTAAACCTTTATTGAAGTGTAATACAAAATGAAAGTGCAAATACTGTCTCATTTTGATAACTTTACACAAATTAAACACACCTACATAATCAGGACCCAAAACAAGAAACAGAATATTACTGGGGCTCTAGATGTCACTGTAATGATGCCTTCCATCTACTGCCATCTCCTTAAGGTCCCTTTTATCCCACCCCCTAAAACATTAGTTTTATCTGAATATTTTTATATTTTTATAAATTAGATTATACAGTATGCATAATTTTGCATCTGGCTTTTCTAACTCAGAAGTATTTTGTAATGTTCATAAATATTTTCATGTATAGTTGTAGCTCATTAATTCTCATTGCTGAATAATACTCCGTCAATATACTACAATTTATTCGCTCTTTTCTTAAAGGACACATGTGAAACAATTATGAATAGCGGCACTATAAACATTCTAACTCATGTCTTTTGTTAAGCATATATACCTATTTCTGTGGGTTTTTTCTAGATACAGAATTGTTACATCATAAAATACGCAATTCAGCCTTAGTAAATGCTGATTAACAGCTTTCCCAAGGCACTGTAATAATTAATACACCCACAGCAATGTACAAAAATTTTGTTTGGCTACACATCTTCATCACACTTGACATTTTCTATTTTTTCATCTTAGCCATTCTAATGGCTTCACCATAGAAGTTTTGATTTGCATTTCTTAATGACTAAGGAAGTTGAACAACTTTTTATATCTGTATTGATCATTTGGTTATTTTCTTAATGGTGTCTTTACATTTTCTTTCCGTTTTGCTATTAGATTGTTAGATTTTTTTTCTTATGTGTTAGGCATTCCTCATATATTCCAGATTATAAGTCCTTCATTCATATTTTTTCCGACTCTGTGTTATTTTTGCACACTGTTAATGGTGGTTATTATAAGTGAATTTTAATATTGACTAATTTATCATTTTTAAGATTTATGGTCACTTATGTTTGTGTCTAGTTTAAGAAATCTTTGCCTGCTCCACAGTCACTAAAATGCTCTGTAAGTTGACCTCTAAAACTTGTACTGCTGTGCTCCAGACATGTTTAAATATCACATAAGTTTACCCAGGGCACTACCTGGGCACTAAGGCAAAACGTTCTGTCTAAACCCCAATGACTTGTATAGAAGTTTCTAATTTGCCATCAGATCAGGCAGAGATCTAGATTGAGAGTCAAAACAGGGTCATGCCTACTTACAGCAGGACTTTCAAACATTCTGAGCATGGAAGCTCTGGGATAAGATTTTTGAAAAAAAAAAAGATGCAAGCTGTTACCAGTACAATAATGTCTAGTTATGATCTGAGATACATAAGGGTTGTCTGGGTAAAATTTACAAGAAATGTCAAAATAACTGTCTAATTATTGCAATAGCACTGATTTCTATGCTGTGACTTCAAGCTGCTTCAGACTCACCTCTATCCTGAGGCACAAGCTATTAATGTACATGGATTTAATAGCCTTCCTCTCCTGTTATTTTTCCAGAGAGTTATTTGAATCTTCCATGTAGTGGAATTCAAGGAGATATAGACATATTGGAAAATGCTTAATGTATACGTCAGTGACTTAGAAGCTAAGACAATCAATGGTTGCTTGTTACAGAATGATGGCTTGATATATTGAGAGCATTAAGTTTCTGTATTTAAAAATATATCTCAATCGACCCTGATTATTTTCATTTCTTTCAAAATTTTCAATGTTTAGCTTTAACCCTTTCATGTCCATTTATCATCCCAGTCTTATTTTCAAAACATAGGCTCATAAAAGACAGTCTAACATTCAGGAGTGCAGATTAGTGCAACTCATTTCAGCTATCACACTTTCATCAGGTGAACTTTAAAACTAATTGATCTTGGAAGAACTTGATGTGCCTTAGGGAAGCCAGACTGTTACAAAACTCAGATTGCAAAGCTTTAAATATTTAAGAGTTTTGACCAAAAATAAAATTCATAATATTTCTCATGTTCACCTAAAACCAATTCATTTTTCCAATGATTAGATGCAAGGAAAGAAAGTAAAAGAAAACTTTCAGCAGTTAGTTCCAATTCACCTCATTCTTATTAGGCTCAAGAAAACTATTTTATAAGGTCTAATAAGTAATGTATAGAAGACAGGGCATTTTATACACAACCAAGATGTATGCATGCTCCATCACTATCAATTATTACCTGTGTAAATCATATTTATTTAAAATAGCATTTAATGTCTCAGTAATATTTGTAATGAAGAACATCTGTATTATTTCATAAAATGCACATTGTTCACAGCTGTTCATGGTACTGCCTACGGTTATGGGATAGTTTGCTTTGCAATGCCTGAGCTTCATATTTTATCTGTGATAAGAGAAATATGAAGCGCAGATGGCCCATATCAATTATGCTCTAAAAGTGTTGGCTCATCTTCTTCTTCACAGCAGGACATCATTGATCTCAGCTCTGACATGATCTGATACAATGTTTGTGGAAAAGTCAGTTTGTCTCTGTAAGTCTCATTTGCCTTACAGTAAAATGATGATGTCAGTTTTTAAACTGTGTTTTGCAAAGACCAGTGTTTTTGTGGGGCTGCAGAGAAATGCAGGGGGGCGGGCAGGGAGTGAGAGTGATTAACACAAGCAGACAAAGTTCCACAAACTTCTGCCTCTCTTTCATATCTTGTGGTTCTAGGAAACTATTTATTTGAATTAAATATTAGCTTTTAAACTTCTAAGCATGATTAAAAATAATGTTATCTCCCTTTTTAATAATGTTGGAATCCCTACTATGAAGGAAAGGCTATTATTGTAAGGTGTTCAAAAACTCTGACTTTAATGCTTGCCAGAACTGAGATTTGATCATGGCTCTGCTATTCAACTAGCTTTAAGGGGAAAAACAAAACCTCTCTTTCTTTTAATCACTTCATCTATAAAAAGGTGGATGACAATGATTACTGTCTTGTAAGGTTTCTGTGAATAGCAAATGAAGTAATCTATGTGAAGCATTTCACACAGATCTTAGCACAGAGCAGGAACCCAAGAAATATCATCAATGCTCTTTCACATTTGTCTTACATAATATGCCCTCTCTTGATCAAATGTGGTAATAATATTAAAGTGAAACATTTTGTCATTGATGATAGCATTTTTATAATAATAAGTCAAAGGCTACAGTCAAATGTACAAAGGCCCTGGATTAGTTTTCCAGGGCTGCCATAACAAACTATTATAAACTGTGTTTTAAAACAACAGAAATGTATTCTCTTACAGTTCTAGAAGCTAGAAATCTGAAAACAAGCTATCACCTGGGCCATGCTCCCTCAAGAGTTCTACAAAACACTTCTGCCTTGCCCTTTTCTACCTTCTGGTGGTTGCCAACAGTCTTTGGCACCCATTGGCTTATAGCTTTCTGCCTCCATTTTCACATGGCCATTTTGAATCTTGCTCTCTCCTTTCTCATATAAAGACATCAATCATTGGATTTGGGGTCAATGCATATCCAGTAATGACATCATCTCACACTAATCACATCTTCAAAGATTCATTTTAAATTTCACCAGCAAACATCAGGACAAAACCCCCCAGTGAAGATAACCTGCTGGGAACTGAATCCAAAGTGAGCAGCAGTGATACAATTGAGAAAACAAATGAGGAGACGTAGATTAAAGGGACAAAGAGAGGAAATAGCTAGATCTATAAAATGATTGGTCAAAAACTGCAACTTTAATTAAAAAACTGCATGGAAACAATACAAGGGAGAACTCTGTGAAGTTAGAAAAACTATACTGTAGCATACCTTTAGACCTTCTCCAAAAGTCTGGGCAGCTAATGCCTTGTAAAACTGAGCAACTAAAATAATTGGGTCAAATTCATTATAAAGTTATTTTTAAAGAAAAGAAAGAATAAGCAGCAAATCAACATCCCTAAAGACAATTCTATGTGCATCCTGGCTTACAAAAAAAAAAAAAAAGTCACTCCAAAGAACCAAAATTGGTTTGCCCAATTCTGCTTTTTATAGCACAAAATATGAGGAGAAAACAGCAGAAATAAATTCTTCAACAGAGATTTTCAATTTGTAAAGAACAGAATCAGGTTGGGGGAAATGAAAGGGTAGTGTGGAAGGAAGAAATAAAATTAGTGAATGGAAATTAGCACAGAAAGATAATTTTTAAATGCTGATTAGATACTTCATCAAAAGCTATATGTATTTCATTTTAAATGACATGATTTCATTAAATTTTGCCTAGAATTCACTATAATTTTTCTTTTTTTCCCTTTATTTTAAAAACAATTTATGAATAAACAATTAGACCACAGTTGTCATTTCCCACAACTCATAAGTAAATACCTACAATGATCACCAAAAAAAGAGTGGAGAACCTTAAAAAGTATGATTCCTTTTTATAAATGTGCCCATTTAAATATGTTACTGTGGTTGTTATTGTTCAAGAAGCTGCATTGCTAGTGTTCTGATTGTTATAAATCTTCCTATTTCCTTGTATATTGTGCATATGCACTGACTGAAAAGAAGAAATAATAGAGTCTACAGTAAATGGATTTCCTGCAAAAGTCATCCTAGCTAAAACCAGAAAATTTTCTGTGAAGAAAAGCAGGTTGTTAGCTTTTCATAAGACTATTCCTCTAAAGTAATAGTGATTATTAAATGTCAGCTAAAAGGCTTCCATTTGATTGTTGTCGATTTATAATTTGTATTTTGATTTGTATGACTCAATAGTTATTAATACTTTTAAGTACTGATATTATACACTTAGCTACTTCTGTAAATATTAAAGTTGAAAGACTATGCTGAGCTGTCAAGTTATTTCAACAAGTCCTTAGTAAAAACATTTTTTAACTAATTCAATAAAAAATGAAAATTTTAACATGGAAAAGTGCACTTTTTTGGCTTTCCATCAACTTATTGCCACCCAATGCAAAAGCTACACCCTGTGAAGGCTGCCAGATACTTGGAATGCTTTTCACCTGACTCTCCCAATTTATTTCATAGACTCACTGCATAAGTAATGGTATAAACTATGAAAATCCCATACTGCATCTAAACATACTAAACATTTATTACTACTCTTTATTAACCATTTTCCACATTTTTTTCACAGTTCTTTGGTTCCCATCTTTTTTTTAAAGCAGGTAATAATGATGATAATTCTAACGGTTGATGCATATTGATTATATATCTTGTGCCAGGCAATGTTTGAAGCATTTTACACACATTAACATCTAACAACGATTCTATGAGTAAGGTGATTTACTTACCTTTATTTTAGAAATTACAAAACTGTGACCCAGAAAATTAAGTAACGTGCACGGTCACATAGTGATTGGAAAACAGAGATAGAATTTAAACTGAGATAGACAGACCTGGATGCCTGCTTATGAAATAAGCCTAACAGATACTAGGAAGTTATTTTTAATAAGTTTCAAACTTCACATATTGGAATCTCAAATAATTACATTTGAATCTCATATAAAGTATTTTAAAATTGCATATTATCACGTAGATATTTTTCTTTTAAATAAAATACTTCTATATGTTTAGATTATTTCATTCTTATTGTTTGTTGCTGTTATTGTTGGAGAGATTCTGATATACCTTCTCTCAGAAAAATGATTACACTTTCCAATTTAAACTTGATTTTCCCTTTTTCTAAGATTAAAGTACATGAGAAATATATTCTCAAATAGGATTTTTAGAGGTGAGCCTGTAAGCCTCTGCATCTTTTCACAGAAAAACATCAGATTAAAAAGATGACCTCCTCTTCACTTCCACTGTCTTTTATCAAAAATCTAAAATGTTTATACACTTTCAAAAATTCTGTGGCAACTCTGGGGGTCAAACTGAAATTTAGAGAGGAACAGGCTTGTCCCATTTAGAAAATAAAAATATGGTATTCTTGGTTAAATTTTAATTTCAGATAAACAATGAATAATATTGTATTGCATTTTATCTTGCAACCCTAAAAAGGAGGTAGAGATAAAATGAAATAAAAGACACAGCTCAACATTCTGGACTACCTTAGAATATTTTTTAGTTATAAGGGGTCACTAGAAGTCCACACAGCTACATAACCCACTGCCCACAGGCAGATATCTTCAACAAATACAGGCTAAGCTAAAGGCCAGTTGTCAGCTTCTGGTGATTAGTTTTATAAAGGAAGCTAACCATTACAGGGC
This sequence comes from Alouatta palliata, assembly GCA_004027835.1. Taxonomy (NCBI): domain Eukaryota; kingdom Metazoa; phylum Chordata; class Mammalia; order Primates; family Atelidae; genus Alouatta; species Alouatta palliata. The sequence continues at coordinate 166,025 of PVKV010001703.1, read as the reverse complement.
CCTAGGTAGAGGACTGTAAGCGTAACAATATGGAGCTAAATCCATGTGCCAAAATTCTTCTCAGAGGGAGAACCATGTGACTGAAAGAATAATTTGAGATGCTGTTTTATATCCCATGGAATTTGTTAAACTACCTTTTAGTAGATTAATTGTGGTTAGCAGCATTACTTATTACCATTATTTGCAATGGAGTAAGAATGTCTGGAAAAGTGCCAAATTCCTTAGTGAATAGAAAAGCTTAATATTATCAAGGACACATATCTTTCTATCCATTTCATACCCAAAACTCAATAGCCTCAGTAAATTATTACTAAAAAATACTGTGAGAACATTTATGTGAATGAATGCCTCGGTATTATCTTGACTAGGCCACCATTTTAAGGCCAACTTGGTATACCTAGTGGTGTTCTGGAAAAGTAACTGGGGAGGAATATAAGGAGGTCACTTTCAGCATGTATCAACTTCCAAAATGTGACTATTCTCACCGTGACCAATTTCAAGCTCCCAAACCAGCTTGCAAAATTCTTAAATATTTAATAATCAACTCTCACAAGACTAAACGGCAGCTCCAGCACATGTCCACATTTCCCATTCCACCTCAGAGTAAGCATAATTAATACTTGTTTAAATATTTACCATGACCAACTATGAGCTCTAGGAAGACAGGGACAGATTTCACTCTTAGTTATATCTCCAAATGTTTCGTAGTCCTAGCATATAGTAGGCGGTAAACAAAACAAAGCTTGGTGAAACTGAGTGTTAAAAACTCTGAAGCTGTTTAGAAAAAGAATCAGTGCTCATATGATTCTTATCTCACCACTACAATTTTAATTCCCTCCCCCCACCAAGAAAACAGCATTAATTTATCATGCTTATCAGGATGTCAAGTAAACTGAGTTGTATTCTTTCATTATTGCCATTCATTTTAAATGTTAAGAGAATTTCCTTTTTGAAGGTGAACAAGTTTAATTTAATTATCTCTGATGAACTCTCAGAATCAGAGTTCTCACTGTAATTTTAGCATATAGTTTCTGTGACTCAGGTAGACACATTTCAACAGGGGTCATACCTTGTGATGAAAATGTCAAATTCACATATACTGATGTATTGTATACAAGCCTAGCTTGCAGTTAATAAAACTGGTCTGCAGTGAAAGACTACTGAGAATGAATTTCATTTCAGGCCTTATACCTAGCTAATGATGAGAAGAAAAAGTGAGCATAAATAATTTACTAAATTTTTTAATATAATTCTAAAAGGTAATACGGTTTCCATTAAAATCAAACATACTGTTTTCATTCTTAATGTTCACAAAAGATTTTCATTTTCTTAAGGAGTAAATCAAGATGAAACCAATAAACAACTTTAAATCATGCCATAACCATTTTCAAATATTTTTTCATGCAACTTTTATGATATAGTGGTATGTTTGGGGCTTCTGCAGATAATATTGAACTGTACTTCAAATAAAGATGACAACAATCTTCTGCTTAAACTGGAGTTGTTGAGGGAAAGAATCTCAGAGAAAGCAGTTTATGAAGCACACTCACTCAACTCCAGTAGTCATAGGTTAAGAAGAAACATGAGATAAAAGACAAGGCTCATCTCAAAGTATTTATCTACTTATAATCCCTACATGTAATATGAACATAATTTTATATACAATTTGTTAAACTAAAGCTTATGGTATAGGTGGTCTATCAACAGTAAAAATAATTTCTCATTAATTTAATTAGCTATAAATGTGCTTGTCAAAATGGCGTCTAAGCAACAAAATTATGCAAATTTTATTACACCATATGAAAAATAAAATAGCCAAAAGCAACACAAATTAATTACCTATAATAGATGGGTTTATTAACTCAATTGCTTACATTTTACATTTTAAAATATTATAACAGATCTTTAATATTACCTTTATGAAAGTGCAGATATCTAAGAACTCTAGGGAATAAACAACCAATCTAGCTTAAATATTAAACTACACAGAGAAGACATGATTCAGAAACCAAAAGAGATATCAATTATTGCAGATGAATTTAAAATAAAGCTTGTGTTTTTAATATAGATATGAATCATGAAAATTAAACATATTCCTGAGCAACCAATGGGTAATATAGAAATAAAAAAATAAAAATATAAAACATGTTGAAACAAATTAAAATGAAAACACAACATACCACACATTTGAAATATGACAAAACTAGTACTAAGATAAATATTAATGGCAATAAAGACCTACATAAAAAACAATGAATAGAATTAGAATAGAAATTATGAATAATATCAGATAAACAACCTGATTATGCATCTCCAGGACATAGGAAAGCAAAAACAAAATCCAAAATTAGTAGAAGGAAATAACTACTATCGGAACAGAATTAAATTATAGAAAGACTAAAAAAATACATAGGAAAAACAAAATGACACAATAATTTGCTGAAAAGTTAAACAAAATTGACAAATCATCAGCTGAACTAAGAAAAAAGTAAGACCCAAATATATAAAACCACAGACAAAAAAAAAAAAAGACATTACAAATGATAAAACAGAAATATAAAGGATTATTAGAGATCATTATAACTATACATCAAATAATTGGAAAACTTAGAACAAATGGTTAAATTTCTACACACATACAACCTAGAAAGACTGAAGCATGAAGAAATAAAAACACGAACAGATCAGTACTAATTACATCATTAAAAAGTCTCCCATTAAAAAAACAAGTTTAAAGCTGCTGCTTCACTGAATTCTACCAAACATTCAAAAAAGAATACCAATTCTTATCAAATTATTCCAAACAATTGAAGAGAAAGAAATACATCCAAATCTGTTTTGTGAGGCCAGCATTAGCCTAATACCAGACAAGAACAAACAAACAAAAAAATGGAAAACTACAGGCCAATATATCTGTTGAAAACAGATGCAAAATTTGTTCACCAATTATTACTGTCCCTAATTTGACAATACACTGAAAATATCATTCATTATGATCAATTGGTATTTATCCCAGGGATGCAAGAATAGTTCAAAAATATGCATATTCATAAGGGTGATTAATCACATCGGCAAAATCAGGACAAAAATCATATGACTATTGCAAAAGTTGCTGAAGATATTCGATAAAATTCAACATCCTTTCATGATAAAAACACAACAAATTGGATATGTGAAGAACAAACCACAAAACAGCAAAGGCCAGATATGGCAAATCCACAGCTAATACCACAGTAAACACAGAAAAATTTAATGCCTTTTTGCTAAGATCTGGAACAAGACAAGAATGGTCCCTTTCAGTACTTTTTAATATAAATATATATTATTAAAATACACATGTATCCAACTGGAAATGGAGATTTCAGTTAATAAAATGTATTTTTCTAAAATATCAATATCAAAGCTAACATAAAATTTTAGAATTCCCTTTCAATCAAAAACAAGTTTTCTACCATGAACGATTCTGTTTAACATTTTTCTCAACCACTGATGTTGTCAAATCAAAGTACTGATAATATCTAGTGTTGGCAAAGATGTGAGGAAGCAAAAACTCTCACATCCTACTGAGGAGATATTTTCTTCAAAGTAATTGTACCCATTAAATCATTTTGGACAAAATTATTGCATTGTTCAAAATGTTCACACACTTCTACTTTTCAGCCTGTCCCCTCAGAAATATAGTCCTAGGAGATATGCTTAAGCTTAGTTGGAATACCATTTCAGGCAATAGTGACATTTTATTATTAAGGTAAGGCATATACACATTTTGGTTAATTAATGTGAGTATACATTATAAAAATGTTAAAAGGAATAGATTTAAAAACCTTTATAACTATGAAAACAGTAACATAAACCAATTCTTTCAAAATGAAAATTATTAAATTCAAAATATAAGAGAGTGAGAAAAGGGAGGTGAAAGGAGAGAAAAGAAAAATACGAAATCATAAATGTTTTCTTCAGGACCATCATTTTTAGATTTTAACCTCCAAGTCATTTATTTTGTTTTTATGGCTTTATTTCTTAGTGTATAGACACAAACACACACACACATGCACACAGACACAAACAGCAGAATTTTCCAAATGTTTATGAAAATGCATATTATAAAAAATACACATTAATTTTAAAAGATTTTTTACCAAAATAAACTCATACTAACTTACAATATGTCTTGAATAGGATCTAGTTTGAGGTATTAAGAAGGATAAAAATCAGTTTGAAAAGTGCCCCTGTAAGAGCAACATGAATTCTGCCAAAATGAAACCAACAACATACATTAAATTTATGGAAAAACTTGAGTGGAAGAACGGTGAAATCCTTGATGTTTTACAATGCGTTTAAAGAGACAATGCCCAAAAGAAATCATGGGTTTACGAAGGAATAACACATTTTAAGAAGGAATGAGAGAATACTGAAGATGAAGCCCACAGTAGCAGACCATCCACATGAATCTGCAAGGACAAAAATTATCTTGTTCATGCCCTAAACGAAGCATACCAATGATTAACAGAAGAAACAATAACCAACACTATTGACATCTCAATCGATTCAGCTTACACAATTCTTACTGAAAATTTGATGTTGAGCAAACTTTTCACTCAATGAGTGCCAAATCCGTTGTACTCAAATTAGCCACAGACAAGAGCGAAGCTTTCAATCAAAATTTTAAACAACTTGGATCAAAATCCTGAAAGAGTCCTTGGAAGAATTGTGATAGGTGATGAAACAGAGCTTTACCAGCGTGATCCTAAAGACGGAGCACCATTAAAGCAATGGCTACCAAGAGGTGAAACTGGTCCAGTCAAAGCAAAAGTGGGCCAGTCAAGAGCAAACATCATGGCAACTGTTTCTTGGCATTCTCAAGGTATTTTGTTTGTTGGCTTTCTGGAGGTACAAACAATGATAATATCTCATCTTGTTACAAGAGAGTTTTGAGAAATTTACCCAACGCTTTAGCAAAAAAACACCCGGGAAAGCTTTACCAGAGAGTTCCTCTCCACCATAACAATGTTCCTGCTCATTCCTCTCATGAAAAAAGGATGATTTTGTTGAAGTTTTCATGGGAAATCATTAGCCTCCCCATAGTCCTGATTTGGCACTTTTTGACTTCTTGTATTCTAATCTTAGAAAATATTTAAGGACAACCATTTCTCTTCAGTGCATAATGTAAAAAAGAACGAATTAACATGGTTAAATTCCCATGATGCTCATCTCTTTAAGGATAAACTAAATGGCTGGTATCACCACTTACAAAAGTATCTTAAACTTGATGGAGCTTATGTTGAGAAAATCAATTTAAATTTTTATTTTTATCTTTTAATTTCATTTTTATGAAGTTTTGAAATCCCCTTGTGTATGTGTATTCATATACATACATATATACCCATATAAACATATACATACTTAGTATAAATACACTAATGAGTGTTATTTGCACTCGTCACCAGTTTCACTTATTTATTAACATCACTGAAAACAACCATGATGAATTTAACATGTATTCTTTCAGTTCCTGATTATTTCTGCCACATTTAAATGTATTATGTAATATATATAGTGCACATATGCATGTGTCAGTGACTGTTCTCACTAACCTGCTTTCCTATTCAGCATTGTATTTTTCTATTATCTCTAGTATTTCATGTAACATAATATATTCATTTTAACTGCCAGATAATATTCTATAACATGAACATTTAATATTTCAAAAATGCATTTCCTTACTGAGGAACTCTTAGGTTTATTTATTTATTCATTCATTTATTTCTGAAAAGCTTTTAACTATAAGCCTCTGCTCAGACTAAGTGTAAAAGTTTCCTTGCTCTCAGAATTTTCAGTTAATATGCAGTGCTTTTTGATGTTTCAAGCACACTATGATGATGATGTTCCATATTAACCCCATTTTAACTGATTAGCAAATGAGTCTCAGAGAAAGTAAATAATTTTCCCAAGATCATCAAGCTACATGGAGAGCTAATGTTTGTATATAGGTCTATCTCATTCCATAAACTTATATTCTAATCAAAGCATTGAGTAATATATATTCAATTCACAGAATTAGATTGTGATACTAATTATTTTTCTATGTTTCACAAAGCATGTTTTTCCTAATCTTATAATTTGTGGCAATGATGATGTACACCATTGCCTGCATAAGCTAATATCCAATTAAGAAGAAGTATTATACCAGTGCAATGACTCACACCTATAATCCCAACACTTTGGGAAGCTGAGGTGGGAGGATCACTTGAGCCTAGATCAAAACCAGCCTAGCCAGGCAACATTGAAAGACCCCATCTCTACAAAAAATAAGAAAAAGATTGCTGAGCATGTTGGCACATACCTGTAGTCCCAGCTATTTAGAAGGCTGAGGTGGAAGAATCACTTGAGCCTGGGAGTTTGAAGCTGCGATGAAGTGCAATCATGCCACTGCACTCCAGCTTGGATAACAGAGTGAGACCCTGTCCAAAAAAAAAAAAAAGTTTTATTTACAAAATGGCATACTTAAAAAAATACTTTTACTTGGTTTAAAGGTTTTGATTACAAAGAAAGATAAATTTTGACATATGAAAGACTAAGTCAGTTTAAAACAATCAGATGATAAATTCATGGGATTGCTACTGTGTGAAGAAAACACAAGGTTATCACATCGTAGTCAAAAGTTTGAACCTTTGCCAGCCTAATGCTGACTGAGAAAATCATTTACTCTCTGACAGCTACAGCCCTTTATTTTTTTAATTACAAAACAATAAGTATCAGTATTTTTATCTCTGTGACAAAAAGCTTTAGTTACAAAAGAAATAAAAATAAAGTGAAGGTCATAGTCTTTTCTCTAAAAACCAGAAAAGCAAAGGGAAGAAAAAAATGTGTTTATGATTAATAAAAGTGTCATATGTGTGTTTACAATAATAAAAGTTTGAAGAAAAAAATGTTCAGCTTGTGTTTATGTGTTGCAGGTAGAAATGGATGAGTGTGGTGAGAAATCCTGTACAACAATGAAAATACAGAAAGATTAAGTTCCACCCAGAAGGATATAGCTACAAACTTTGAAATATTTGATTTCAACATTTGCCCATAACCAGAAATTTCATCACTCTTCCCTTACATTCACTCTCATCAGAAAAGTAAAACAGGAAGCAGCCAAAATCTCCCTTTAATGGGAGCAGTGAGGAGCAGGTGGGTGTCTACTATTAATTTCATAGAGTAAATATGCTAATAATTTCTTACACATATTTTGTTGGGTAGTATTTATTATTCAAAAATATATGACAACCATATTATCAATGTAAAAAATGTAAAATATTATCAAAATGAAACTTCTTAACATTGTTTCAAGCTAGCCTTAAAATGTCACTGCAGGCTTTCCTGTAGAGACATTTTATTTCATTCTTAAATAACTTTGCTTTTCAAATTGATATCAAAAATTTTGAAAAATTAAAACATATTTAAGAATGCTTCATTCACATAACAGACATTTTTTAGGTGACTTTCCTAAAAATACTGCTGATCAGAGTAAACCCAAGAATATGTGTACCATGCATAAAATAAAACAATTTGTATAGCAAGTAATTAACTCATGTAAATCTATAAGACATAAAACAGTAGAAAAACTAAAACAAACACATAGATTTTCCACAGAATAGAACATGTAAATGAGCAATAAAATAAGATGATCAACCTCATGAGAATTCATAGCAGTGTTAATTAAAACAAAAATGAGTAATCATTGAAATCTACCAGGTTATCCAACTAGAAATGTTTAAGAATAACAAAACTAGTCCAGGATATAGAGCACCAGAAATTCTCATTAGTTGCAGGTAGAAGAAAAACTTGATACAGCTACTTTGAAAAGCAGTTTCACATTACCTAATAAAAATATGGTCAAACACCCTGAGTCAGAAAAATAACATCAAGCCTATAACATAGAGAATCACTTGCCCTTGTTAACCAAAGACATATACAAGAATAATCATAATGGTAATGCTCGTAATAACAAGAAACCAAAAATAACTAAATTGTATCTCAAAAGGAGAATGGAAGAATAGGTAGTGATATATTCATAAATAGAGTATGGTACAGCAGGAAAAATGAATGCACTACATCTTACACACTGATACAATTGCATCTCAAAAAAACATGAGCAATCAAATGTCTCAGAATAATACTGTATGTATAATACTGCTTACATTTTAAAGTTCCAAAACTTAGAAAATTAACAGCACACATTTTACTAACAAATACACATGTAGTAAATGAAGAAGGAAAGAAAGGAAATGATAAATCAACATTCAAATTAGCAATTATTCTTGGATTGAATATCTAAAATCTACAGATGGATGGATACACAGAGACTTTCAAAAACGTTGGTCATATCAGTATCCTATTTTTTAATCACTTTTAAAAATACATAACTAAATAAATGAACAGATACCCAAACAAGTAAATGAATGAAACCAAAAATTAAAATATTGCCATTTATAAATTTTGTGGCTTTGGTGAAGATTTTCTACCTTCCTTCCAGCAATTATTTATTAATTAAATGACATTACCTGGGAGCATACCTTAGAGTCTCTTAGGATTCTAATATTCTTTGATCCATATTTCTGTGACATGACACTTTTGGTAAATGTGGAGAATGTATTAACAAATGGCTTATAAGTACTAACATAACCTTGCATTATTCACTTCATGTACTGAGCCTTCACCTTTCCTTTATCCATAAAATGTGTAATGAGAGACAAAAAATTCATTCCACTTTTGTAAACAAAGATTAAGAACTGTTATAATTATTAATTTAAGTGTGAGCTAATATCACACAGATACAAATATTGTAGTTTTTGGTGTAAACAGTGACAAATTTGCAAGTATTATGCCTCAAAATTTTATAGAAGAAATTATTATGTTCACAATCAGATTTTTGCCATGAGAAATAATAACACTTGCTTTATTCTACTCTCATTTAAAGTTTACTTTGCTCTGTAGAGGTTATTCTGTATCTTGCTGAAATGGCTTACTACCAATTTTAAGTATGAAATGAAAGATGCCTGATCACAATTTCATAGGTGCATTAGGTTTCATTCAAAATGTAAGCCATAATATACATGGGTTTAAAAAGGCAATTATTGGAATGAATTAGTTTTATCTTGGAGGGGCAGATAATATTTCAAATAAATGCTGAACATATTTTTTTAAAACTCTCTCTCCTTATAAAGTCTTTTTGGCACTAAATTTGAAAATATTCAATTCTGAATCCATACATGGCACATAATTCTTCTTCATAGCAGAAAAATGTGCCGCTAATCAGCAACAAATATATGCGAATACTAGTCAAATATTCCCTTTGCCTTTTAAGGAAAGGCAGTTTTATTTGATAAATGACATTAGGGATTGAAAGGAAAGGCTGAATGTGTAAAAGCCTGTAAAATATATATATTTCTATGATCACTATAGACTAAAACACAGCCAAAATTTATGTCAATCCTGTTAGTTTGAGCCTCCTCCTCTATGTACTACCATGGATTTTCTTAACAACATTGGTAGGGCTACTATTCTTATTGTAATCAAGGAAAAATGTGCAAGTCGTGGCCAAATGAAACTAATTTCTTTACGCAATTCAATAACTCATATATTCATAGGGTCCCCGGCCAAAACCAATTTTATAGGGAGAGTACTTCTTTCTCTCTCTCAAAAATAAAATGGTTTGCTTTAAAATTTAAAGCCCCTGTAAGACCTATTGACCAAGATCCTGGCTGCTTTCAGGGGCTGGTATTGAGTATCTGTGGCTTTCCCAGGTGCACCACACAAGCAGTCGGTAGATCTACATTTTGGGAACAGGAGGATGGAGACCCTCTTCTCACAGCTCCACTAGGCAATGGGGAATCTGTGTAGGAGCTTGGACTTCACGTTTACTTTGGCAATGCCCTAGTAGAGGTTCTCCATGAGTGCTCTGCTCCTGCAGCACACCTCTGAAATCTAGGCAGTGGTTCCCACATCTCAATTGTTGAGTTTTATGCACCACAGTCTCAATACCACATAGAAGCTGCCAAGGCTCAGGACTTGCACCCTCTGAAACCATGGCCCTAGCTGTACCTTGAACTATTTTACCTACAGCTGAAGCAGCAGGGACACAGGGCACCAAGTCTCGAGGCTGCACACAGCCCTATGCTGCACACAGCATGAGGGTCTTAGGCCCAACTCATGAAACCATTTTGTTTTCCTAGGCCTCCTGGCCTGTGATGGGGGGTGCTGCTGCAAAGGTCTGTAACAAGCCCTGGAGACATTTTCCCCATTGTTTTGCTGATTAACAACTATCAAACATCCAGAAAACAAATAGTAAAACGGTAAGAGTAAGTCCTTACTTATCAATAATAATGTTAAACATAAATGGACTAAACCCTCCAACCAAAATATATAGACTGGCTAAATGGATACAAAAACAAGACCCATTAATCTGTGGCCTACAAGAAACACACTTTGCCTATAAAGACACACGTAGACTGAAAATAAAGGACTGGAAAGAGATCTGTTATGTCAATGGAAACCAAAAAAGGGCAGGAGTTGCCATACTTGTAACAGACAAAATAGATCTGAAGACGAAAACTCTAAGAAGAGACAAAGAGGGTCACTATATAATGATAAAGGGGTCAATTCAGCAAGAGCATAAAAATTTCAAATATATATAAGCACCCAACACTGAAGTACTTAGATATGTAAAGAAATCATTATAAGAGCTAGCTGGAGACTTCAACATCCCAGGCTTAATATTGGATAGATCTTCTGGACAGAAGAGCCACAGAAAAGAAATCAAACTTAACCTGTATAGATTAAATGAATCTAATGTTTACAGAACATTTAATTCAATGGCTATAGAACACAAATTATTTTTCTCAGCACCTAGATCATCCTCAATGATAGTCCATATTTTGGGTCACAAAACAAGTTTTAAAACATTCAAAAAATTGAAATACTATCAAGCATCTTCTCTGTTCACAATGAAATAAACCAAAAAGTTAATAACAAGAGGAATTGTGGAAACTATACGAACATATGGAAATCACACAATATGCTCCTGAATTACCAGTGGGTCAATGACGAAATTAAGAAGAAAATTGAAAACTTTCTTGCAACAAATGATAATGAAAGCACAGCATACCAAAACCAATGTTCTACAGCAAAAGCAGTACTCAGAGGAAAGTTTATAGGTATAAGTGTCTATATCAAAAAAAGAGAAAAGACTTCTGATAAAGAATCTATGCATCTTAAAGAAATAGAAAAACAAGATAAAATCAATCTCAAAGTTAGTAGAAGATAAAGTAAGTATCAGAGCAGATGTAAGTGAAATTCAATTGAAGAAAACAATACAAATAGTCAATAAAACAAAAAGTTGTTTTTTTTTAAAGTAAAACTAAGTTAACAGAACTTTAGCCAGACTAAGAAAAAAAAAGAGAGATCTAAATAAATAACATCAGAAAGGAGAAAAGAGACATTACAATACTCCAGAAATTCAAAGGATTATTATTGTCTACTTTGAATAACTATATGCCAAGAAATTGGAAAATCTGAAAAAAAAAAAAGATGAATTCCCAGACATATACAATCTACCAATGTTGAACTAGGATGAAATCCAAGAATTGAACAAATCAATAACAAGTAATGAGAGTGAAGCCAAAATAAAACATCTCCCAGTAAAGAAAGCCCAGGATCTGATTGTTTCATTGCTGAACTTGACCAGACATTTACAGGAGAACTAATACCAATCCTACTCAAATTATTCTAAAAAATACAGCTAGAGGGAATGCTTCCAAACTCATGGTACAAGCTCATTACCCCGATACCAAAACCATACAAAGACACATCACAAAAAGAAAACTACAAGCCAATATCTCCAATGAATATTGATGCAAAAATACTTCACAAAATATTAGCAAATCAAACTGAACAATACATTGTAAAGATTATTAACCATGACCAAGTGGGATTTATATCTGGAATATAAGAATGGTTCAATATATGCAAATCAGTCAACATGACATATATTAACAGAATGGAGGATAAAAACTGTATGATCATTTCAAGTGTTCCTGAAAAAGCACTTGATAAAATTCAACATCCCTTAATGACAAAACCCCAAAAAAGCTGAGGATCAAAAGAATATACCTAAATATAATAAAATCTATATATGATAGGCCCACAATATTGAATGGGGAGAAACAGAAAGCCATTAATCTAAGATCTGAAACACAAATATTCTCACTTTCACCACTGTTATTCAACATGAAAAATAAACAAAAAAAGTAATCTGGCTTATATCTACAATCCCAGCACTTTGGAAGGCCAAGGCAGGTGGATTGCTTGAAACCAGGAATTTGAGATCAGCCTGGAAAACATGGTAAAACTCAATCTATAGAAAAAAAAAAATACATACAAAACTACAAAAATTTCCCAGGCAGTGTGGTGCATGACTATATTCCCAGGTACTGGGGAAATCGAAAGGTAGGAGGATCACTTAAGTACATGAAGTTGACGCTGCACTGAGCCATGTTCATGGCACCACACCCCAGCCTAGGTGACAGAGTGAGAAAATGTCTCAAAAAAAATAAGTAATCCAATTTACAATAGCTACAAATACAATTAAATTAACCAAAGAAGTGAAAGGATCTTATAATGAAAACTATAAAACACTGATAAAGGGAATTGAAGACGACACACAAAAAAGAAAAATATATTCCATGTTCATGAATTGAAAGAATATTACTAAATGTCCATACTGCTACCCAAAGCAATTTACAGATTCAATGCAATCTCTATCAAAATACCAATTACATTCTTCACAGAAATAGAGAAAAATAATTCTAAAATTTATATGGAACCACAAAAGACCCAGAATAGCCAAAGTTATCCCAAGGAGAAGAAAAAAACTGAAAAAAATTATATTACTGACTTCAGGTTATACTACAGAGCTGCAGTAACCAAGACTGGCATAAAAACAGGCACATACATCAATGTAACAGAATAGAGAATGCAGATGGATAGAATGTAAATATTTTCTCCCATTTTATGAGTTGTCTCTTTATTATTTGCATAATTTCCTTTGCTATGAAGAAGCTTAAGTTGATGCAATTTCATTTGCTTATTTTTGCTTTGGTTGCCTGTGCTTATGGCTTATTGCTCAAACATTTTTGCCAAGACCAATGTCTTGGAGACTTTCTCCAATACTTTCTTGTAGGAGTTTCCTGCTTTGAGGTCTTAGATTGATTTTTGAGTGTCGTAAGATATAGTGGGATAGTTTCATTTTTAAGCATATATACATATTCAGTTTTCCAAGTACCATTTATTGAAGAGACTATCTTTTCCCTAACATATGTTCTTGGTATCTTTTTCAAAAATGAGTTCACTGTAAGTGTATGAATTTGTTTCTGGGTTCTCTATTCTGAAAATTTATTTTTGAGCACATAGCCAACAGTATGAAAGCATGATCTCAGAGATTAATGCATATCAAATTAACAATAACACCATTCACGATCATCAAGAGGTGAAAGCAATTCCAGTATCCATTAATGGATGAAGAGACAAATGAAATATGGTATATGCATACTATGGAATATTATTGTCTTAAAAAGGAAGAAAATTCGGTCACATGCTAAAATATGAAAAATGAAGACATTATGTTTAGTAAAATAAACGAGTCATGAAAAGACAAATAATGTACAATTTCACCTATTTGAAGTATCTAAAGTATCACAGAGGTTAAAAGTATAACAGTGATTACTAATGTCTTAGGGAAGGGGACAAATAAGAGTTGTGGTTTAATGGCTACATGGTTTTAGATTTGCGAGATGAAAATGTTCTTGAGATCTGTTTCATGACCCATGTTAATACACTTAACACTACTGAATTATAGATTAACAATGATTAAGATGGTAAATTATCTATGTCTCCATTTCTTCTCTGTCTCTACATCTATATCTACGACACTCAAAATATTTCACTTTAGCATAATGATTATTTTGAGCTGAAGACATTCGAGATTTAAGAGATGCAGGAAGAAGCCTTGCCAAATCTCTCCTTATCTGCCTAAAAGAAGAAACTCCTTACAGACAAGGACTGATGTAAATACTCTTTTTCAGGGATGGTTTATGGCTATGAAGAACACAGAAAGTTAATACAGAGATGGTCTTTCACAAACAAAACTTGCTAAGATAGTCCTATTATGCCATTAGTTTTCACTGTATATTTACCTTCCCACAGTTTGCTGCCCTTGGAAGCCCCAAATCCTTTACTTTGTTTTGTCACTTCTCCACAATGTATTGTACTTTGTGAAAAATAGTATATAAGTTTTCATGTCTATTGCTGTTGTGGGTCTTCTTCTCTATGAAGGCACTTGGGTATAAAAAAATATACTATTTTTTTATTATGTAAGTTTTCTCATTACCCTCTTAGGTGTATTGGCTGAAGCCCTAAGAGGGCTTTATCAGTCTAATCGTAGGACTTCAGCCAATACACCTAAGAGGGTAATGAAAAAAGTGTTTACTATTCTATTATATATAGATCTGAGGGGTTTTTCATTGTTTATTTTGTGTGTATGTAGGTACATATGTATGTATTTATTTTGAGTCAGAGTCTCTGTCACCTGGGCTAGAATACAGTGGCACCATCTTAGCTCACTGCACCTTCCGTCTCTCAAGTTCAAACGATTCTCATGCCTTAGCCACCCAAGTATCTGAGATTACAGCCATCTTCTCACCACAAGTAGATAATTTGTGTGTGTGTGTGTGTGTGTGTGTGTGTGTTTGTGTGTGTGTGTGTGTTCCATAGAGACGGCGTTTTGCCATGTTGGCTGGTCTTGTCTTGAACTCCTGGCATAAGTGATCTGCCTGTCTCGGAAATCTGAGGATTTAAAAAATATATATTTAACATTGATTTACTTATTATATTAATTTACAATTCACTTTTAACCAGAAAATAAATTTATTCTGAATTTATTACTTATAAAAGTTGATGGAGTTCCATATTTGCTCTTAGACACAGGTCATTTTCTCTAAAACACTCTGTAAGCACCTTAGTTATATACTTCTTTCATTATGCCAAGGATCAAATCTCATCTTACAATTAAGGACCACTTTTTGATGCCCAAGTTATTCATAAGGAATGCTGTTCTTATTTTCTACCATTATCTCTACCCCTTCATATTTCCTTTTCCTTTGACAGCATAGTATTTTTACTGGAGTTATGAAAAATTTTCCCTGCTCTATAGTCATTATAGATTTCTAAGCTTGTTGTCATTAGTATTTAATTTTTCTATGTTTCAAAAAAACAAAAATCTTTCTGTACCTCTAAATATTTTTGTTTATGGAATGTGTGTGTTAAACAACTTACATAAAATATACATGTAAATAAATATACACACACATATATACACACACACACACACACACACACACACACATACATACATATATGGCTCCTCCAGATCTGCTTTAATACAAGTAGCATTTCATGATGAAGCTGAAGGAACAATCAAGCTTAAAAAATAAAGATTTCTTTTAATGTTCAATTTGAATTTTTTATTTGCCAGGTTCTATTTTTATAGTTTTCATATCAATTCAAAATAAATAGCATATTGTTTTAATACTTCTGTCACTCTTCACCTAAAAAAAAAACCTTTGTAAAAAACAAACACCACTGTAGTCAGTAACTTTATACTATTATAATTGAATTTGATGAAACTTTGACATTCTGAGAGTTCAAGTTAGGAAAACAACAGTTGCCCTGATTGATGGGTATAATAGTGTGCGTATACTCCTTATGTCCTTCAACTGTATTGCTGCTACCATTACATAAAGAAAAAAAATGGTGACTTAAGGCTAGAATAAAATTTTCGTGACTTCTTATGATAGAATATATATATTTTTCTATCTGAAGGTTAATCTGTCAGCAAACAAATATATGTCCTTTGTATTAGTATTTATGAGGATATTGAATTTCCTATGAGTTACCTATTATAGAATAAATCTATTCTTAGTAAAACTTAATGGCAAATAACATTTTACATTTTCCAATTAGTTTATACTTATTTTGCTATTAAAATAAAAAATGATGAGATTCTTTTCCATGGTGATAACTTTAACACAACCTAAAATTTATTAATTTAGAATCAAGAAAAACTATGTATAATTTGAACTTTCATAAAACATTTGCTGTTTGATATTAGAAATTACACTTGATAAAAGAGCATTAACTAGACTCAAGTATGTGATGAGCAATAATGTTATATTTCGCTGTAGTTGTAATGACATAGAAAATTGTTTCTTTTTCCATCATCTTGTATTTCGGAATGAAATTAATGCTCATTAGAACTGAGATGCTCATGTATTTAATCAGCATGATTTAAAGCATTAGCTTCTCACGTATTGCCACATGTTGAACTAATTTGTAAACAGGTGACAAGGTGAATTATAGATTTTTTTAAAGCAACACTCAAAAGATTTCCTGCTTGAATGGAAGTACCAGCCCATGGACTATTGTCTTCAACTATTCTGAAGAGCTAATTGCAGCATAATATATTTATAATATAATGTATTTCATGGCACTATGCCTGCACTTGAAGACCCAGGCATCAGGGCATTCTCATGGAATCAGGTCCTCGCCTACCTTTGTCAGTCAAGGTGCAAGGTTTGCCCCAGTGGCAACCCAGTCCCTGAAGACTACGACTCAATAAATGCCCTACTGCCACATCTGACTCCATGAACCCACACCTCAGGCTGGGCTGACTTGACCAAGTCTCAATGCCTCCTCCCACAAACTTAGCAGCCAGGATCACCCCATGGGACTCTACCGTCTTTCTGGTCCTTGCCAACTCAGGTTCCCTACCTATCTCCATGGACTCAGGCTCTGTTACTACCACCACAGACCCAGGCAACAGGCTAACCTCTATGGATACGCACAAGACCTGCTCACACAAAGTGACGTAGGCACTAGACCAGTCTGCCCAAGGATTCCACCAGGAAGTCTGCTCACAGATCTCCAGTTGGCCCACTCAAAATCTCTGGATGGGCTGAATGCTGGCCGGATTTTCCTGCCAAGGCCAATTTTAAACACAGAAAGAGATGCTTACTCTTTAAAGCATAGACATCAATACAGAAACACAGAATCATAAATAATCAGGGAAATGTGGCAACAGGAAAGAAAATAAAGCCCCAGTAACTGACCCTATGGAAATCTATGAGCTTCCTGACAAATATTTCAAAATAATCATCTTAAAGAAGCTCAGTGAGCTATAAGACAATACTCATTGGCAACTGAATAAATTCAGGAAAACAAAACATGAAAATAATGAGAAGTTCAACAAAGATAAAGCCCCATAAAAAAGAACGAAAGAGAAATTCTGGAACTTAAGAACACAACGGAGTGATATATGTATTTTATATATATATTATATATAAAATATAAATACACATACACATTATGGGAGTCCCAGAATGAGCAGAGAAAGAAAAGCAATGACAGAAAACATATTGAAAAAAAGATGACAAAGTTTTCCAAATTTGGAGAGGGAAATGAACATTGAGATTCATTAATCTCAGAGAATTCTGAACAGATTAAACGTAACTTCACCAACATAAAGTATAAAAAATTCTCAAAATCCCAAAGAAAATTTTAAAAGTAACAAGAAAAAAGTGACCTATAACATAAAAAGAAGCCTCCAGGAGGCTGTGAGCAGATTTCTCAGCAGAAATCTGCTTGCAGACATAGAGTGAGTAGGAGGTAACATTTAAAGATCTGTGAGAAAGAAAAAAAAAAAAACTGTACCTGGAAAATCGCTTTTTCAGAAATGATAAAGACTTTCAAACAAAATGTCAGGGAGGATTTTTTTTTTCTTTTTTTTCCACTAGATCTGCTTCACCAGAAGCTAAAGGAAGTTCTTAAGTTAAAGTAAGATGCTCACTAACAACAGTAAAATGTATGAATGTACACAACTCACTTAAAAGATATGAACATAGTAAAATTCAGAATCTTCTAATACTGTAATGGTGGTCCGCATATCACTTTTGATTGTAGTAAAAAAGTTTAAAAGGCATTAAAAATAACTATAGCTACAATAACTCTTTAATTTATTCACTATAAAAGGATCTCAATTAGGATATCAATAACAAACAATGTGGAAAGAGAAGTTTAAGTGTAAACCCTTCATATGTGGCTTAAGTTAAATTATTAGCAGCTTGAAATGGGTTGTTTAAACCATATGATGTTTCAGGTAAGCCTCAGAGTATTCAAAAAGAAAATCAACTGTGGCCCACACAAAAGACAAAAGGCAAGGAATCAATGAACACAAAGTCATCAAATAATAAAGGCAGATGCCAACAGAGCAGGAGAGAAGTACAAAAACTGTCATAAACAGCCAGAAACAATTAACAAAATTAAAATAAGTCTTATCTATCAATAATTACTTAAATTATTAGATTGAATTTTCCAATAGGCCATCAAATTCACTGTATGTAACAGTGAATAGCTCAGGATTCCAGTGATTCAGGTAAAAGGTGGCTACAGAGATCGATAACTGATTCTTCTAATAGTCTTACTATAGCAAGTGGGTCTGCAGACTGGAAAATCCCTTTGACTTGTCTTTACAATTCTTGAGACATTGATCCAGCAGGAGATATTCATAATTACACACACTTCTCCCAGTGGGTTGGAGCAATTCTGTCAGGCAATTAAAGTCTAGAACAATCTGTTGTTTAAAATACCCTTCCTCATGGAGTTGAGGGATGTCTGCTGAGCAGACAAAGCAGTGGCAGTGAAGGAAGCAATATCTGCCATGAACAGAAACAGTTTTTCTTATCACTTTTTTATGAGTACTGACTCCTATGTATGATAACAAAGATCTCATAAAACACATAAATCAAGTCTACTGTACATGGTTCGGCAGGTTTCTAGTAATCCTGGTATACCCTTATAGGCAGCATATACTTGGATTACACTTATTTGTCTGTTTTTTTTATTATATTTTAAGTTCTGTGGTACATGTGCAGAATATGCAGGTTTGTTACATAGGTATACACAAGCCATGGTGGTTTGCTGCATCCATCCCTCCATCATCTACATTAGCTATTTATCCTATTAGCCCCAACCCCCTCACCACCTGCTATCCCTCGCCTAACCCCCCCCCACCCTCAGACAGGCTCTGGTGTGTGATGTTTCCCTCCCTGTGTCCATGTGTTATCATTGTGCAGCACCCACTTATGAGTGAGAATATGCAATGTTTAGTTTTCTGTTCTAGTGACAGTTTGCTGAGAATGATGGTTTCCATCTTCAACCATGTCCTTGCAAAGGACATGAATGCATCCTTTTTTATGGCTGCATAGCAGTTCATGGTGCATATGTGCCAAATTTTCTTCATCCAGTCTATCTTTGATGGGCATTTGCCTTGATTCTAAGTCTTTGCTATTGTAAACAGTGCCATAATAAACGTATATGTGCATGTTTGTCTTTATAGTTGAATGTTTTATAATCCTTTGGGTATATACTCAGTAATAAGATTGCTAGGTCAAATAGTATTTCTAGTTTCAGATCCTTGAGTAATCGCCACACTGTCTTCCACAATGATTGAACTAATTTTTACACTTCCAACAACAGTGTAAAAGTATTCCTATTTCTCCACATCCTCTCTAGCATCTGTTGTCTCCTGATTTTTTTTAATGATAGCTATTTTATCTGGCATGAGCTGGTATCTCAATGTGGTTTTGATTTACATTTCTCTAATGACAGTGATAACCTTTCTTTCACGTTTGTGGTTGCAAAAATGTCTAGTTTTGAGAAGTGTCTGTTCATATTCTTTGCCCACTTTTTTGATGGGATTTTATTTTTCTCTTAAATTTATTTAAGTTCTTTTAGATTCTGGTTATTTAGCCCTTTGTTAGATGAGCAGATTTTGAAAATTTTTCCCATTCTGTTGGTTGCTGGTTCACTCTAATGATTATTTCTTTCACTATGCAGAAGCTCTTAAGGTTAATGAGATCCCATTTGTCTATTTTGGCTTTTGTTGCCATTGTTTTTGGGGTTTTAGTCATGAAGTCCTTGCCTATGCCTATGTCCTGAATGATACTGCCTAGGTTTTCTTCTAGGGTTTTTACGGTGTTAGGTATTATGTTTAACTATTTAATCCATCTGGAGTTAATTTTTGTATAAGGTGCAAGGAAGGGATCCAGTTTCAGCATTCTGTATATGGCTATTCAGTTTTCCCAACATCATTTATTAAATAGGGAATCCTTTCCCCATTGCTTGTTTTTGTCAGGTTTGTAAAAGATCAAATGGTTGTAGATGTGTTGTGTTACTTCTGAAGCCTCTCTTTGTTCCACTGATATCTCTGTTTTGATTACCGTAGCTTTGTCGTATAGTTTGAAGTCAGTTAGTGTGATGCCTGTGGCTTTTTTTTTTCCTTAGGATTGTCTTGGCTATGCAGGCTCTCTTGTGGTTCCATATGAATTTTAAAGTGTTTTTTCCCCAGTTCTGTTTGTTTTCTAATTCATTTAGCCATTTATTTGTTTAGCCACTTTTTACTTGAATCACTGGAATCGTGAGCTATTCAGTGTTTCAGGTAGACCTGATTGTCACGTTTGTGGCAGTGAGATAAATCATTTAGATTTTTCCATTTACACACATTGTACAGTCTCCTATTCTTGCCTCTAGGCTAAGCTGTTTAGTTACGTCCTAGTAGCATTAAATTCAACTTGTATATGCTTTTATTTCTCTACTAATTCAATACAAAATTACAACAACATTTTTAAAGTATTTTTCTTATTGTTCTAATATTCCATTTGCCTTTTAATATTTTTCTCTAAGCTTTAAAAAATTACCTTTGAGAAAGCTATTTAAATACATTGTTTCTTATATTAATTTTTCTATTTTTATTTCCTGTGAAAAAATGAAAGTACCTTTTGGGAACAATGTGAGAGAAAAAAAGCAGGAAAGAAAATAAAGAATAAATACATTAAATATAAGTAATCTATAGTATGTAACTGCTAAAAAATATATTTGCTAAATAAAAAATAAATACATCACTAAACAATCAAAACAACGGCAAAGTAATAGCAATATTCTATATTATATTATATATATGTTATGCTATGCATATGTATACCAGCCCTTTGCTTTGATTTTCTCTCTCTTCTATGTATGCCATTCGGTATTTATATGACACATTTCCCTTTATATTGCCCTCATTATTTTGGTTCTCTTTTGTATGGAAAAAAAACCCTCAGATTGTTAATTACTTATTTGAAAAATATTATTTAAACTTCAATATGCTTAATATATTCTATTAGAAATACTTCTCCTTCAACATTATAACCCACAGCAGAAATATTTAGCATTAACATTAGGAGGAATCTCCTTAAAGATGGCGTTCAAATATAAGAGTTGTATTATCTAATCTTCTTTTCCAAAAGTGCTTAAGAATAAACTTGATGCATCAGTAAAAGAAATTATTGATAAATATCAAGATTCCATGTCATTTTGTGATTCTATTTTTAGCATCGGCAAATTTGTATGGGTCCGCAGCAACCTCAATTCCTGACTCCTCAAAAGAAATAATTTGACCGAGGGACACAAGGCAAAGTGAGAGGCCAAGGCAAGTTTTAGAGCAGAAGTGAACATTTATTAAAAACTTTTAGAGAAAAAAAGAGAAGAAGTACACTGGGAAGAAGACCAAGCTGATGACTTGAGAGTTTCAACTGTGTGGTTTGATATTTGACCTGGGGTCTGATATGTTGGCATGTTTCCAGGGTTGTGTTATCTCTCCCCTGATCTTTACCTTGGAATGGGGTGTCTGCATGCATAGTGGTCTGCCAGGTTTGGGAGGGGCCACACGTGCAGTGTGTCTCTGAAAGTTGCACACATGTTCACTTTAAGCATTCTTCCCATACTAGTCAAGTATTCCTAGAGGAAAGTCATATACCAGTTAAATTCTGCCATTTTTCCTCTTAGGACACATGCTTGAGCTCACTCACTCAACTCCCGAGATGTTATGGAAAGGCTACTGATCACCACTTTGGGTGTTTTCCATCTACTGGGAGGCTGCATTTCCCTGGCGCGGGCTGCAAACAATTATTACTTTAGAGAGTGAGTTTAATAACTGCCTGACCATCATCTGATGGTCACCTGACATTCCTGGATGGCTGGGGAGGGCCCTCTCTTGCCCTGCTCGTGTCTACCTAACTACTTATACCAACACTATAATTTATACAAAATAATGTATTGACTTGCACATATATCTTAACTCATATTGTAACAGAGCATTAGATTATCAGTATGCTTTTTTTTCTGAGAATGGTACTTTCTTAAAAGGATGATGTTTCATCTCTAAAATGAAAATTATTTAAAAACCTTATATTCTCTATAATTAATTTTAATTTCTAATAACTTTCTATATATCTAGAATATTTTTCAGTGTTTAATAAAATAAGTAGTCATACATTCTAGTTTTCTCGTTTATATTCTATTTTTTTTTTTTTTTTGGAGACGGAGTTTCGCTCTTGTTACCCAGGCTGGAGTGCAATGGCGTGATCTCGGCTCACCGCAACCTCCGCCTCCTGGGTTCAAGCAATTCTCCTGCCTCAGCCTCCCGAGTAGCTGGAACTACAGGCACGTGCCACCATGCCCAGCTAATTTTTGTATTTTTAGTAGAGACGGGGTTTCACCATGTTGACCAGGATGGTCTTGATCTCTTGACCTCGTGATCCACCCGCCTCGGCCTCCCAAAGTGCTCGGATTACAGGCGTGAGCCACCGCGCCCGGCCTTATATTCTAGATTAAAAAGAAAAACATAAGGCTGGGTGCAGTGGTTCACACCTGTAATCCCAGAACTTTGGGAGGTTGAGGTGGGTGTATCACTTGAGGGCAGGAGTTCAAGACCAGCCTAACTAACATGCTGAGACCCCATCTCTACTAAAAATACAAAAATTAGCAGTGCATGGTGGCAGGCTCTGGTAATCCCAGCTACTTAGGAGGCTGAGGCATAAGAATTGTTTGAACTCAGGAGGCAGAGGTTGCAGTGAGCCAAGATGGAGCCACTTCACTCCAGCCTGGGCAACAGAGCAAGACTCAATCTCAAAAAAAAAAAAAAAAAAAAAAAAATCACACTGTTCCCAATTTTATTTTTCATACAAGTGAAACTTCTAAAAGCTCATGCTATTAAACTATAACCTAGGCAGGGATCATGAGTACTGACAGCAAAAATTTAACGGGCCTATCAGTAAAAGTGGAGTCACAACATTTTCAGTCAACAGTGAGCAGCTCTTCCAAGGTATTCCTTAAAATGCAATCTTCTTGATTAAAATCTAGACTTTTCCTAAATCTCTGTATGGCATCCATTAGAGTGTTACCTTCATCCTATTATAGCTCCTTTATTTAAATCATTCTTAATTCTTACGAAAAAGTCATGACTTAAGATATTTTTCAAAACAAAATAGCAAATACTAAAACCAGATAATTCTTCTGTCTAATGCAAATATGGGTGGTTTTCTTTATTCTTCCTCTTGGTGCCTGTTGCTATTTCTCTTAATAGTCACTCAACTCATTTTATTATAACACAATCCTCTTCCTAAATTATATCAAGATAATATTGCAATGCAAGTTAATTGAAGTTAAAATTAAATGGTGTTATATTTAATCCACAGTTTCAAGATAGTTTATAATAAAACTAACAAATTTAAATCAAATACATATTACATAAATTATAATATCTATAAGTACATATAAATGTTATTAAGTAAAAAAGAGTACTCTTATGAATATAAATTTACTGGGACATTTTTCTGAGACAAGATTGTCACAACTTAGTTCACTGAGAAATGCAATTCAACTTAAATGCATTTTATTTTGGCTGTTCTTTAAAGTCACTATTTACATACTAAATGGATTTAATAAAAACATGTCTTCAGCTTGTAAGGGGTGTCACAGTATGTTTCTCCACCTTCAGTTTGATAAAGGGGAGGCTGTTAACCTAGTGAAGCAAATAGGTGGTGTTACCTATTAGTGAGCTCTATGGCTTGGGGCAACTACTTTTCCTTCCAAGGAATCTGACAGAATGTATTACTAAGCTTGTTCAGCACTGCACAACAAAGCAGTTAAATCACTGCGACTGTGCATCAGCCTATGCCTGGCTCGTATTGGTCTAGCCATAACCCCAATCAGCGACTGTATGCTTTCCAGTGAAATAATTTATTGGGGAATGGAGATGGGGTGGAAAATGTACAATGCAAGGCCACCTTCAATGATACCTTTAATGAAGGTGCTAGACTGCTCAGGAGGGTCTAATGTATTGCCTAATGACGCTTATCAGAAGAAAAACTAGAGTTTAGAGTATTGATATCCAAATTCCCATGTGAAAATTTATTACAAAATACATTTTGTTTTTTTTACATAAATTGTAAGCTCAATAAATTTGAACACTCTTATTTGAGTATATCTGTTTTTGCATATCCATATGTCCTAAAATTATACTGATTCCTTCATTGTGTCTTACACTGAGATTTTTGTTCTCTTTATAAATGGTTAGAAAGCATCAAAGTATAAAATGGAGACTCACTTAGTGGCTGTGAAGTACACATCAACATGTGTCTGTCTTGTGCCTGTGAGACAGGTCTGCAAGAGCAAGAGAGTGTGGAAGTGAAAAGGACCAGATTTATTGCTAACCAGATCATTCTTACACCTTCTTAATATTCTGATGAGGAAAGTGACTTATTGTCAGAGCCTCAATTTCTGTATCTGTAACATGGACAATTCTCTCTCTCTCTCTCTCTTTTTCTGTTTCTCTTTCCCTCCCTCTCTCCTCCTGATCTCTGTCTCTCTCACTCCCTCATCCTATTCTTGCCTCACTCTGAACCTTCCTTGGGAAAGGTCTCTTTTACAATGCAGGGCAGATTATTTTGGGTTATTATTTCCCTGTGTCTGGCTAGTTAAGCTTTAAGAACCCAAATACATTTATTGGCAAGTTCTAATGTTGACATTTTAGGAGAAAATGCATGAAGCTTCAGCTTTGGGCCCAATAAAGTTCTTAAATAGAGCTTTATGAACAACGAAGTGTTCAGGGTATTTTAGGTGTCACTTAGCTCCTTAATGTATTGCTCTATTGTTCAGCTTCTGGAGTAGAGTAGGGTGAACAAATGTGATACAAAGAACTCCTATGATTCATGTGAATAAATTAGTTTCACATGAGCATGCCAATTATTTGGATTGAAGAACTATACATTTTCTATATTCAGAAAATTGAAATATTACCTTAATTAATGAGCTAATGTTGTTTACCAAGTTTTCTAATTTATATCTTACTGAGATATTATGAAGCTATACTTTAAAAAAAATACAGCCAAGCTTAACATGCTGTTAAGGCTGTGATAATTTTATTCAAATTAAGTTAAGTAAAATGATTGTTTAGAATCAGAGTACTGAGAGAGTTTCACTATTAACTAAAAGGCAGCTATTCATCACAGAACATCATTATTAGATTATAATTTAGATAGCTTCTATTCCAACTTCCTACTCATATAGAAGATGTCATTGAGGTCCAGGGAGGTTAGCAGACTTGCCCAAAGTCACCTAGCTAATGAGGCTGGAGTGAGAAAAGTAGAGTAAGGGCTGATAAACCTGGACAAACTGAAGCATGTCCTGCCCAGCTCCAGTGGCATGAGGGTGATGGATCAAATAGGAACCTTAATTGTACAATTAAAGCAGAATCATTCTGATTAGGTATTAACAGAATAGTGTTTTTCAGGATGAATACTGTAGTTATAAAGATTTAAACCACAACAAATATATTAATAGTTCACACGTAAGAGCCTAAATGTATATTTCAGATGGCCTCCACAACACAGAAATCTAGCTATGTTTATTGGTGAATTTCAGAGAAGCCTAAATGTCATGTAAATATCATTTATATCATTTTTATGTCACAAAAGTATTAGGACCTTTAAAGTGTTTTAAAAATAACTTCAAAGTGTATATTTTATTTCTACACACCAGTGACTTCGAAGATAATTGGGACAGCTTTTGAATCTATGTTCAGCCACTTTATGATTAAACAAAGCAATAGTTTTAGAGAATGGATAAAAACCATAAAGTGGTTCTTGTTCCTGGAAATTATTGAGCACACTGAAATTTTATTACACACATTGCAATGGAAAGTGACTTAACAAGAAGCAATTTAGCCATGACAATTTCCTATTTCCACTTCAGCTAGAAATGTTAATTACATGTACTGAAGAGAAGGATAAAAACATAGCATATAATGATGGAGACTTTGAAACTTTAAATATTAAGAGAGAAATATACATATTTTAACATTGTTTTATTCAAAATTTGAACCTATATCCTAGTTACAATACAGAATGCCTCAAATCTATTTTTTTCACCAATTTAAGGAGAAGTTGAGATCATATACAAAAGTAGTATGCTATTCTGACTAATGCCTTAGATTAATTTAAAAGGGTGATGATGGCTATTTAAACAGTTTAACAGCTGTATTGACCTTAAAAATGTCTTGGAAATTAACTTTTGACAAGAGGCCAGAATATCTACACAGTATTTCTAACAGCAGCAAAACTTGAATATTTTATGAATACATAAGAAATATTACTATGCCATTTTTCATTGATAATAATAAAGAAGCACATAAGAAAAACAAACTTGAGAATGAGCAGTGCTAATAGAAAAAAAATCATGAAGAAGGATATATAAGTAGTTTGGAGAAAATGACAGCCTTTGAAAAACTCACTCTTCACTGCAATCACATATTACGCCTTGAAAAAATGTTCTCCGAGAGAAATTCAAATTTTCTTTGTGGATTAAACCTATAATGTAATTTTCTCCTTTCTCTTAAGTCCGCTGTGGATATACACATAGTCAGCCAGTCAACTCTCCAGCACCCAGGAAATCTGGCTTGGTTGGTGACACAAGAACTCTACCAATACAGCGGAGAAAAAGGCAGCTACTACTCATGTCATGGGGTTGTCACCTGAAAGGCAATTGATCTGTGATGTTTCACAGCATCAGCAGCATTTCCTGGTTTACCTTCTCTTCCTCAACTCCACAGCTAAGTGGAAGAAAACATATCTATTTTAGTCTCAAACAGCTTGCTAAATTTTTTGTTTTATATCATATATTAAAGTTGTGATTTATTTATATCCATTTTCAGTGCCTCTGTCTCTGAAGAGAACATAAAATTAAACAGAGGAACCATTTTTGTTACTACTTTATCCTTCGTACTTAGTACAGTGACTGGCACAAGAAATATTTGTAGAATTATTTTAAATCAGTGGATAAATATTGGGCATCCTAATCCCTGAATCTTTTGACTATCTACAAATTTTCAAACTTTCTGTAATTCTGAAATGCAGATGGATATTGTAAACCTTATCTGATTCTGTGTCTGGGAGTCTAACTAATTTCTAGCCCCTCTTGTTTCAAATCAATTTGGGTTCCTTGATAAACAATATTAACTGCAGTTGGTAGAGAGTCTGCAGTTTCCAGAAACCAATATAACACTCATGGCTGATCTTCTTAAAGATATATTTCTTTTATATTGGCACATGCCTGAAATTGAACTAGAACTTTGTGACACTCCTGGAAACTTGGCTGTTGTAAATATGGGTAGCTGGGGAGAACGGGAAGTGGGTTCAGAGAGCAGCAGTACTTCTTTTATCCTACAGTACTTTTACCACCGGAACTTGCTGCTTTTTCCAACTCATCTCTTCATATTCTCAACATTTTGTTGGTGCAGTAGTGTAGGGCAATATTGCATAGCCAAGGATCACTTACATCAATAATCAAATGCAAATTATTTATACTTTCAAGATTTTTAATTAGTTCCAAATACTCTACATTTTCTTTTGGACTAGAAATCATGAAAATGAAACTAGATACTCTATAGAGATTTTAGACATTTAATAACCTCAGCCTTACCTTTTGTGGCATCAATTATTCATCATTGTATTAAACTGATTTTGCACATAGAGATTTTGACAATTTTAATTCTTGGTTCACTATTTCTATTTTTGTGTGTGTGTAATGACTCTTGTGCTTGAAGAGACTTTTTTTAAATTATATTTTGAAGGTATTTATATTTTTAGCTCTGAAACTATGGTTCTCAAATGTACAGCAAAGTTCTTTGGTGCCTATCTCTGCATCTCTGCTTTCTGGATAACCAACAACTAAACTTTGATATGAAATAATAACTCAGTGGCCTCTAAGAATGTGGAACATAGAGGAGATAAAAATATTGTCATGAGTGATACATGGAACATGAAGTTGAATACCATAATCGAATCTGAGTGAATGAAGCTTGGATGGAACATCAAGAAAACTTTTCAAGAAAGTATTGTCACAGATTCTTAGAGACATAGCGTAGGAGGTCTCTAAGCGTGCTACAATATGGAGCACGCTTAAAGATGTGTCTTATTTCTTTGTTTACTTTTTATCGTGGCCTTTGGGGGAAAAAAAAGAAAAGTTCCTAATATCGCAAGGAAATTTAGACCATAAGAAATATCCAGTTTCCATACTGCTTCACAGCAAGGAATGCATTTAGAAGTATGTGAGAACCATTCAGTGTTTCAACCTCAGGCAGAGAGCTTCTGCACAGCAAACAGAGAAGCTGGAAGTACAGCAGGGTAGCTATTTTTTTCACTTATTTGGACATGACGATGTTTATTTTTAAAAGCCAACAAACACTGCATGACAGTATTCTGGCACCTTGGGCAAGTGCACATTTCATATTCCCAGGTATTGGCCATGAAGTCTAGGTCTCTCTAATGGATCGGAAACTTTTTGAAGAAGGTCAAAAGATTCCTTATAAAATCAACAACAAAATTCCAATTCTGTTACAAAAATGCAAAGAAAGATAAGGAAAAAAATGATACTGAAATTTTTGACTAACTTATTATATTCATTCTAAATTTCTAACTTCAAGTCTTTTAAAACTATTTTCCAAGGCCTTGCACTAAGTAAGTGTTCAATACGTATTAAATAAATTACACAGCAAATCAATCTTGGAAATATTTTAATAACACATAGAATATTCATAGTCAAGGGTTGGTTACGTCAATAATTAAACAATATTCACTGATGCTGAAGGGTTTGAGATTCCTAACATACGGCAGATTTAAAGATTATATTCCCATTTATTAAGTGAAAAGTAGGAGCATAGAAATACTTAAACTATTTCATGGTGTTTTATTTCATTTCAACTCTTTAGCTGAAGAATGTCCTAGTTAAAAGTGTAAAGTAAATAAAGTTTGTCTTCCTTCCTCATGCTGCTCTTTCAGAACAATTTTCTATACAAATGCCTGCCCCAGACGCCATAAAACTTAAATCCTACTGTGTTTGTTTTTGCCTGGAATTTTCATTTTAATGGATTTGAAATCTCTGCCCTTCACTTTTCTCACACCTTTACAATATATTAAATCTTTTTACATGTATTCTGGAGCTCCAAAGAGGTCAGTGTGCTTAACTAATCCTGCACTCACTAGGAAGGAGATGGCTTTTTGAAGCAAAAAGTATGTCTAACCTTATGTTTGATAAACCTTTAATTTTTGAGTCTAGCTACCAGGAAGAATGTACTGAATTGTTCATTCTAAATTTTCACTGATGGGTTCATATGAATGCCTTGTAAGAAATGTCTGTGTTCAATAATGAAGAGAAGTGAGAGGCTTAAAATCAAACACCACATGTTCTCATTCATAGGTGGGTGATGAACAATGAGAACACATGGACACAGGGAGGGGAATTCACACTGGGGTCTGTTGGGGGGACCTAGGGGTGGGACAGTGGGAGGTAGGGAGGTTGGCGAAGGACAACATGGGGAGAAATGCCAGATATGGGTGACGGAGGGATAGAAGCAGCAAACCACATTGCCATGTATGTACCTATGTAACAATGCTGCATGATCTGCACGTGTACCCCAGAATCTAAAGTACAATAAAAAATAAATAAATAAATAAATGTTTATTTTAGCAATCACCCTGGGGATTTCCTGGCCAATTTTATGTTATCTTATCCTGTTACTCACCAAATACATGTCAGAAAATTCCTAGGTTATCAAATCACAGGGCTACTGCTGAATGTCTGAAGAGCTAGTCATCACTTTTTCACCATAAAGGCAAGCATAAAATCACAAAATCATCTGTGAGTAATTATGTGGATTTAACACGACCACACATTTCTTTTTTTTGACACTTCTTGCACTGAGACGCAGTGGCTGTCCTTGAGTCTAGGCTGGCTGGTACCTGCCTTCCGTAGCAGAGTATAGCTAAACTATTGCTGTGAAGTTCTTGGCCTGGCCTTTAAGGGTAACAGTAGCTTCTGTTTTACCTTTTGGAGTTTTGAGCCACCATTTAAAATGTTTTGCTACCATGATAGAGTGATCGAGGGCACACATTTCTTCTGTCTTCAACAAGATATCAGGCATTTGAGTGAAACTAGCAGTGACCCTCTAGATGAGCTCAGTTGTTAGCTGAATTGCACCAAATTATATCTGCCACACTAGTTGGGGAAGAATTATAATCCATTTGTACTCATCTCAATTCCTTTCCCCACAAAATATACAGAAAAAAATAAAATGATTACTATTTTAAGCTACTAATAAGTATAGAGATAGTTTATTATGCAATTAAAAACCTTAAAAGATAGAATGCATTGTGTCATTTCCAGCAGACTGGATAATCTGTTCTTTGTACCTACCTGGGATATCTCTAATCTTTTTCAAAGCAATTTACACAAATCTGTGCAGAGCTTGAGATGTCTCCTGACACCATACTTAGAAGCTTTTGCACTAAGGTCTTCTAAATGACAAATCTCTTTAAATAAGAAACTTCTAGTCATACCCTTTGAACATTATAGCATTAATAAGTAAGAATATTATATTTTTGGTTATCCAATTGCCTAATGAGCAAAGAAGATTGTTGTGAGGAATAAAGTTAAATAATATACATATATTTTCTTTGTACCATAAAATACAATTCACAAAAAGAAGCCACCATTTCACCACTATGCAGATTTTATAAATGCCCCCTCTCCATGAAAAATTTTAGTCTGAAAATTTTTATTTAGCCTGTAGCCAAGGGAATGATATTTTTATAAGAAAAGGGCTATTTAAACAAACAATATCTCAAGAAAAAACTTTCAAATACAGGTGAAGAAAAATATATTATTGAATCTTCATTAAGATATAATTGGTATACCTTAAAATAACCTCTTAATGTGTACCATTCAGTCATTTTTAGTATGTTCATAAAGTTGTGTAGCTATCACCACTAATTCTGAAACATTTTCATTACCCAAAATAAACCCTGTATCTAATGTTATCTTTTAGAAATAATATAAAAAGGTAATGATAGTAGTCAGAATAAAAAAATTGAGGACAAACTCATAAATTCCAACACAACAGAAAATAAATCCATGAAGTTGCAAGCTTGGAAGAGACAACACCTGTGTGCCATAAAGGGCTAACACAGCAGGCCTGAGAAACTATCATTGAAAAAGACTGCTTCGAAGTTGTCCCTTGGTTTGCATCTGAGAACTGGACTGGTAATGCTAACCACACTGATATGAAATGTTCTCTAATTGATAAGAGTGTATCACTGTGCATAAAGTTTTTATAAAAATAACATGATTTATGCAACACTTAATCTCCTTCTGGGAGTCTGTAATTTTGGTATATTACAGCCAAAGTGCCTACATGGCTGTCAGGAAAATCTTGGATATTTGAATTCTACCAGGTATAAAAAGAAGATATAATATCAATACCCTTGAATGTCTTCCAAAAAATAGAGGAGAAACAACTCCTAACTAACTCATTCTATGAAGCCAGCATGATCCTGATACTGAAAGCTGGCAAAGACACAATGAAAAAAGAAAACTACATACCAATATCTCTTATGAACATAAGCAAAAATGCTCAACAGAATACTAGCAAACTAAATACAACAGATCATCAAAAAATTAATTCACCATAAGTAAGCAGGCTTAATTCCTAGCATGACAGGTTGACTCAAAATACACAAATCAATAAATGTGATTCACCACATAAACAGAATTAAAACAATACATTGTATTATTATCTTAATAGATGTGGAAAAAGCTTTTGATAAAATCCAATACCACTTCATGATAAAAAAAAAAAAAAAACCTCAAGAAACTAGACATCAAAAGAACATACATTACAATAATAAGGGCCATCCGTGATGAACCCATACCCAACATCATACCAAATGGGAGAAAAGTGGAAGTATTCTCCTTGAACTGAAACAAAACAAGGATACCCACTCTCACTCCTCATATTCAACATAGTATGAAAAGGGCTAGTCAGAGCAATCAGGCAAGAGAAATAAATGAAAAGTATCCTAATTGGAAGACAAAACAAAACAAAAATCAAACTATTTCTCTTTGTGGACAATATGATTCTATACCTAGAACATCATGAAGTCTCCACCAAAAGGGTCCTGGAACAGATAATTTTAATAAAATGTCAAGATACAAAATCAATGTATACAAATCAGTAGCACTTCCATATATGAATAACATTAAAGCAAAGAGCCAAACAAGAGCACAATTTCATTTATAGCCACAAAAAAAAAATGAAATATTTAGGAATACAGCTAATACAGCAGGTGAATGATCTCTGCAAGGAGAAGTATAAAACACTGCTAAAAGAAATTACAGATGACACAAACAAATGAAAAACATGCTCATGATTAGAAGAATCAATATCATTAAATGGTCATATAGCCCAAATCGATCCACAACCTAATGTTATTCCTATAAAAAATATCAGTGTCATTTTTCACTGAAGTAGACAAAACTATGCTAAAATCCACATGGAACATGAAAAAAAAGAGCCTGAAGAGCCAAATGATTTTCAGCAAAAATAACAAAGCTATAAACATCACATTACCCACTTCAAACTAAACTATAAGGCTACAGAAGCCAAAACAACATGAAACTAGTAGAGAAACAGACACACAGACCAGTGGAACAGAAGACAGAACCCAGGAATAAAGGCATAGACCTACAGCCATCAGATATTTCACAATGTTAACAAAAATAAACAAGGAGGAAAGGACTCCCTATTCAACCAATCGTGCTAAGATATCTGACTATCCATATGCAGAATAATAAAACTGGACCACTACCTTTCACCAGATGCAAAAATGATCCCAGGATGCATTATAGATTTCAATGTGAGACCTCAAACTATAAAAATCCTAAAGGAAAACCAACGAAACACCATTCTGAACATTGGCTTTGGGAAGTGATTTATAACTAAATCCTCAAAAACAATTGTGGCAAAAACAAAAATTGACAAGTGATATCTAATGAAACTAAAGAGCTTCTGCACAGAAAAGAAACCAGCAACAGAGTAAAAAGACAACCCACAGAATGGGAGAAAATAGTCTCAAACTATTCATCTGACAAAGGTCTAATATCTAAAATCTATGAAACACGATTGAACAAGTCAACAACAAATAAGCCATCAAAAATGGGCAAAATACATGAACAGACACTTCTCAAAGAGGACATATAAGTGGCCAATAAACATGAAAAAATGATTCAGATGACTAATCATCAGAGAGATGCAAATCAAAACCACAATGAGATACCATCTTCCATCAGCCAAAATGACTTTTATTAAAAAGTCAGAAAACAACAGATGCTGACAAAGCTGTGGAGAAAAGGGAATGTTTATACATTTTTGGTGGGAATGTAAATTAGTTCTGCCACTGTGGAAGCAGGTTGTATATATATCTCAAAGAACTTAGAACTACCATTTGGCCCAACAATCCCATTACTGGGTATATACCCAAATGAAAACAAATTGTTCTAGCAAAGAGCACTTGGATATTTATTGCAGCAATATTCACAATAGCAAAAACATATACTCAACCTAGGTGTCCATCAACGGTGGATTGGATACAAAACCACGTAGTATAGATACATCATGGAATATGACACAGCCATAAAAAAGAATGTAATCATGTCCTTTGTGTCTATATTGATGCAGCTGGATGTTACTATCCTAAGTGAATTAATGCAGGTACAGATAATCAAAGAATGCTTGTTCTCACTTATAAGTGGGGCTAATATTTGGTTACTTATGCATATAAGGATGGCAAGCAGTAACAAAAATTGGGAACTACTTAAGCAAGGAGGAAGAAAGGCAAGGGTCAAAAAACTACTAAGTACTATGCTCAGTACCTGAACATCAGGATCATTTGTACCCAAAATATCAGCATCGAGCAATATACCTTGGTCACAAACCTTCACATATACACCTGAAACTAAAATAGTTGAAAAAGAAATGACAATCTTGGGCACTGTGTCAATAATGAGTTTCCAACGAATGCAAAGAAGCCCAAAGAGCCCATTATGGTTGACTCTGAGTATGCCTATGATTTTATTGTTGATAAATAAATATCTGGGTTTAGTTAATAAATGTTTACTAAAACTTTAATATAAACTAGACATTATATGGTCAAAATTCCGTGGTAAACATGGCACAATGGCTGGCTCTTAAATTTCTAACAGAAGCCCACTAGTGTTCAGTGAAAACTTTGAATTCATATTTGCCTCCTAAACATATAAACATCTAGAACTACTTTTATACAAATGGTTTTAAAATGTGTGTTATAAGCAAATGCCTGATGCAGACACAGGAACAAGGAACACAGAGTATTATAAATGTTACCTATAAGATTATATGCCTGGTTGTCATGGAATAAAATGATCACAGAAAATACTGTGATATGTCTCATTAATTATTGTCTATGCATAATTTATGAGATCCTTATGAACAAAAATGATTAAATATCCTAGATGTAATTACACAGCAAGCAATATTTTTGAAGTGTTAACCAACCACTGAAAACTAATGCTTTGGAATATTCTGTATCTAAGAAATTTGTCTAAATGACTTATGCAGACAAGTAAGGCTGATGAGAGCTTTTATCTAGCAAACGTATATAGAAAAAAAAAAAAAACACTTTTAGACTCCTCCTTGGAAAGAAACCCTACTGAATTCTAGAGGTGAAATCCAGAAGCTTTATTCCTTGAATAATCTGAGACTGCCTATAATCTCCATGTCAGACATCAGCACTGAAACCATATAAACCTTTGTTGAATAGATAGAAATGACTTACGTTCATCTCACAGAGCTACTCAGTCTTTGCTCTGTGTGATATTCCCAAAGTTTTAAGGCCACTGTATATTATCTAGGCATTTAGAATTAGTTCAAACATTTTTTTCTTTCACCATTTTCCTATTTCTAGATTATAAGACATCAAGCCTAATAAGATACATTCATGAGAAGTTTTTCATACTACTATAAGTAAAGGGAAACAATACAAGGACTTGCCTATTTTTGAACTTCACTTAGCACCTTAATAGTATTCAATATTCCATTTGATCAGCCTCATATAGATGGGGAGTAGGTGTGGACATCACAGTGCTTACTTACTAATTTAAGTTAAAGTTTTCTGCATCTTCTTTGGATGTAATCATTAAAACAGTGCTCTGGGAATCTAAACAAGGAGGCCTTACATAATCTTATATTTGTTTGTGGAAAAAGGAATAATAAAATGACTATCCATAAATTTGCTGTAAACTCATTAATACTTACATACTGAAGAAATAAAGCAGTTGTTGTAGAATTAATTCTCCTTACTTCCGATTTTCTCCTTCATATGGTGAGTATTCTATTACTTTAATTCATATGGCTTCTCTCCTTTATAAACATTTTATAAACACTTTTCAAAAAAAAACTATTAAAATATTCAACTATGTGCTGATCTGATAGAAGTTTGTGGTCACTAAAATGTTGAGCATCGCTATATTATTATTTAGTGTTTCAGGCTCGTGAAACTTGGAGAGATTAAAGTGTATGAGCAAAATAGAATACTCATCAATGTCGACAGATTGAGAGGATAGTGTAAGGCAGAAAATTGGGTAACCTGGTCGTCTCTTACTCTTTGTGTTCTGAACAGTAACCTTTCTTTTGGGAGGAGTTTCTCCATTTTTTGTGGTCCTAGTGTGGTGGTCAGTCAGAACAATCTCTTCCCCAGAATATAAAGATAGTATCTGATTCAAGCTCAGAAATTCTAATGCCTAGACTGCTGATAATTGTTATTAATCTGTCTGCAAGTAACCTAAATATGTTCAATCATATTGTTCTCTAAGTTTGAAAACATACTTGCCAGAAGTAAAACACCATTTTTCTCTGTAGAACTACTTACTTGAGTGATAGAAAGCTACATTTGCCAATTATCATTGTGTCCGCCACATGGATAGAGACTGTATACAAAATTAGTATGAGTGAAGACAGAAAAAGAAATATATTTCTGGTAGCACTGAGGCCCTGGTTCTAACCTGTGAGGATTTTTTTTTATATATTCTGAACTAGTTCTACTTCTAACTTCATGAATCAGAACATTTCCTTTTTCATTAATTTTTTACATTCGGTTTCTGCCAATAATGAAACTTCACTATATAAGGAATAAACAGAGCTAGAGGTATCTACAAAAGACACATACACTCCATAGTTTTATAATTTTAACAAAAGCCTAATAACCCACATCAATTAAACAACTCCCATGATGTTTCTTATTCTAGCCACAGAAGCAAGAGTAAAGTAATGCAATAGAAAACATTACTTTGCAAACCCCATAAAGGAGAAGAAGATATCAATGCCCACCTCTACACAGGGGCATAAACAAATCGTTAAGAAGAGATTACAATTTAAGATTTACATATAATCAACCAAAATTGGTAAGTAGCACTGAGGAGTGTTTCAGTTATGGGTCTATAGACTATTATAAGATCTAATATCAAATGATTATTTCTTTCAAATAACGCTTTCTTCTGAAATACTAAGGCCAGCATTTTGGCAAGAGTTTTGCTCTTTTTAATTATTATTTTTTTGTTCTCATGCTAGAGCCAACTGATTTTGCTTTTGTGCCAAAAATTTTTCTAACCTTAGGGATACATGATAAGCACATCTCTACTAAAACGAAACTCAGGAGTCTCATTTTAAAATGAATATTTCTAAAACATAATAATAATCTTAGTCCTGAGATTTCCCAAGACAGCTTAACAATGAAGATAATTTAAATATTATATTATAATTTTGAGTATATTAGCAATTTCAGGACTGATAGGATGTTCCTTATAAAAACTGAACCTCAAAATTTCTGAGTTCCAATTTCTGAACATTGTTTCTGAAAAAGCAGAATAATAAAACATTTTTTTGGCCACCTAAAAGGGACCTCTGCCCATTGAACCACCTCTATGTATATTGACAGTTTCCACATTGTGCTTTTCTAAGGGGAAAATGCTACATTTTCCAGTTTCTCATAAAGCTGGGATGTGGTCACGTGATCTAAGTTTTACCAACCCTACTGGACTCCCTGAAATGAAGATATGGAAGGGAGCTACATGAAGTAATGACTGTGAGAGAGAGTCATCTTTTGCTAAAAGGGTGACAAACATATCTGCTGCTTCTACAATTGCTCCGCATGCCCATCCCAACGTGATCAGCACTGAGCAGCAACTGTTGACGCCACAGTCCTGTGCTGTGATGGACTCTGATGCAGATGAGTTCGTCCTGAGTGTAACATTCAAGCCTATCTTTCCTAGCCATCGCAAGGCCCATGAGGTATCATCACATACCTCTTTCTGCTTAAATTAGCAAGAATGAATTCAGTTGCTGCAATTAAAAACTCGTAACTAGGCCAGGGGCATTGGCTCACATGTGTAATTTCAGCCCTTTAGTTGGCCGAGGCGGGTGGGTGGATTCCTTGAGGTCAAGATTTGAGAGCAGATTGGCCAACATGGTGAATCCCCATCTGTACTAAAAATACAAAAATTAGCTGTGCATCGTGGTGGATGCCTGTAATCCCAGCTACTCGGGAGGATGACGCAGGAGAATCACTTCAACCGGGGAGGAGGAGGCTGCAGTGAGCCGAGATCGTGCACTCCAGCCTGGCCAACAGAGCTAGACTCTCTCTCAAAAATAAGACAAAACAAAAAAATCTCACAACGTTAGGTATGAAGTTAACAAAAAGACAGAAAAAGCTCTCTGAGGCAGATAGGACAGAAATTTTGTATATATGTATAAAAGAGGAAACAAGGATACAGTTTCCACTCATTTAATAAAAGATTTAGTAAATTTGTTTTACAAAAGAAAGAATCTATATAAAAATGCTCAGTAAACATGTATGCACCCTATGAATAAAAGATGTCATTGTGATTGTTACATGCCCTTAAATAATTCTAATCTGTAATTCTACTATACTTTTATTTTATATGCTTCTTAAAAACAATGAAGCAAAATATGTATACATTTCATAAAACTCTGATTATGCTAGATTATTTTTTTTGCTTTACTATTTTGTTCCTTATGATGGTTTAGCAATCATGAATATTAGCAGGTGTACAGATGGGACAAATTTGTCCCAAAGATTTTAAATATCAAGTCTAAAATTATTCAGTAAAATGAAGAACAAGGAACGCCATGAGCTAGCAATGCTTTCAGCTAAGTATTAAAGTGAGAAGGGCAAGAATGACTCTGACAAGCTCATGCATCTTAAATTCAGCACCACTCAATGCTCCTTCCCAAGAGGATGCCTAAACAGCACTAGACAATGGAGATATCCAGTAATAGGGTGCATTGATACAGAAACATTACAATGCATGTAAATGAGAACAGCCAATTCCCAAAGGAATCAACTAGCAACCAGAATTGTCACTCCTTGAAAAAAGTAAGTACACATACACACACACACACACACACACACACACACACAAGCAGCAGCAGCAGCAGTAGTAATGGAAGCAGTTAGACAATAAGTAACTCGCGAGGTAACATAATACAAACAATAGTGAGATTCTTTTTGATTCACAATAGAATGCCTTAGGTATGACTCAAGAAAATGAAATTGATGAGAAACTATGAGTTTTAAAATGAAAAATATTTCTGCAGGTGTGCTTTGCTGACATATAAAATAACTAATTTTCAAATTTCTAATTTTCAAACTCATTGAACAAAAGATTATTGCAGCAATTGCCTTCACACCTCCACAATTCACCCTCGCTTTCATCATAATGTAAACAACTTCTGTATTACAAAACTATTCTGTTTTTCTTTGCCGGTTTCTAGCTCTGATTTCTGTTTTCAAAAGATGAACTACTGAATGTTTTCCATTTGAAAGGAGAAAGCTGACTGAGATTACACTGGATCTCTGAAGTTAAAGTGCCATCTTGTGCCAAAAGCAAGCATCTCAATGTAGATTAAAAATTATATTGGCAAGATTATAGTTTTCACATAATAGAGATGTGTCAAATTCATATAAAGCATTCAATATTAAATTGCCTAAATATGAACATAGTTATAAAAATACAGATCTGGCTTTGTTTTACTTTGCCAGCAGCAGCATGTTAAGCTTCCCGGGGCTAGATTAAATCATGCATTCTGTGTTCATGCTCCTACATTCTGCATTTTGTCATTGCAGTATTATCAATGTAAAGTGGATGCTATCGACTGCATGCTCTCATAGAACATAAAGATTGTTTGAGATTTAAGTAACAGTTCTTCCAGGATCAAGGGCAAACCTCAGTCTCTCTAATAAACTTGTACTGCCTGTACCAATCATGCCACTTGGAACTGATCCATTCTATTTCAAGAATTTAAATGGCAGCAATGTTCTAAACATTGTACCCAAGAGGCAAGGCCCATGCCAGCACACACAGTGTTGCCAGTGTACAGTCAGCGATTGCAGGAATTCTGTATAGCAAACAAAATGATTTCCTCATTTACCCTGACAGATTTCAAAAGCAGTCTCCAGGGACCGGCCAGAGGCTGATAATATCCTTTTTGTTGGCAATGTCATCATGCTGACAGTTAATACATACAGTCATCATTGACTTACATTATAGTTCACTGAATAAATAATATGAATGTGGAAAATTTAAAAAATTAAAAATCTAGGCCATTATTTTAAAAATATAACAAGTAATATACACCATAAAATTGTACCACAAAACACTGTCAACCATCTAGACAATGAAAATACATCTTTCATAAAATCTCAAATGTGATGAAAGAAAAACAGTTACTAAAATAGGGAAGCTAGTCTTAAAGAAATTTGAAATCAAACAGAATTCCAGGAGAGTCTGATTTAGGGGTCAGTGGATTCGATAGATTCTTCAATTATTAAGAGTTGATTGTGTCCATATAGACTTAAGGGATAACTTAAATGCTCGCTTTTCCTTTTGAGAAAAGATCATGAAAGAGATGAATTTATCTGCCTTTTTTCCTCTCCAAATTTTATAACACTTAAACTCTTGGAAATAGCATTTATTTTGTTTATAACACAGTCTTTGAAGGGGTCATATAAAGGAATCATGTTATAAAGAAACATACATTCTTGAGATTATTATTGTCAGTTTTGGTACATCAGGAAATAAATCTGTAGAGTTTCTAAATAGCTGGACTTTATATTTAATTCTACTCTTTGTATTGGAAGTTGTCTAATGACATGGAAAAACTCATAAAGATTACGACTAGTATTAATGTATTCTAAAATATGGTATATCACCAAAACCTGGCAAAAACATAATGCAAAAAAGAAAACTATAGGCCAATAGTCCTGATGAATATAGACACAAAAGTCCTCAATAAAATACTAATGAACCCACCACAACAACATATCAAAAAAGAAATTCAACATAAGCAAGTAGGTTTTATTTCTTGGATACAAGCTTGGTTCAACATACACAAATTAATAAATATGATTTATCAGATAAACAGAATTAAAAACAAAATCATATTATAATTGTAGTAGATGCATATTTTATTTTTGATAAAATCCAACATCCCTTCATGAGAAACACCCTCAAGAAACTAGGCATTTAAGGAACATATCTCAAAATAATGAGAACCATATAAGACAAAACCACAGACAACATTATATTGAATAGACAAAACTGGAAGTATTCCCTCTGAGAACTAAAACAAGACAAGGATGCCTACTCTCATGACTCCTATTCAACATAGAGCTGCAAGTGCTAGCCAAAGCAATCAGGCAGGAGAAAGAAATAAAAGGCACCCAAATAGAAAAACAAGAAGTCAGACTCTATGTTTTCATAGACAATATAATCCTATACCTAGAAAATCCTAACGATCACACCAAAAGGCTCCTTGAGCTTATAAACAGCATCAGTAAAGTTTCAGAATACAAAATTAATTTACAAAAATTTATAGCATTTGTATGCAAGAATAACATTAAAGCAAAGAGCCAAATTAAGAACACGATCCCATTTATAGCAGCCACACACAGAAATAAAATGCATAGGAATACATCTAACCAAGGAGATGAAATATCTCTACAACGAGAACAATAAAAAACTGTTACAAATAAATCACAGATGACAGAAACAAATGGAAGAAAAGTTTTATGCTCATGGATTAAAATAATAAATATCATGAAAATGGCCATACAGCTCAAATCAATCTACAGATCTCATGCTATTTATATTGAACTATCCATGTCATGTTTCACAACTAGATAAAAGTAAGCTAAAATTCATATGGAACTATAAAAGGGACTGAATAGCCCAAGAAATCTGAAGCAAAAAGAACAAGGCTAGAAGCATCACATTATCCACTTACACTATAAGGCTGCAGTAGCCAAAACACCATAGTACTGCTGCAAAACAGACACATAGACCAATGGAACAGAAGAGAGAACCCAAGAATAAAGGCATACACCTACAGCTATCTGATCTTCCACAAAGTTGACAAAAGCAAGCAATGGGGAAAGGACTCCTTATTCAATCAATGATGCTTTGATAACTGGCTAGCCATACACAGAAGAATGAAACTGCTTAGTATGAAAGTGAGAAGGGCAAAAGTGACTCTGACAAGCTCATGCATCTTAAATTCAGCACCACTCAATATTCCTTCCTTAGATGATGCCTAAATAGTACTAGACAATGGAGATATCCAATAATAGGGTGAATTGATACAGAAACATTACAGTGAATGTAAATGAGAATAGTCAACTCCCAGAAGAATCAGCTAGGGACCAGACTTGTCACTCCTTGTAAAAAGTAAATGCACATGCATTTCCTACCTTAAACCACATGCAAAAATGAACTCAAGATAGATTATAGATTTGAATGTAAAACCTCAAACTATAAAAATCCTGGGGGGGAGGGAACAAGGAAACACCCTTAGGCAAGTATTTATGATTAAGTCCTCAAAAACAATTTCAAAGAAAGCAAAAATTGACAAGTGGGACTTAGTTAAACTAAAGAGCTTCTGCACAGCAAAAGAAACTACCAACAAAGTAAAAAGACAACCTACAGAATGGGAGAAAATATTCTCAAACTATGCATCTGACAAAGGTCTAATATCTACAATGGATAAGAAATTCAAACAATTTTTATTGTCAAACAAACTAGGAACAAATAAGCCCATCAAATGTGGGCAAAATACACGAACAGACACTTCTCAGAAGAAGACATACAATCAGCCAACAAACATAAAAATACTTCACATCACTAATCATCAGAGAAATGCAAATCAAAATCACATTGAGATAGCATCTTCCACCAGTCAGAATGACTGTTATTAAACAGTGAAAAAACTACAGATGCTAACAAGGCTGTGAAGACAAGAGAATGCTTACACAGTTTTATTGGGAATGTAAATTAGTTCTGCCACT
The DNA here is from genome assembly GCA_004027835.1 of Alouatta palliata. Taxonomy (NCBI): domain Eukaryota; kingdom Metazoa; phylum Chordata; class Mammalia; order Primates; family Atelidae; genus Alouatta; species Alouatta palliata. The sequence goes on along the minus strand of PVKV010001703.1, from coordinate 123,264 downwards.
GTGAAAAGCAGTTTGGAAACTCTCAAAGAACTTAAAACAGAAGTACCATTTGACCCAGCAATCCCATTACTGGATATAAATCTAAAAGAAAATAAATTGTTCTACCAAAAAGACACATGAACTTGCATGTTCATTGCAGCACTATTCACGATAGTAAAGACACAGAATCAACCTATGTGTCCATCAACATTGGACTGGATTTAAAAATGTGATACACATACACTAAAGAATACTATGTATCCATAAAAAGAAGAAAATTATGTCTTTTGTAGCCACATGGATGCAAGAGGAGGTTATTATCCTAAGTAAATAAACAGAGGAACAGAAAATCAAATTCAGCATGCTATCATTTATATGTGGGAGCTAAACATTGGGTGCTCATGAATATAAATATGGCAACAAGAGACACTGGGAACTACCCAGAGGGAAAGAGAAAAAGAGAGCCATGAGTTGTTTTGGTTTATGGTGTGGAAGAATCAGTACAGTAAAAATGGCCATACTATCTGAAACAATTTACAGATTCAAGACAATCCCTATTAAAATACAAATGTAATTTTTCACAGAATTATAAAAATCAATTCTAAAATTGATACAGAACTAAAAAAGAGCTCAAATAGCCAAAGAAGTCCTAAGAAAAAAGAAGAAAGCTGTAGGCATCATATTGCCCAACTTTCAAACTATAAGGCTACAGTAATCAAAACAGCATGGTACTGCTATAAAAATAGACACATAGACAAGTGAAACAGATTAGAGAACCCAGAAATAAACCTGCACACCTACAGCCATCTAAAAATCAACAAAACTAAGCAATGGGAAAGGATTCCCTAGTCAATAAATTGTGTTGGGATACCTGGCTAGCCTTATGCTGAAGAATATAATCTAGAACCCTAACTCTCACCATGTATGAAAATTAACTCAAGAGGGATTAAGAATTTAAATTTAAGACCTCAAACTATAAAAAGCTTGAAACAATGCCTAGGAAATACTTTTCTTGCTATAGGTTTTGGCAAAAAATGTATGACCAAGTCCCCAAAAGCAATTTCAACAACAACAAATTGACAAATGGAACCCAATTAAAATAGCCTCTGCAAAGCAAATTACCAAAAGATTAAAATGGGCAGAGTACAGAATACGAAAAAATACTTGCAAACTATGCATCTGACAAAGGTCTAATAGCCAGAATCCAGAATCTTCAAGGAACTTAAATCAACAAGCAAAAGACAAAAATGCCAGTTAACAAATGGGCAAAGAGCATGAGCAGACACTTCTCAAAGAAGATGAACAAGTAGCTAACAAACATATGAGAAAATGCTCCACATCACCAGTCATCAGAAAAATGCAAATGAAAACCACAACGAGATATTACCTCACATCAGTCATAATGGTGATTATTAAGAGGTTGAAAAACAGCAAATGTTGGCAAGGCTGTGAAGAAGAAGAAATGTTTATGCACTGTTGGTGGAAATGAAAACTAGTCCAGTCACTGTGGATAGCAGTTTGGAGATTTCTTAAAGAACTTAAAAGAGACCTACCATTAGGCCCAGTAATCTTACCACTGGGTATACCCAAAGGAAAATAATTTATTCTATCAAAAAGACTCATGTACTTGTATGTTCATGGCTGTGCTATTTACAATAGCAAAGACATAGAATCAAAGTAGGTGCCTATCCACAGTGCATTTCATAGAGAAAATGTGGTATATATATAACATGGAATTCTACACAGTCATAAAAAGAATGAAATCATGTCATTTGCAGCAACCATGAATGGAGCCAGTGGCCATTATCCTAAGCAAATTAACTTAAGAACAGAAAATCAAATGCCACATGTTCTCACTTATAACTGAGAGCTAAATGTTGAATACATGTAAATGTAAAGATTGGAAAAATAGCCACTGGGGATCACTAGAAGTGGGAGGCAGGGTGAGGGGCTTGAACTGAAGAATCACCTGTTGATACTATGCTTAATGCCTGGGTGATGGTATTGTTGGGACCCCAACCCTTAGAATCATACAGTTTACCCATATAACAAACCTGCAAATATGCCCTTGAACCTATAATAAAAGATGAAATAAAAAATAGATCTCATAATTCAAGTTGTTTTATTAGACTTATTTGAATAAATATATAGTAACTAACATAACCCTGCTATTGTACACTTAGACTTTCTCTAACGTTCTATTTGAAGGTTATTTTTCAGTTAAATTTTCTCTGACATACTCATAACTTTTTCTACTTCCCATTCTAGAAGCTATACACACACAACCCCCTCCACCCCCTGACCCAGCTAACACACACATGTATATTTAAACTTACTGGTTTTCATATTTTCTTTTGTGACAGAATCACTTTCCATGAAGTTTGCTCTTAATAATTAAAATTTTGTCTAGGATTATAAGAATCTTAAAAATTTAAATTCTTATTTGCCAAAAAATAAGTATCTGTAAGACAATATTTCCCAGTGAATGAAACTATTGAATGTAACAGTGTTTCTTGCTACACTTTTACCCATTTTCTTCATGTGTGACGTGCAGCATATTGGTTATTCTAGATTATTTAAAATCCCATTTTGAAGATCAGTCCTTTCACATGCTACCTGCTGCACTTTGAGTGAATAATGTGATCTTACATCCTGATCAAAGTTACTAAAAAAAAAATTAAAATAAGTATCATCTACTCTAGCTATGTATACTCTCAAGCAATTATTTCAAAATAATTTGAAATAATGAGTCTGTTATGTTCATTTTATATCAAGTATTAAACATAATTTACCTAGCCTTTTGCTAAGGTAAATAAATAACAGCAGTCATCTCATTTTAACAAATATTTCTAAAAAGAATCTCCTAAAAAGTTTTAAGCATTTGTGATAACAGTAATTATTTATGTCGTCTACTATTTTACTATATTTTTAATATATAATTTAAGTAAACTTCTCCCTGGGCAAAATGTTAGTGTAAAAGCTGATGGTCAGCTCAAATCTTGGTACTTTTGAGGCTTTTTGCTACATGATGGACTTCAAATTTCTTCAATCTTACTCTTGACTTTGCTAGACAAATATTTTGCAAGGTGTTACTGGAAGCGCAACCTGCAAACATCCCATAAAATTGCCTGCAAATAAGTGATGTGGAAGGTTTAAGTAGTTGCAAGACTACATAATTTTGAGAAGAAGCTAAGGATACTCACATCAAGACCAAAATGATCAGTATCAGTGGCAGGTACCTAAGGTGATAGGCTAGACTTTACTATGATTTCAATTTGAGCCTATTGCGAGCACCCATATTACACCAAAATATCTATCTACCTTCGGTGCAATTAACAGGTATGCTCAAAACAAAGCTGTGAAAAACATAGAAATAACCTTTAGATAAAAGCTAGGGAAAGAAAAATATGTTTCTAAAAAAGTGTGCCTGTGGAAACTTAGGCAAAAATGACTATTTTTAGGAAAGAAACTTTTAAAAAGCACTTGTAAGGAGAAAACTAACATCCTGGCATTATTTACAATAGAAAATAAGAAATCAGAATCCAGAACCAAAAATATTTAAAGGAAATAAAGATATGAGTATAGAATTTCACTTTGGAACAGACTACTTACCTTCAGAAAGTATATTTGATGTGAAGTTTACACTTAAAATAAAAAGCAACATTCTTAAGAGCAGTGGTTCTGAAATACCAGTATACATTGGAGTTAGTTCTTGCGATTTTTAAAGGCAAGCTCTTGGGTCATTTTGATAATGATTCCCATGATTTCATATTCACTGATTAAGAGCTTTTTAGATTTTTTAAAATTTTTTCTTCTTCAGCTAAAATCATCCCTGTTGAAAGGCATTTTAAATAAGATAATATGGTAGTGGTATTGATTATAAAGAATGACATTAAAGCTGTACTTTGAGGACAAGTAGGCAATTTTGTATTGAAATATTTTCCCAGCTGGGCATGGTGGCTCATGCCTTAATCCCAGCACTTTGGGATGCCAAGGCAGGCAGATAACGAGGTCAGGAGATCGAGACCATCCTGGCCAACATGGTGAAACCCCGTCTCTACTAAAAAATACAAAAAAAATTAGCTGGGCATTGTGGTGCGCACCTGTAGTCCCAGCTACTCTGGAGGCTGAGGCAGGAGAATTGCTTGAACCCAGGAGGCGGAGATTACAGTGAGCCGAGATCACACCACTGCACTGCCTGGGTGACAGTGTGAGACTCTGTCTCAAATATATATTTATTTTCCCAAGAAAATCACCGAAGATATTTCTTTTGGCAAATACTGTTTTAACAAAGGAGTTATAACATATAGCAAGATTAGGAAATCTCATGCCCTGAATGAATTTAAAAACTATTTATTGTCATTACTAGAGTTACGATTTTGCAGAAACTTCCTTCACAACAAAAATAAAGATTAAAATAAGTCATTGACATAAATATCCATATATATCCACATATGCATACATACACACATATACACAAATAAGGAAAAACTTACTAAATTGTAGAAAAAATTATTATATAAATAGACAAAATTAACAGCCATTTGTGGACAAAAAGGCATCAATATTTAATTAGAGAAGATATCAAATCCTGTCATATATATAGCATAGGCATTATTTTCTGCTGTTGGAAATAATAAAAATTATTGCAATGACTTTTGTAAGATGCCTTCATACCAAATAGAAATATTCATCCATTTTGAAATAAATATATTTATAATAAATAATAAAACCACAGCTAATAGGAATAGTTTCCCAAGAAACTCTGTTATGGCCATTTAAAAAAACACACACACATTTCACACATTATGCTAACTAAATTTTCATTCATTTATATATTTTTTTCCCTCTGGAGGTTCCAGTTGACCTTTTCATCCTTAAGAACAATGAGACAAAACAACAACAACAAAAACACTGTCACAGTTTTGGAGAAGGAAATCCCAGTGTACTCACTCATTCCTCAATTACTTTGTGACTTAGAGTGGAAAAATTAAAGTTTCCTAATTAATTCTTCTCTACTTACCTAAAATAATTTCATAAAAAGTAAAGCAAACTATACCAACAAAACAAAGAAAAACAAGATGAACACAACAGTTTAAAATATTGGTGAGTATAGGAATGTTGTGTAGTCGTGTGTGTGTGTGTGTGTGTCTTGGCATTAAAGCTTTCTGATAAAGTGATAGTTTGATTTTAAAGAAAATAACTGTAAGAACAGTGAAGAGAAAATATAACTTCATATTTTTAAAAAGTAATTTCGTTCTTATAGATAATACCATAAAATATGCTTCAAGTTGGATATTATAGTGTATTGAATAGATAAATCAATAAAAGAACTAATAACAGACTGTAAAAAGACTCTAAAAAGTCATTAGTCTTAGAAATATCTGTCACTTAGTAAGCATTAAATTGCTACATAATATTAATTCTCAAAACTTTCCTGAACTCAATTACTTTTCTAAAACTTGTTTTCACATTGAAATATTTAATATTCTAGCTTGACAAAAATTTAAGTGAGAATATTTGCCTTTCAGTAGAAATGGATTTTGAAAAAGGATATATATTCAGTTGATACAAGACGTGATTTTTTTCAAGTTTCTTGATGATATTTGAAAATCCACCATGATTTCTAACATTACTGAACAGTATTTTTAATAAAATCATTCTAATCTTCACTTCCCAAGTAGTTCCTTGAGTTCAGTTTCAAAAACTAACGGTTTTTGTGAACCATTAGTTTTCACAAAAGCATTCCTTTTGTGAAAATAACTATATCAGATAGATTTTTTTCTCATTTTCTTCCTAATTCTGTCAAATGACACCCTGTAGTAGCTATCTCTGAAGTAGAGTGTCAGGCTGACAGGTGTTGTCAGCAAGAAATCTGAAGACTGAGAGATATGTTTGTCTTCTAATAGATTCAATAAAGCATAAAGGAGCAGCAAAGCAGCAGTTTGTACAGCTTGGGGAAGCCTTTGGCTAAGCCCCTTTGAAAGATGCGAAATCTCTGAATATTCTAATTGAGGCACAGAAAACTTACAGTCTGCATTGTTGTGTGCTTAAAATACTCAGCTGAGATGCCTGGTAGCATATTATTATCTAGAAAACAGTGATACAGATCATAATGAGTTCCAAATCCATCGGATTTCTTTTGTGCTTCCAAAGGAAGCCATGGTCTAGTGTACTTACAGAATAACGTAAAAATCTGTCTTTAAGGCATGTTATCTCTTATTTCCTCTGCAACTTTAAAACTGCGCTGTGAGCATCTTCTCAGCAGCACACATCTCAAGCCCGCTGTGAGTCGTTACACCCTCAGCAAGACTTCTTCCCCTCTTCCGCCTACCTTCATTTAATTCCCCCAAGAAAACACTGTGTGCTGTGTATTCATTTTCTGCAGCCCTTGGATCCTGAATGTAACTGAACGGAAACTGACCATTTCTGTAATAAGCAACCTCTTCAATTAGTCACACTGTCACCTGTGATAATACAAATTCTTCTTTGTGATTCTAATCATCAGCTGTCATTCAAATAATGCCAGGTGCTTGGCAAAGCACTCTGGAATTTTTCATCCATCTGTCCAGTCTTAGAAATGACCTTCCATTACTTTCCTTTGTATATATGTTATCTTCAAATAGGGCATTTGCATAACAAAACAATGCCTCTGACCACACCAGGGAGTTGCATGGTTAGAGAAGAGACTACTTACTACATTATTTGTAAGCCATATGATATTAAAGACTATTGCCATTCAGCTTCAAGCCACCAACACTCAGTGTATTTATATAAAAGCAGAAAATGCTAATTGTTAACGAAAAATACAGCTCTCCTTTTTATGAACTACAAATTTGTTAGCAACAGAAAAAAAATCTATTCTGTAAATAGATATGTGTATTGCAGATGCTTAAAGGAATGACTAATAAGGCTATTTATTGTCCAAATTTGACTAATTGTTGTGCTGAAAAATTGCCTAGGAGCCAGTATGTGCTCTGAAATTAAGCATTTTCAGTAAGTTCATCAAAGAAGTAGGTACCCTAGCTAACAGCAAGAAATTCGGAAACTTGTCTATTCATATTGATCTCAACTTGCATGGTGTTATAAAGAGGACTACCTACAGGCGCATAAAGGAATGATGTACGGGTAAATGTAAAGAAGTTACAGCCTTCCAGAGAAAAGTATTCTTATTAGACTGAAAAATAATCCTCAAACTGGAGCACTTTTGAGAATAAAAGAGGTTACTATTAATAATATCAGAACCACCCAGATAAAGCTGGACTATCCCAGGCACCTCACTGTAGGCTTTCTATATTCCTACTTTTATTGCTCCACAAGTTTTAAATAAATATTTAAGTGATTCTCTATTGCATGAAAAATAAATTGCCTCAAATACTTTCAAAATATGGACCTAAATTACAATTAAATTTTTTCATCATATAATTTTACCAGGATCTCATTTTCTAAGCATATTGGCCTAAATGTGTTGGCTGACCATGCTCTTCTGAAAGACTTTTTTTCCCCTCAGTTTATTTTCTTTTTAACTTTTATTTTAGGCTTAGGGTACCTAGCCTAAAATGTGCAGGTATGTTATATAGGTAAACTTGTCAGGGGGTTTTGTGTACAGATTACTTTGTCACCCAAGTACTAAGCATATTACTGAAGAGTTATTTTTCCTGATACTCTCCCTCCTTACAACCTCTCCCTCAAGTAAGCCCCAGTATCTGCTGGTTTCCTCTTCGTGGACATTGATTTTCATTACTTAGTTCCCAATTACAAGTGAGAACATGCAGTATCTGGTTTTCTGTTCCTATGGTAGTTTGCCAAGAATAATGGCCTCCAGCTCCACCTGTGCTCCTACAAAGCACACGATCTTGTTCTGTTTAATAGATGCATAGTATTCCATGGCGCATATGTACCACAGTTCCTTTATCCACTTTACCACTGTTCATCATTTAGGTTGATTCCATGTCTTTGCTACTGTGAATAGTGCACCAATAAACATATGCATAGATTTGTCTTTATAATTATTTATATTCCTTTGAGTATATATCCAGAAATAGGATTGCTGGGTAGAATGGTAATTCTGTTTTTAGTTCGTTATGGAATAGCCACATTGCTTTCCACTATGGTTGGACTATCTTACTACACTCCCGCTTAGCAGTGTATAAGTGTTATATTTTTCTCCATAACCTTGCCAGAATATGTTATTTTTTGACTTTTTATGAGTAGCCATTGTGACTGGTGTGAGATGGTATCTCCTTGTGGTTTTCATTTGCATATCTCTAGTTATTAGTGATGTTGAGCATTTTTTCATATGCCTGTTGGCCACATCTTCTTTTGAAAAGGTCTGTTCATGTCATCATCTCCACTTTTTAAATGAGTTGTTTCTTGCTTGTTAACTTATGCAAGTTCCTTATAGATTTGGGATATTAGGCTTTTGTCAGATGCACAATTTGAAAATATTTTCTCCCATATTGCAGGTTGTCTGTTTACAATGTTGATAGTTTATGTGTAGAAGCTCTTTTGTTAAATTAGGTCCCATTTGTCAAATTTTGCTTTTGGCATCTTTGTCATGAAGTCTTTGTCAGTTCCCATGTCCAGAATGGTATATCCTAGGTTATCTTCCAGGGTTTTCATAGTTTTGGTTTTACATTTAAGTTTTTAATTCACCTTGAGTTGATTTTTATATATTGTGTAAGGAAGGGTTCCAGTTTCAACCTTCTTCATATAGCTAGCCAGTTATCCCAGCACCATTTATTGAATTGGGAGTTCTTTTTCCATTGCTTGTTTTTTTTGTTTTGTCAGCTTTGAGAAGTAGTTCATCTGTCCATTTCTTTTTGCATTTTTGTTTCTAAATAAATGTTTATCCCAAATTTATTTCATTACTGACAATTATGTTACCTCCATATTATTTGGCCTAAATTCCGGAGGGAACACTTTTGGTGGACTTAGCCAATAATCATCTTCGCTAGGAATCAGCACTTCCATACCATGTCATGCATGGAAGGGTCATGCTTGCTTCTAGAATACGTCAAAGAACAAATTACCATTGCTGTGACTGGGCCTTTTTAATCTGAAATGGACATAATATTGCACGCAGGGTGAACTATATGGGGCAGTTTCAAACTCACCCTTTTCAAGAAGCCTTCTCAGAATGAGTCTTGAGAAAGTCAAGTTCTCCACATTTAATACTCATAAAATCTTTTGTTTCTACTATCACTATGCTCTGCATCTTGTGGATAAAAATATTCATATTTTAGTGTCTCCACCACTGGTTCACAAAATTCTGAAGCACTACAGCCACGTGATTCATCTTACTATCTCTCACAGCATAGTGACTAGGCACTTAGTAAATGTTCAATAAATGTTAATTACATTGAAATAACAAGTTCTTATCTATCATAAATATAAGTTGGAAATGGTAATTTAAACTAGAGAAGCCAACAGTCTTTTTATTCTAAGATATTGAAAAATGAGTCATCATTCATCTCATCCCCCATTTCTTCTTTGCCTCTGTTATTCTTATGCTAGACAGAGAAATGGGTATGTATTAGGTCAAGCTTTTCACAGCATGCTACTGAAGGTACCAGAAGTAAAAATTATGATAGCAAAAATCATGTATTATTAAAGAAGTCTATATTAAAATAATATAAATTATTTTTCCATTTTGAAGGAAAATCATTTTCCATTTCATACAACAGGATTTCAACGTTATAAGATTGGCAGACCCCAACATAAAGAAATAAACTTGAATGAAAGATCAAGAAAATAGTGGTGAGTAATTAGCAGCAACAAACAAAGCCCACTCTTTTATCAATCTTCATAGCATTATGAATACCATTAGTAAGATTTTCTTTATATAATGTCATGTCACAAAAAAATAAGCATGTATCTTCTTAAGAAAGACCTTTCAAACATGGATGCTTGACATCATATATTTGAAAATTCAAGAAATGTCAAGGACTGAAAAGTCATTGTAAGAATGCAGAAGAAAAAGAAATTTTGCTCAAGTTTAATCTAACTCTGAGAGTTACCACAAGGATTACACGTGAGATTTAATTTGCAATGTATCACAAGACATATTTTGCATTTACAGTTATATAGTTATTCTTAACATTTCCTGGAATTGCTATTTTTTGTGTGTTTACCTCTACAAACAAAATGCAGTCAAACTCTTCCTCACCTAAGTAAGGGTCTAAACCCTTATTTCATTAATAAAGATTAGAATATTTCAGGAAATACTGTGCATACTTTAATGTAACTGAATCCTCTTACTTCTACTCCTTGGTTTCTAATAAGTGCCTTCTGATGGTTATTAAACTTGTTTTCTCTCAAAAATCCTGTTGGTTATTTCAAAACATCATTTGTTTGTATGTATCACTATTAGGAAACTAAATTTTGGAACCTCCCCCAAAAATAATGGGTAGAAATCACTATGTAAAGTCATTTTGAAAGGATAATAGTATGGAAAAGTGATACACTGAACAAAGGGAAAAAAAATCCATTTTGGAATGTCTCAGTACTAAGGAATGGCTTAATGCTCAAGATGATTTTTATTTTCATAACAGTTAAAAATAAAATATATTAATGATTTATAAGTGATGAAATGTATAAAACTAGTATACATTTATAAATGTATAATAAGCAAATGTTTAAATCACATTATGATTATAAAATGTGTAAATTAAAGTGATATGAAGCTGTTTTCCCTTAGGTTCAAAAACAGGTTAAGATTTCCAGCTAGGGAATTTCTTTTTTTTGTATTACAACTTTGACTCATGGTTAGAAGTACACGATGAAGTTTTTCACTGAACTTCTGTCCTTCTCTAAGCTGCAAAAAGAAATGAGCACCTCAGTGAGCAGCGGGTGGAAGGAGTGGTTATAGTAACATGATAAATGCAGAAAAATGTTCCTTCTTTCAATATATTGCAGATATTATTCAGCAGTTTATCTGTACAAAAATAAAATGTGATCCTCTATAAAACAGCCAAGGTAAGTGAATATTGGTTATGCAAAATTAAAGTCCTCTCAGGCCTATTCTACCTTTTACATTTTTCCCCCTTTTGCTAGGAAAAATAGGACCTTTACAAGCAGTTGTACGGTCCATTTTAATCTTTTGTTCAACTATCTAGTTCTTGTTACATGCATTTCTTTAAAAACTATTAATAAAAATTTTTTAATATTCTAGATTATTTGAAATGTGCTCTGTTTTTGAGTACTGAATAATACTTCACGGTAAAAAAATAAATGTTATATGTTTTGTATTTTACTCACATCACAACTAGTTTTTCGCTGCTACATACGTTGAACAACCTCATTCTCTCCATAATTTTCAAATCTCTTCAAATTAGAAGGAATTCTATGAATACAAGCTTCATGAGGCATATTTACTCATTTGAATGTCTTTCTTGTAATTTACATTCATCAATATATAATAACTTGAAATTTTCATTTTTCAGTTAGCAGTTAATCTTACTGAGATATTATAGAGATATGAAGTCATTATTAAGTCATGGAGTTTGACAAGATATCATAACTTATAGTTTAAGAATACAAGCCCTTTAAGAGCAGGAATTATTTTTTCTTCTGTTCTGTGTTTTACTGGGTGTCTTGTACAGGCTGGTATCTAGTAACTCTTTAATAGATGTTTGCCAATGAATAAAATAATAAGTAAATACATGAATGATGGCCTAGATTGAAACTGTGCTACACATAGATTCCAAACTGATCCTATATTTAAATCAACAGGGCAAAATTTTCTTTCTGGAATATGAGGAAATTTGAACTCTCAAACTCAAAATTTCACATTTGGTTTCTAATTGTCTTGTGGATATAAGCTGATTTACTTACTTTCAATTTTACTTATTGATAAAATAGAAATCGAACATTGAGACACCGAAGACTGAAAATGTCTACCCTGACCCTCACATGTCCTTGTCCCCTCTAACTGTTGCATAATATGTTCCTAGCATGTGACCTAGCCTCTGACTCTTTATCTCCCTCCTTTCGATAAAATCCAAATAGCACAAAAGTGGCTGCTAATCTGAAAAAATAATATCTCCCTCATCTTAGTACCTTCTCTGTACAACTATTCTCAGAACTAGCCTAACTTCAGCTGGCTGTCTCCTGCTGAAGCCTGGTAAAATAGCCCCACTTCCTGAAGTTACATCCTCCGCTCTTTTAGAGATTTCTTATGCCTGGTAGCTTCACATAAACATTTGTGCTCATGGTGTTATGTTTGATTTTTCTCCACAAGAGGACGAGTTCATTTCAGGACTAGAGTTAGCCTTAGATATGTGGGAATATGTACATTGAATTCATAGGGGTGTGTGTGTGTGTGTGTGTGTGTGTGTATATGGTGGTGAGGTCTTAACCTCTGTAAGAATAGTACCTGCTACACAAGCAAGTATTTGTCTTCATTTTTCTAAATCTGTGGACATCAAGCCCTGAATTCTTCATGTAAAGTATATGCGTAGGTTTCAAAATTAAAATGAAAATATATATAATTTTCGCTTTTAGAGTTTTTCATAAATATGCCTCCTTAGTCACTGAGTATTAATTATTTCAGTTCTGGGAACAATCAGCTGAGAATAAATTCTCTTTAAAAATATCTTTTGCTTGGTTTTTATAATACCTCCTCATGAAGAGTATGAGCATTTCAGGTAGAATATATGAGCCTTTGATGCCGTCTTTCTAGAAGCATCTCTGGCAGTCCTTGGAGCCAACCTAGAGGTTTATGATATTAGCAAACATATTTCTTTATTGCCAAAAGAGAAGTTGTGCCTTCTGGGCTCTGCTTGGTCCACCTCGGTGTCCACAGAGTAGGTAACACGCTGATTACAAGGCTTTCTGCTAGATTTATTGTTCGCGTTACTATTACCAAGCTCTCCAGGGTTTAACCCCCCACCCACACCTCATCATAGAGAATAGTCAGCACCTTAAGTGACCTTGCCTTCTGTGTCCTTAGCATCCAGAGATAAGGCTACCACCACATCCTATCCACAGAGTATTTCTGACATACAGATCTTTGTCAGTCATTTGGCCAGTTACCACATCCGTAATGTTTCATTCATGATTCAAAGTGTAAACCTCTCCAGTCAATTGTCTTTTCATAAAATGTTATCCTCAAACCTATTTGTACTTATTTCTCCCTCACCCCATCCCATTTCTCTTAAACCTTTTTGCCAGACTCTTTAAATATCCCTTTCATGGTAATAAACATTTAAAAAATTAATTTTGTAAAAGCCTACCTTGACCACTTTACCAAGAATCCCCCTCCATCTTGTTAATATAACTGGATTCTGGTTCCTTCCTGGAATATGAATTTTCCCAGAGCTCTCCAGAATGGAAACTTTCCAGATGACATGACTCCAGTTTCAAATGAAAGGTTAGCATCCTGCCTTTCCTCAGTTCTTCTCCCAGATGCTTCCTATAGAATGCTCATATTAAACTTTTCTTCATTGTCACTGAGGTCAGCCTGAATTCCATATTGTCACCATCACTGCTTACCTGTTTACTCCTCTCTTGGAGAAGAAATGTTAGGTCTGGCACACGACGTCTTCCCACCACATCTGTGTTATTTATTCAGGATGACTCAAACGATAACCAACTTTCATATCTTCTTAAGTTTCTTGTTTTCCTTTTGTATTACAGGTATACCTCAGAGATACTGTGAGTTTAGTTCCAGACCACCTCAATAAAGTAAATATTGCAATAAACAAGTCACACAAATGCTTAGATTTCCCAGTGTATATAAAAGTTATGTTTACCCTATACGGTAGTCTAGTAGGTATGCAATAGGACTTATGTCAAAAAAGAAGTACACATCTTAATGAAAAGATTCTTTATTGCTAAGAGAAAATTGCCTTTATTAACCTTTTTGCTAAATAGAGGGTCTTGCCTTGACGACTGCTGACTGATCAGGGTGGTGTTGGTGAAAGTTGGAGTAACTGTTGCAATTTCTTAAGAAAACAATAAAATTTGTTGCATCAATTAACTCTTCCTTTCATAAAAGATTTTTCTGTAGCATTTGATGCTGTTTGATACCAATTTACCCACAGTGGAACTTTTCTCAAAATTAAAGTCAATTCTCTCAAACCTTGTTGCTGCTTTATTAACTAAACTTATGAAATAGGCTAAATCCTTCGTTGCTTATGTTTGTATTCTAGATGCTGTGTTGCTGTTATTTCCACAATGTTCACAGCATCTTCACAGTAGATTCCTTCTCAAAAACTCATTTATTTTTCTTCTTCTATAAAAAGAAAATCCTCATTTGTTAAAGATCTTTTTTTTTAATTTTTTATTTTTTGAAATGGAGTCTCCTTCTGTCACCCAGGCTAGAGTGCACTGGCAGGATCTTGGCTCACTGTAACCTCTGCCTCCAGAGTTCAAGCAATCTTCCTCTCTCAGTCTCCTGAGTAGCTGGGACTACAGGCACAAACCACCACACCCAGCTATTTTTTTTTTTTTTTTTTTTTTTTTTTGTATTTTCAGTAGAGATGAGTTTCACTATGTTGGTCAGGCTGGTCTAGAACTCCTGATCTCAAATGATCCACCCATCTCTGGGAGACCACTTCGGTCTCCCAAAGTGCTGGGATTATAGGCATGAGCCAGTAGGCTCAGCCTGTTCAAGTTTTAGGACATTTCAGCAACCACATCTGCAGTAACTTCCTCCACTGTAGTTTTGAAGCCCTCAGGGTCATCTATGAGAGTTGTAATCTTCTTTCAAACTCCTGTTATTGTTGATATTTGATCTCCTCCCATAAATCACAAATGTTCTTAATGGCCATTAGAATAGTGAATCTTTTCCAGAAGATTTTAAATGTACTTTGCCCCGATGCATCAGAAGAATGAATATCTATGGCAGTTATAACCTTATAAAATATATTTCTTAATATCACACACTGGGGCCTGGGGTGTGGGGCATTAAGGGAGGAATAGCAGGGGTAGAGGCATAAGGGATGAATAGTATCAGGAGAGATACCTAATGTAGATGATAGGATGATGGATGCAGCAAACCACCACCATGGCACGTGTATATCTGTGTAACAAACCTGCACAATCTGCACATGTATCCTAGAACTTAAAGTATAATAAATAAATTAAAAAAAAATAAGACATGAAAGTAAAAATTACTCCTTAATACATGGGCTACAGAAGAGATGCTGTGTTAGCAGGCATGAGAAAAGCATAAATCTCCTTGTATATCTCTATCAGAACTCTTGAGTGACCAGGTGCATTCTCAATGAGCAGTAACATTTTGCAAGCAATCTTTTTCTGAAGAGTATGTCTCAACAGTAGGCTTAAAATATTGAGTAAACCATGCTGTAAACAGATGTTCTGCCATCTAGGCTTTGTTGTTACATTTATAGAGCATAGACAAAGTAGATTTAGCATACTTTTTAAGAATCCTAGGGTTTCGGGAATGGTAAGTGAACATTGGCCTCAACTTAAAGTTATCAGCTGCATTAGTCTGTCACTTGAAGCTTTGAAGTCAGGCATTGCAACATTGAATTTATTTAAAAATATAGTTGATGTGTAATAGTTTCTTTTAGAAATACTTGATGCAACTTCTTAGAATAACAAAGTGTTAAAAAGGAAAACAGATAACCATGGCATAGAAATAGTGAAGAAAAAAAAAAAAGATTGAAGCTATTTGTTGAGGCCAGAGTAATACTGAGATTTTTCTTGGTCCAAAATACATAAGGCTATCCAATTTCGTTGTGTGAGACATTTTGTCTTAAATTTCTTTTTCTAAATGTTGATACACTGTAGAAAACTCTGATTCTCATAGAAAGAGAACTACAATTTTTACATGTAGCTACCAACTTGTAACTTTATCATTAATTGAACTATTTACCTATTCCCAAATTATTTATCGTATGTATCATCATATACAAAATCCCCACATATATTAAGTCTATTTTGACTCTATCTTATTCTACTTATTATTCTTGTATAAGGATTATACTTTTGAAAACTAAACTAGTTTTAGAGTTCATTTGGTGTCAAACCATCACTGTCCAATAAAAATATTACAATTATTTTCTAGCAGCCACATTTAAATAAAGATAAAATGAGACTGTAAATAGTAATTTTAATAATATTTTCATTTAACCCAATGTATCAATAATATTTTCACATGTAATCAATTATATTGCAGCACATAGTCAATATAAAACCATTATCAATGAGATAGTTTATATTTTTTCTGGCTAAATATTTGAGAGTTAGCACGTATTTTACACTTAGAGCAAACTGTAATTCAGACTAGTCAAATTTTAAGTGTTCAAGAGATACAAGTAATAATTAGTGGCCACTTTATTGGACAGTGCAGATATGGGAAAGTAAATATGAAAGAAAAATCAGTAAAAGTCTTGTAATAAGAGTATCTTCATAAAAGATATCCTAAAGAATCATGCAACCATGGCCATTAAAAGCTTTTCTTTATCAGACTGGCATCCAAGATTTATTTGGAGAAATAACCTTGGATAAAGATATACAATCCTACTACATAACAACTCAAGCATCTCCAAATTTAGTTACTTCTAATTATTGGTCTTTCTAGTTTCAGTTAATTCTTCTAAAATCAGGTTAAAGAACATAAAACAAATTTTGCATTTGTCTCATTTAGTGATTATATAGAAAGTTTTGTTAGTGATTTTTAATAAAACTGTAGTACATTATAATTCCATATTTACTGGGTTATCAATTTTGAAATGAGTTTTAATCATTAGGGATTTTAGGTATCTTTAACAGATTAAATTGATTAAATATTTTTCTTGGATAACGTTCTACTCTTCCAGACTATCAGTTCAACTCTCACCCCAAATGGAGTTCAGTCTTCAAAAATAACCATTTTTCAATGCAATTAGATAACATAATCTTCTGCTCAAAACTTTCCAAAGAAACGTTGCTCATTCAGGATTACATCCAAAATGCTTACCCTGGCCTACATGACCCAATAGGGTGGGCCCCATTACTTTTTAACCTTATATTCAATCACTCCCCTAACCTTTTTCTCACTCTATTCTAGACACACTGATATTATCAGTGTTTCTCAAACACAACAAAGTTTCCCCAGGTTAAATGTTTTCCCTCCGATATTCACATAGCTCTGTCTCTCACTCCTTCAGGTCGTTTCTTGAATACCCACTTTCTAATGAGTCTAATCTATCCACATTACTGAAAATTGCAATGTCACTTCTCATTACCACTACTCCCTCTTTGCTGTTTTACTTTTCTCCACACTACTATTACTCTCTAATCTAGAGATTTTTTTTTTGAACTATTTAGTTGCTGTTGCTTCTGCTCCACTAGGATGTAAGTTCTGCAAGGGCAGGGGTAACTCTCTGCTTTGATGCTGTATTCCCAGCATCTAACAGTTCCTACTGACATATATGTGTTTAAAATAGTATAATAGAAAATACATATCACAAGTATGATATATATTTTTAAAGCTGTTTGACTATAACCTCTTTTTTTTGACATTAGAAAAATAAGGAGTTTTATATAATATTTATAGCCACTATTCCCAGAAGCAAAAGCAAAATAAATGGTAACTAAACATGATTACATTAGAGATATTTAACTTCTTAATCATTTTAGTACTTCATTGGTGTGTGACAGCGGCTATTTTAAAAATACATGGTTAGCATATTGTGCCTATTCACAGTTATAATGAAGAGTAAAATAAATCTATAATTTTAAACTAATTTTAGAGTTTTGATTTCTGGACCTAAATCTTAAGCTTTCTTTCACATTGCTATAAAAAATGATCATTAAAAAAACTTCAATCATTTGAAACTAGTGAAAATTCTAAAAGGATATTTTCTTTCATTTTTAACAGCAGTTGTTCATATTTTTGACAATTAAATGTAACCATATTATCACACTGCCTTTCAAAGAGTCTTTGAAGTTTTAGGAAAATCTGAACTTCTACTAGCTAAGTTTTAAAGATCATTATTCTGGAGTGCCGCAATAATTGATATAATAGAAAGCAAAGTTTAGAGGACTTAAAGAAATAAATATGAAAAATCTTATAAACCAATAATACACAAAAATTGAAAGCACACATAAGCACCAAAAACATCCAAGCTGAGAGCCAAATCAAGAAGACAATCCTATTCACAACAGTCAAAAAAAGAATAAAATACCTAGGACTACAGCTAATCAGGGAGGTGAAAGATATTTACAATGAAAATTATAAGACAGTGCTCAAAGCAGTCAGAGATGACACAAACAAATGGAAGAATCAGTATTTTCAACATAGCCATACTGCCCAAAGCAATTTATAAATGAAATGCTATTCCTATCAAACTACCAATGAAATTATTCAAAGAACTGGAAAAAACTATTTTAAGATTCCCATGGAACCAAAAAAGAGTCCAAATAGCCAAGACAATCCTAAGCAAAAAGAACAAAGCTGGAGGCATCACATTACCCATCTTAAAACTATACTATAGGGCTACAGTAACCAAAACAGCATGGTACTGGTACAAAAACAGATACATAGAAAAATGGAAGAGAATAGAGAACTGAGTAACAATGTCACATATCTACAACCATCTGATCTTCAACAAAATCAACAAAAACAATCAATGGGGAAAGTACCCCCTATTTAATCCATGGTAGTGAGATAACTGGTTAGCTATATGAAGAAGATTAAAACTGGACCCTTTCCTTATACTATGTACAAAAATCAACTCAAGACAGGTTAAAGATTGAAATATAAAACCTAAAACAATAAAAATCCTGGAAGAAAACCTAGGAAGTATCATTATGAACATAGAACCAGGCAAAGATTTATGATAAAAATGCCAAAGTAATTGCAACAAAAGCAAAAATTGACAAATGAGACCTGATTAAACTAAAGAGTTTCTGAGTAGACAAAAATAAAAATAAAAAATTAATAGACAACCTACAGAATGGGAGAAAATATTTGCAAGCTATGCATCCAACAAAGACCTAATATACCAAATCTATAAGGAACTTAAACAAATTAACAAGCAAAAGACAACCCTATTAAAAAGTGAATAAAATAAATGAACAGACACTTTTCAAAAGAAGACATATATGTGGCCCACAGGCATATGAAAGAATGCTCAACGTCACTTACCATTAGTGAAATGCAAATCAAAACCACAATAAGGTACCATCTCAAACCAGTCAGAATGGCTACTACTAAAACGTTAAAAACCTGAGAGATGCTGGTCAGGTTGTGAAGTAAAGGATATGCTTACACGCTACTGTTGAGAGTGTACATGAGTTTAGCTATTGTGGAAGCAGCTGGTCATTTCTGAAAGAACCGAAAACAGAATTACCATTTAACCCAGCAATCTAGTTACTGAGTATATACCCAAAGGAATATAAATCATTCTACCATAAAGGTACATGAATGTGTATGTTTATTACAGCACTATTCACAATGGCAAAGAAATGGAATCAACCTTAATGTCCACTTATGTTAGATTAGATAAAGAAAATGTGGTACATTTACACAATGGAATACTCTGCAGCCATAAAATAAGACCAATATCATGTGCTTTGCAAAAACATGAGTGGAACTGGAGCCAGTAACTTTAGCAAACTTGTTCAGAAGCACAAAACAAAATACCACATGACTTATAAGTAGGAGCTAAATAATGAGAACAAATGGTCACAAAGAGGGGAACAATAGACACTGGGGCCTAATTGAAGAAGGGGTGGGAAGGAAGGAAAGGTTCAGGAAAATAACTTTCAAGTATTATGCTTAGTACATGTGTGATGAAATATCTGTACACCAAACCCCCACAACACACAATATACCTATATGACAAACCTGCACATGTACCCAGTACCTAAAAGTTAAAAAAATGAAAGTAATATTCACAAAATAATTGAATTAAATGTACTTTTAACCAGGAATCTGAGGACTTAAATATTTTTTAAATGAGATTTACTGTATATTCAGAGATGTCCAAATAATAAATGAATAATATAACATCAATTAATAATGAGCTATAATTTTGGGGAACATGCTACATGCTAGTGGAAACATTAACTATGTGCTTTTTAAAAACACTAAGAACAAACTTGCTGCTTCTGCAATAATCTTTATTTCCTTAAACAGGAACCCTATACTTCTAGTTTCTTGACTTCAGCCAAGGAAGCCATCTCTAATAGAAAGAAAAATAACCACTGAAATATATCAGGTTAATCTCTGGTATCTTAAAAGAAAATTGTTCCCATAAAATAAAATGTTTGAAAGTATTTTTCATGATAAAGCTTTATTCTTTAATACGGTTTACATATCGTTTAGGAATGAAAGGTAGTAATGCAGAGGATATGCCCTTTGCACATCATCACATTACTACAAATTAGCACAGGAGACTTGTTTTTATAGATTAACACACATACAATCACACACATGTCAAATGTGTGGCATGTAGATCTAGAAAAATGACAGGATGAAAATATACATAATGCACCCTTACACAACCTAAATTCATCAATGACCTTAAATCTTCCCTTCTTTCCCTTCCTGCTCATGAAGCAACTATTATTGCAAGGCGATAGTAACCATTAAATCCAGACTTACCCTGCTCTGCAAAACCCAATCAAGAGCTGATTCTACTATTTTACATTACTCGGGAGTAAAGGGATATGATTAACTCACCTATCTGATCTAACCAGTGTATAAGTACTCAGGAGTTATTTTTGAATGATAGCTTTCCAGTTCTGTACAAACTATAATCTTACTCCAGAAAATGACAGTAGTCACAGCGGACAGAAATCAAGAAAACATGTCATCATGTGAGTACTTGCTCTATAATATTTTTCTGAGACAGGATCTCACTCTGTTGCTCAGGCTGGGATGCAGTGGTGTGATCCTGGCTCACTGCAACCTCCCGCTCCAGGGCTCAAGTGATCCTCCCACCTCAGCCTCCCAAGTAGCTGGGACTACACACAGCTAATTTTTGTATATCCCTGTAGAGACAGGGTTTTACCATATTGCCCAGGCTGGTCTTAAACTCTTGGGCTCAGGTCATCCTCTTGGCTCAACCTCCCAAAGTGCTGGGATTACAGGCATCAGCCACTGCAACCAGCCTACAATCTATTTCCTGGCTGCATTCTTGGTGCTAATTTCTACAAGGATAGGGCCTTGAGAGACTGCTAAGGCATTCTTAAACTGGGGAATATCTACTGTAAGACTACATAGCTGTGTAGATGCATGAGAATGTGTATGTATACACAGGTGAACCCCAAATATCTGAGACAGGTCTCAGTTAATTTAGAAAGTTTATTTTGCCATGGTTGAGGAAGTACACCCATGATGCAGCTTCAGAAGGTCCTGACAACACGTCCCCAAGGTGGTCTGAGCACATCTTGATTTTAGACATTTTAGCAAGAAATGAGACATCAATCAGTTACAGGTAGGATGAACATTAGTTTGATTCAGAAAGGCGGGACAACTTGAAGCAAAGACAGGACAACTCAAAGCAGAGAGGAAGCTTCTAGGGCATAGGTAGATAAGAGAATAGTAGTTGCATTCTTTTTAGTTTTTGATTAGACTTCCCAAAGGAGCCAAACAGGTATACATTTATCTCAGTCAGCAGAGGGATGACTGAACAGTACAGGAGGCAGTTTGCCATAAGCAGTTCCCAGATTGATTGTTCCCTGTAGCTTAGCGATTTGGGGGCCCTAGGATTTATTTTCCTTTCACACACATACATATAAACACCTGCACATACATGTTTCTGTAACATTTTGGTAGTCATACATATATCATTATTTAAGTAAGAAGTGTTTGGTAATCCTAGCACTTTTGGAAGCCGAGGCAGGTGGATTGTCTGAGCTCAGGAGTTCAAGACCATTCTGGCCAACATGGTGAAATCCCATCTCTACTAAAAATGCAAAAAATTAGCAAGACATGGTGTCAGACACCTGTAGTCCCAGTTACTTGGGAGGCTGAGGCATGAGAATTGCTTGAACCCGGGAGGCAGAGGTTGCAGTGAGGCAAGATGGCACCATAGCACTCCAGCGTGGGCGACAGAGCAAGACTCTGTTTCACAATAAATAAATAAATAAACAAACAAACAAACAAACAAACAGTATTTGATATAGTTGCCTTTTGTAAAAACTATCATACTCATCAGTGGAAATGTAAACCTGCTTGGTCTAGAGAGGAAGGAGCTAGTACAATGGAAAGGTTTAACACTAACCTTCAGCTACCAAGGAATGGGCAGTGACGACCTTAATGAATCATTTTTATTTCTTCATTAGAGAGATATGGGAATTACTGTCAACATTGTTATTTAGAAAGTAAGAAAGTAACATAGTAAAGAGCAGAGCTATGATTTGATCCCAGGGTCTGTACACATGGATCCTGGGGTCAAGTCATAGATCTGCTGTTTACGATGTGCCATTGGTCCTCCTGAGCCTATAATTTCCATTTAAATTTTTATATGCTGTAAGAAGGTAAGCAAAGAATAACTACACTTTCACTGCTACTTATTTTAAAAACTGCACTTTTCCGAAACATTTGAGTTTCAAAGATTCATTTCCAGATGCAATGCTAGAGTTAAATAACTATGATAGAGACCGTATGGCCTGCACATCCTGAACTATTTACTAGCTGGCCCTTTACAGAAAAAAAATTGCTAGTCCCTAAGATAGATGATTGAACCAAATGAATAATATTCCTTAACAAAATAAATATATTTATATATCGTACATTTATAGTCTCTCTCTTTAGAGCTCCCACTCTCTTCTGTCTTTTTCTGTTTCAATTTTCTTCATACTTTCAATGTATCAATCATGAACAACTTAAGGAAAAAGTTGAAATTCTCAAGGTAGAACATCAAACTTTTTAAATTTATCACGAACAAAACTTCCTGGTTTTCGCTCATACACCATTAAACTATCAGTTCCTGAAAAGCTATGATGCTTTTAACATCCTCACAAATCTCATGGGTTTGCCATCCTGTTTCTGCTCCTTCAAAGTCCACCTTCTATTCTCCATCTTTCATTCAAAATCTTTTTTTTCCTATTGAATCACTGTATTTCACTTAGGCCAAAGTGGTATTTCTTTTTTTTTTTTTTAAGCATGTTTCCTAGTTTCCTGCCATACACCATGCTTGTCTCTTTTTATTTTGCATTAGTGTCTCTAAATGGTAAGTAATTATTTTGAAAAATTGTACTGCTCTTTAAGTAT
Organism: Alouatta palliata; assembly: GCA_004027835.1. NCBI lineage: Eukaryota > Metazoa > Chordata > Mammalia > Primates > Atelidae > Alouatta > Alouatta palliata. Next base: position 100,106 of record PVKV010001703.1, on the reverse strand, counting down.
ATACCCCTAATCTTCACATTACGGTATGTCCTTCCTATAAATAGAGGCCACACCTCTTGTAACTTGATTTCCTTCACTGCTTCTGACAGTATTTTTAAGTTGTAAGTGCTTGATTTGTTTCTATTTTACCTAGAAAAATCTGAAAGTATGCATTTGTTTCACTATTTTACCTAGAATATTCTAAAACAGAAACAGTGATATACCAAAAATGCATATTTAAAAATATTGCTCAATATATGAACATCTATTTTTCCAAGCATATAAATTTCTTAAATTCTTTGTTTTAAAGACAGAAGAGCAGTGAGACAAACACATACAGAAAGAAATAGAGAGAGAACAGTGTTTGAAAGCCATACCAGTAAATACTAACAAAGCCTCTGCTCTGACATCTGCATTCCAGCCCCAGTCTCTAGATCTGGGCTGAATGAAATGGTAGAATCAGTGCTGTGGCCATCTGTAGCAATTAACTGAACATTAATGTTCTTGCTGCAGCTGATGGTTGAGACCTCTGCAGTACAATAAAGAGCCTGGAAATTCTATTTTCCATTTTGCGGAAAAGGGTAGGAAATATTGACCAAATCTATAACATACAAGCTCATTCAATTTAAAGCAATAGAGAGACATCAAGACAACAAATATTTTCATCTAAAGAATAAAGGAGTTGGTGGGGCATCAGATATGCATAATTATAAACAGTTGCTACCTTCTTAATTGGATGACTGGGAAAGTCTCTAACCATAGGCATCCAACTGGCAGGGTCAAAATGTTCATTGTGTATACTGATGTCTGATGAACAATATTCCCACCCATAGCTTTGTGCTATGTCTAAAACTGATATCTTTAGCATTTCAATAATAAAAGTGAACCAATCTTAATTTATTATGATGCCAAATGGTAAAGGAACATGTTTGTCGTAAAAGAAGAAGAAAACTTTTTCCCACAAAACCCACGACTAATTCAAATCAGCTAATTAAGGCACAAAAAAAGTCATTTTATGTTATTTTCTGAAGCCAAAAGTTTCTGAATTAGTATCTACTAATGTGGTTCATACAAATGCTGACTTTAATTTTTGTTCCAATTGATTGAGAGTTATGTGTTATATATTTGGACAAAGATGTTTTACTTAACTCAGTATACAGGGCTGTCAGAATGTTATGTAAGCTGATAAAAATATACTTTGACATCACTGAAGCAACAACAGCCAATGGAGCAACTGCCTTTGCAAATTGGACTGAGACTAATGATCCAGGGAGAGCACTGGTATTTTCATGGTCCTGTAGAATTGGTCTTCATTTCCTCTGAAATTATCTGGATACTCCTAGTCAATTTCTCACAGTCCACTGTGCAGGATATAGTTTCCTGTGTCAGCCATCCCACATTGTTTTTTTAATAGAAACTTTCTGTAACAAACTAAGTAGACTTTATCCATCAAAATTCGATCATATAGTAGGGAAAAATGCAACTTTCATAGCAGGATGAAGAAAGTAGTTCCTCCAGTATACCGCTACATAGAAGAAAACTAGGTGAAGATTTAGCTTGTTCTTATATAATACATTACAGCAAAATCAGCAGGGAATTTTTGCCTACCAGGATACAGTTATAGTGACAGACATAGGTACTGCATTCTGGTTTCTTTCTAATTGTTCTGTCATTCAAAATATTTGTCTAAAGATTAAGAAAGAAAAAAAACTATGATATTTAAGTAGGGGTAAGGCTGATATATAAAGTGAAAAACAACTCTATCCCCTAGTTGACTGCTTTTTACATTCTTGCCTTTGTGTCTATGAATTTCAATACTGTGTTAAGTACAACTATGTTGTGCTATAATAATAGAGTCTTTCAAAATACCATGGACTAGAACGTGAGTTGAGCCTCCATGTTTTATGATGCTATTTCCCCAGGCAGTCCAGCTTACTGCACCTCATCTCGCCGCAGCTTTAGCAATAGAAGGAAATATTAAGAGTTCCATCATTGCCTGAGAAGTGAAATACGTCTTTGAAAGCTCCATAAAGGCAGGAATAGAAATATTATAAAGACTTCATGAGGGAATTAAAAACACATTCCATATTTGTTTTCCAGGTTTAAGAGTAAGTGTCTGAGAGCCAGTTCAGATAGTAAGTTTCAACAAAACATCGTAATGCAATGGCTTCAAATATAATCTAGGAAATCATATTTGCTACTAATCTCAATTTGTAAGGGAAAAAACTTATGAAATACAAATATAAAAGCAAAGAAAGAATAGTCAAATCTAAAAGTAAATTGTTACAGTAAATTCTTCTCTATTTCCTATCCTACTAAATAAAACTCTCTTAAACAGCATGTGTATAAAGCCCTTTGTAAGAGTATGGTTATGAATATCCTGCAACAATATCTTAAAGCCACTAAAATTAGTACAAATTTCTCAATTTCAAGCAAAACTTCAAAGTTACAAAACTACAACAAACTTTCTGTCATACTCTAAGTGCCACAAAGGTTAAAACATTTTTGTTTTTGCCACTGATAAAGATGAATACCCCTAAACTTCTCAATGAATTAAATGATCAAAGATATTTTAAAATAAATGAAATAATCATTTCAGAAAAAAAAGACAAAATGAACTTTTAGAATTCCTATGCTTGCCAACCCATGATTTTTTACACTTATAAATAGATTTTGGTGATTTATTTTAAGCGATTTTACTGTTGTGTTCCTCCCTACACCCACCTCCAACTAAAACATTTGTATGTTAAGGTTCTAACTCCCTGTACCTCAGAATGTGACCTTATTTGAAGGCAGGATCTTGACAGAAGTAATCAAATTAAAGTGAGTTCATTAGAGTGGGCTTTAATCTGACTGGCAACCTTATGAAAAGGGAAAACCTGGAAACAGAAATACACACAGGGAGAAACCACATCAAGGTGAAGACAGATCAGGATGAAGATTCTCCAAGCCAAACAATGCCAAAGACTACCAGCAAACCCCCAGAAGCTAGGCACGAGGCACAGAACAGATTCTGTCTCTCTCACAGTCCTAAGAAGGAATCAACTCTGCTAATGCCTTGGTTTTGGGCTTCTAGCCTCTGGGACTGTGAGACAATAAATTTCTTTTCAAACCAGTCAGCTTGTGGCGCTTTGCTACAGCAGCTTCAGCGCGCTAAGAAGTCGGCAAGAGGTTTGTTTGCTGCTTATTTCTCGAGAAACATAAGAATTATTCTTAGTGTGTTATAAATATTTCATTTAATGAGAAAAATAACATTTTAAAACACTATTATTTTTACCAAAATAAAGGTTATAAGTCAGATTTCTCCTGGATTTAATAGGGATTTTTTCTCAAGTCTATAAGGTTTCCCAGTTGTTTTTTAGATCTTGAATGAAAAATATAATATTTCCAGATTTCAATGACAATTATTTTAAATACAAAATGCGCATGTATTATAGAGGACATGTTTTAAAGACATCTTTAAAATTCTCTGGTTAATTTTTAAAGTCAAGCTATTAGGTAAAAAGCTTACCCACAGGTTTAATTTTTTAAATTATCCTGTGTTCATTTAGCCAAATATACAACAAAAATATTATAAACTGGCCAAAAAACTAACTATAAAATAAATATGAAACAAAACAAATATAAAAGTAACAGTATCTTATATCTATAAAGGACTTTGCAATTAGAAGTTGTTTTATAAGTCCTTTAATGAACACAACAACTCTTCTGGGCAGTATTTTAGGCATTATTTTTGCCCATTTGACCACATGATAAATTAACCAATGCCTGGAGGGGCTGTTGTGTGGGACAGAGTTTTGAAACAAGGAAGGCAATGCAATGTCCTATTTATGGTGATATTTATTGCATACTGCTATTATATGTATGTACTACCTGTATGTGGAAATAAGACAGTACTTTAAATCAAACCCCATCCTAAAGTCTTTAAATGGGATTTGGCAAAAGGATGTGTCTTCAACTCTAGCTTTGTTACATTTTAGACTCTTCAAATTAACTACAATAGGAAAATGTCTGCTTATTTTGCGCAAAGGTCCTGCAAGCTCAGTACCACAGTCTTAAAACAAACTCTTCCGCCTTTCTTCCTGTCTCTGCTGTTGAAATGTTTCAATCACATTATTTAACCTATTAAAATGTCTTTTTTAAACTATCCATTTTTCTGTGTGCATGTGTGTGCTCACCCATTCTCAGGAAATCTGCCTACAAACCGGTAGCTATGATTACTGACAACTTAAATGTCAAATCCAGGGCATGTAACTTCATTAAAACAAGTTCAGAATAAATGATTGCTCACTTATTAAGTGGAAATAAATAATCAAATTGCATGTTTTCAGAAATCTTATTCTAAAATAGTTAATTATCTTGGCAATTAATATTCCTTTATCATCAATACATTTGGAAGATTTATGGAAATCCAGTTCAGATGGCCTGTCATAGTTGATGACACAAACGCATTGCTCAAAAAGATTTTTCTAAATATTCTTCTTTTCACTTGTTACTCAAAATATTGGAAGCCATTGCTTAGACACTTGGGTTTTTAAGTGTTATTTAATATTTCAACAAAAAACTGCATGCAAAGAATGCGTAAAATATTTTTGATATTGTTTTGTATAAAATAAACCATGTCTATAATAAAATTCATATTGTTTTTCATCTCAATTAACATTGAAAGATAACTCTCCAAGGTAGATCTGAAGCAGAGCATAATTTTTGACTATCTCCAACAATAATTAAATATACTGATGAAAGTGAAAAACTCTAGTATGCCCAGATACAACCCTCTCAACTAATCTATCAATAACATATTATGCAGAAGATCGTGCTTAGTCACTAACGCAGATGAAACTTGGTTGGCTACACAAATGCCTCTTTCACTGATAAATCGGTTTCTGTTGGCAACATTTTAGCATTATTATATTAAAATGGCTACTAAACACCCAAGTTTGCTGTATGGTGAACAGTCTGGTAAGAAAAAAGATATTTGTAGTTCAGAGGACTCTTCATGCTGACCTAGACTGGCATTACTGTTTCTGGCTGCAGCGGACTGGTAACCTTGTCTCAGGGCAACTATCTCCTGTCTTATCAGTGGGGTCTTGCGACCTGTTGTTTATTGTCTCCTGTTTTACCAGCTAGTTCTTGTGGACTGTTGTCTTTGAAACTTGCACTGCCAAATACCCATCTAAGTTCCTGCTCAGAGATTACATATTCCTTTTTTAATTTTAAGGGGTTGTAGAAGAACAAAGATCTATCCAGTGTAACTGCTTTCTGCTGATTTTATAGGTGAAGGCCTTGCCTCCCATCATAGTAGTAAAAATTTCTGCATGCCTGATCTAAGGGGTCCAAAGAGAGGCTGCCTTTATTTCCCAAGTCAGAAGATAGGGTGGGTTAGAAGCCTTTTGCCAGCATCTTCTTTACATGGAATTGCTGTAATCTAGAAGACACAAACTTTACAAGGAATTTGAATAAGTGAAGGACAAATATTAGTAATAACAAGGTATCTATCAAAGGTCTCAGTAAGTATAGAAACCGACTGACTAATAATAAGTCTCTTCATTGGCCGGGCGCAGTGGCTCACGCCTGTAATCCCAGCACTTTGGGAGGCCGAGGCGGGTGGATCACGAGGTCAAGAGATCGAGACCATCCTGGTCAACATGGTGAAACCCCGTCTCTACTAAAAATACAAAAATTAGCTGGGCATGGTGGCACGTGCCTGTAGTCCCAGCTACTCGGGAGGCTGAGGCAGGAGAATT
>PVKV010001703.1:28864-94280 GCA_004027835.1 Alouatta palliata | reverse complement strand
TATTCACTACACATCTGATAAGGAATCAAGGGAGATTATCAATTTTTTTAAATCATCCCCCCATTCTATGAGACAGCATATAGACTGAAGAAGTAAAGTTTTTAAGAGTTGCCTTGTGATAAGCAAATCCTCTCCATGGGGCCAACATGCTGACAGCAGCCCTAACTGCAGTCAATATAGGAACAGTTGCCCACTTAGCTCTCAGGTGAGTGATGTTATATATTATATATTAGAAGGCTCTGCCTTTGTTATTGTACACTGACCCCTGACCCAAACATCATCAATACTGGTAACCATGGGTTTTATGATCTCAGATGAGAGACAAGTTATAGGCTGATTGGATAGGTGTCTATACAACTGTAGGTATCCATTGGGGGTGTAAACCCCGAATGGGATGGGAGTTGTTAAGAGAGTTGAGTATTTGTGTTATCCAAGGGGTGATTAGATTTAAGTATGAACGGGATAAGAATTTGGGGGAGAAAGTAGTAATTTAAAGCAATGAATGCCATTATCACGGGAAGCAGCTATGGAAGTTAGGAAGGACACCGTGATCTGTAGAGGCATTAAGATCCTTCAAGAGGAATAAGAAGAATTGTAATTGGTGAGATCATCAGGGCAAATGTGTGTGAAGTTTTCTTGGCAGGTAGTGCTGAAGTTTGTAGACATTAGGTGGCTGGGAAGATATGGCCTGAAAGAATGGCCCTAACCTGACCAGGATATAAAAATATATCTAACTTTGACAGAGATTTTGTCTCCTTGACAGAATTTTTGAAATGTCTAGTAAACAATTGGTGTAGAGTGTGTCATATGAAGCAATATCTAAGAGGGTAAGGAAAAAAATATCATTGTTAGTATGGGAAACTGAGAATGACATACAGCATTTTACGTCTTCTAGAGGTTCACAAGTGTAGGTCATGGTGTTATCTTCTGGTGTTTGCAGGGACTGATAAGAAGCAGATTTAATTCTGGATACTAGTACCCTCTAGTGATTTCCTGAAGTTTAACTGTAGTAGAGAGATTCAACAACACTTGAAAGGGGCCCTTCCACTTTGGTTGCAACTGATCCTTGAGGGTTCCTTACTTCCAGGTTTTAAGTAAGACTAAGTCTCCTGGTTAAACAAGGAAGCTATTGTTTTCCTTCATGGGAAAGGACAAAACACTATTTTCATATTCTTGAAGGGCCTTTTGAACCTGGCCTAAGTTAACGATGTAAGCATTTTATGTGCCCTTTGTCAAACAGGAGATCTGAAGTTAAAAAGGGTCTCCCATAGGTCATTTCAAATGGGCTAAGTTTTGGGGTTCCCTTTGGGGCCATCCTTATGCACCAGATGAGAAGTCCAAGGTTCTCTGGCAGAATTTCAGCAATGTTCTCTTCAGGACATGACTGGCTTTTTCTACAATGCCTGAGGATTGAGACCTCTGGGAGGAGGCCTAAGGCTGATAAGCAATACCTAAGGCTGAGGGAACCCATCAAGTTATTTTGGCTGTGAAAGAGGGTCCATTATCCCTTGGCAAATTTCTTGATAATCCAAACCTTGGGCTGATGTATTTAATTAAGAATCTGAATGATTCCAATGCCTTTTCTCTCCTTGTGGAAAAAGCTTCAGTCCACCCAGTGAAAGTGAAAGCGTCTGTACGTACTAGCAAATGTTTTAATCCCCTGCAAGGTGACATCTGGGTGAAATCTATTTGCTAATCTTCCATGGGATATGTTCCTTAGTGTTGAGTAAGGAAAAGAGTAAAGGGGGGCTTCCTGGATCACTATAGGCACAGAATTCCCAAGCCCTGATAACCCTTTTAACAGTCTAGAACAGTCCCTGCACCAGGAACATTTGGAAAATATATTTGAATAGAGACTCTCAGCCCAAATGTAAAGATTCATGACAATGTTTAACTGTTTTCCATTGTCCAGCCTTAGGGAGAAAACTGTGTGTCGTTTCTTAGCAACCCTGCTGAAGGTCTTTTTTGCAAGCCTCTTTGCAAGTCCATTTAATTTCCTCAGGTGTATAGCATGTTGCCAATGGCATGGATTGAGGAGAAGGTATCAGTACAGTGGCATGTAGTACCAATCTTCCTTTAGCTGTGGACTTGGCTGCTCTGTCTACCAGGGCATTTCTTTTAACAATAGAGGTGTATTTCTTTTGGTATTCCCTTCAATGAATAACTGCTATTTCTTCTGGGAGTTGGACAGTGTCCAAAAGTTTAAAGCTCTGATGTTCCAAGAGTGATGTTTTATGGGGGGATCTCTTAGTTGTTAGTAGTCCTCTTTCATTCCATGTGGCAGAATGAACATGAAGCAGCAGGAACCCATATTTGGCATCAGTAAATATATTGACTCCTGAGTCTTCCCAGTTGGAGGGCCATAATTAGAGCAATTAATTCCACTTTTTGAGCAGAAGTCTGGGAAGGTAAATTCTTAGCCTCAATCATTTCTTGCTGGCTAACCACAGAATAACCTGTCTTTCTTATTTCCTCAAGAACAAAGCTACTCCCATTTGTAAAACATTCAACATCAGGGTTAGGCAGGGGTTTATTTTTAAGACCAGGCCTAGTAACATAGGTCTGTTCCAAGGTTTCCGCGTAGGAGTAGATGAGTAAGGGATCTGTTTCTTAGAACATGGGATCCAGTAACAGGGTGACAGGATTAAAATTTGACATACTACAAGGATAACAACTAGGGTATCAAGCAAAATGGTCTGATATTTAAGTAACCTGCCCCCTGTTAGCCATTGGGTGTCCTCTTGGCTCTAAAATACCTGTGCTTGAGGGGAAGTCATGACTTCTAATTGTTGTCCCAAGGTAAATATACTGGCTTTTTCTACTAAGAGATCAGTGGCAGCCAAGGCTAGCAAACACCTTGGCCATCTGGCCTCCACCTGGTCTACCTGTTTAGAGAAGTAAGTCCTTGGCCTAGGATCATTTCCTGGTCTTTGAGTTATGCCCAAAGCTGTCCTTTATCTGTCAGCCACAGAGAAGGGAAAGTTTTTCTAAGTTTGGAAATTCAAAGGCAGAAGCTATTCACAGTTTTTCTTTTAGGATTATGAATGCCTGTTGGCAGATTCTACCCTCTCTCAAAGTTCCATAATCATTCCCTTTAAGAGCTCCCTAAAGTGGTTTTATTATGAACCTAAACCCAGGTATCCAAACCTAGCAAAACCCTGTCATTCCCAAACATGTACTTAGTTGCTTCTTAGTCTGAGGGGGCTGGAGGGCGAGGATGGTCTCCTTTCATTTCTGAACTGGGATCCTTGTCCCAGGAGTGAGCATGGGCCACAAATTTTTATCCTTTGGACAGAAATTTGGGCCTTATTGGGGAATACACGACACTTTCATTTTCACAAAGAAATAAGAACTTTTTATTCAAGTCATTTCTAGTAGAGCTGGAAATTCATTGGTTATCTACGTATTGCAGGAGGGAATCCATCCATTAATTGTAGTTCCTTTATCTCTTTTGTCAATACATTCCCAAAAAGATGGGGACTGTCCCTGAGACCTTAGGAAAGGACAGTTCAGATAAGCTAAGATGTGTCATGTTGTCTGGATCAGTCCATTCAAAAGTAAAAATGTACTGAGTCTGGGTGCAAGATATACACAAGAAAGCATCTTTTAAGTCTAATACTATGACTCAATTAGCATTTTTGGAATTTGAGTCAGCATTGTATAAGGGTTATAAACCACTGGATGGACTGAAATCACGGCCTCATTGACTGCCCTCAGATCCTGGACAACCCTGTATTCCCCTCTTTTTTTTTTTTGACAGGCAGAACAGGGCCTTTACAGTGGTTAGAATCCCCAGTGGACTTCAGGTCTCAAAGGATACTGTTTTATACATAGATAACTAGTACTGGATTTAAAAAGTAATCTAGACTTAAGATACATTAATAGCTCTACTAGGAACTTTCATGTCCCATATTGGGGGGGTCTATTTGAGAAGTAATATATAGTGGAATGGGGGCCTCTTCGTTACTTCTGTTAGGGCATGCAATGCACTTAGTGTTAGTAGTAGCCCCTCTTGGCTTGCAATTTTCCTGTGAGACTCTCTAAATTGAATCGTGGCCTGAAATTGGGAAAGTAAGTTTCTTCCCAGTAAAGGAATAGGGTACTCCAGTATAATCAGAAACCTTGGGAAAATGGTTTACCATGGTGACACCAAGGGGCTAGGTAAATGTTCTGATCTTTGGCTGACCATCAATCCCCGTTAAGGTACATTGTGCCCCTGAGAAATGGGTCAGACCTGAGATGACAGCTCCTGTATTTAATGAAAATTCAATATTCTTAGCTGTCATGTAGAGGATTACCTGAGGCTCATTTGTGGAGGTAATAAGGTGTCCAGTAGCAGCCATGGGAGGCCTCAGGCCCCATCAGCACTCTGTTTTCTTGGCCACCATTCTCTTGGCCACTTTGCTCCCTTTGAAGGCTCAACAGTCCTTCTTCCACTGTCATCTTGCATACAGAAAGCACACAGATTTTGGCCCAAGGGCCGGCAAGTTGAGGGCTATTGTCTGGGAATCCCAAATATCTATCTCACAATTTTAGGGGGAGTGGGTTACCCTGAGGAGGCAGGGAGTTTGGGGCAGTTGCTAGCAACTGTGTCTTTTGGTTATTCCTTTTGTTTTTCTCTGCCTTCTCTGCTCCGTTTTTATTGTTGTAAACTCCAAAGGCCATGTCTACACTGGTGCATAGGTGTTTGAGGTCCCAGTGCTGCCTTTTTTTATAGCTTTCTCCTGATGTTAAGAACAGATTTGGTAATAAAGTGCACACCCAGGAGAGGATGCCCTTTCAGGGAGTGTGGGTTTACATTAGTATTTCCTAACTGCTTCACTTAAGAAGTCCTAAATCAGAGTGAGATTTTCATCTTTCCCTTCAGTTATTTCCCTAACCTTATCATAATTAATGGGCTTAATTACACCTTGCTTTATGCTTTCTCTTAAACAAGTTATCATGTGGTTTCTGTGTTCAAGATCTTGAAAGCCCTTCTGGTAATTCTACTGGGGGTCCACATCTGGGACTGCATCTCCTCCCACATGATAAACAGCATGACCTTGATTGCAAGTGGCTATTCCATCTGCGTGTTCATGGGCAGTGCCTAGAATCCTTTGTTTTACTTCCACTGTACAGCAACTTATAGACAGCAACGTCTATAAGTCATATCAAGTCAAATCAAACGATATGGCCAACTTAACAAATTCCTCAACAAGCTTTCCTGAATCCTCCAAAAACCAGCCAAACACATGCTTGCATAAAGCCAAACCAATCATAGAAAAGGCACATGTACTTTGATTGTTCCACTCTTTCCATCAGTCACTTACCACAAAAGACACAGGTTCAATATTAGGGGCTGGTATAAGGCCCCACATTTGGTAATACTAGTTGGGCTTATTTCCTTAAGCAGTAGGGGTATATACTGGGGCAGGCTAAATAAGGAGAAGAGGTATCTGATGATGTTAGGTGGAATTCTGTGCTGAAAATTCTCAGGACTCCCTTCAGAACTGGGAGGCTAAGGAAGCTTCAGGGAGAATGCAAGCCTTCTAGGGAAAGGAGGAGCATAGGAGGGGATCATCCAGGATGTCCAGCACGGTTTCTCGGTTCCTGGATGTAATATGAGCCAGACACATTCTGCACATGTCCCACAAGTCAGGATCTTGGTAGAAGACCACACAAGCCGGAACATAAGGGACTTCTCCCCATTTTTTTTCCCCTTTACAGAAGTAAAATTGTGTTGTAGTGCAAAGAACCATTTTCAGGCCAAACTTCCTGGTCTTTTAGTTTGTAATGGATCCAGGCAATATTGGAATAGAAAATAAGCCTTTTTTCTTTTGAGCATTCCATTTGAATTTATTCCAGTTTCCTAAAAGGCACTCTCATGGTGAGTCCTTCAAAATGCTAGCCATTGTTTCCATTTCTTACAAGGAACTTTACTAGACGAAGGGATTATTTTGAGTCTAGTGAAATCCCAACTGTTTTATCTTTCAAATTTCCACCTACCTTTTTCCTCATCAAAAGTCAGTAAAGCTATTACTATCAATTACTGCAGAGAGGGCATAAATATACCTAGTAGGGGGCAATGAAAGTAGATTATGAGATACGAATGAGCAGAGGAATGATGGCTGTGTCCACCAGTATATAAAATATGACAAAAGAGTTGTTTGAACAAGCACAGTAGAGAGGACGAGGTGAAAATAGGGTGATAAGAATCAGGCTTTTCAGTGCAGATACAGCAGCGAGGACCAAAGGAGAAACTATGGTCTGAATTCCACAAAGAGTGAAGAAAGCATGTCCGTTAGGAGCAAAAGAGGGAAAGTTGGCAGCAATAATAATGACCAGAATGCCAGCAGGCTGAAACCACACACGAGAAAGTGGAGGCTCCAGGTCTCCAAGCAGGGTAAATGGATTAAGGTTCCTCCCCATTTTAGAAACCAGAGGTAAAGTTGGATTTTTAGAGTTGTAAGCACACACATTGATTAAGAGAATGGTAGTAATAAAGGAGAAGCAAATCCTTTTGATATGATTCTTTCCAGCGGCAATCTCTGCAATGGCAAAGCAAACAGCGTAGAAGGGGGTAGTCAGCTGGTTATTGCAGAAAATAGTAAATTCTCACTTCAGAACAGACTGAAAACAAGTCACTGAAAATAGTATAGGGGAAAATAGCAAGAAGAACACTGACAAACAATGCAGTGTGGTTCAACAGTCTCCAGTAAAAATAAAACAAATTCAGACGCTGCCAACACAATCACCCAATCTGGATCCAGGGCACCAAATACTGAAAGACCTGGAGCATCAGGGTATCAGCCAACAAAGGTCCCCACGTCACATGCTGAAAACCCTGGAGCATCCAGAGGTGGCCAACAGTGAACACCAAAGGCACAACTGGGGCCATGGAACAATGTGACTCTGACATCCCAGAGTCAGAACAGTGGGGGATCTCTGACAAACAAAGTGTCTTGCCTTACACAGAATAAAAATAATCGCCCAAAGTGGCAAAGCAAAAATTACAAGTGTGACAACAAAATAACCACAAGTATGCATTTTGTCACTAAGAGCAGAAAAGTAAAATAGCCAATTACTGGAAAGAGCAAAGGTCTGACAGGAGGAGCAACAAGGTGGGTTATAAATGACATGGCTGACCAGGCACGCTTCCATCTGAAGCAGCCAGACAACAGAAGGGGAAGCAATGAACTATGAAGCCAGAGACCCTGTTTCTATTGCCTGGTCCACTGAAAAAGGTAAAGGAGGAGTGAAGAGAGTGAAAGAGAAAGGAAAATCAGAGAAAAGAATTTGATGTCAAGGGGGATCAAAGACGACACTCACTCATCTGTGGTGGCCAAATGGTGCCGATTGTTCTTAATTTGGGGTCTGGGTGAAGGTCCTTCCGCGTCTTGCCCTATGTTGGGCAAACCCCCAAGTTGGGGTTCAACCCAGTAGTCTGGGTGAGTCCTTGGCTTCACACAGAAAACAATTCTAGAGCATGCTGACAGAGAAAAGTGAAAGCAAGTTTGTTGGAAGAACAAAGGAACAAAAGAATGATATGCCTCTCTTGGCTGCTTGCTGTTTATATCCCTGATTACTTCTTGATCATATGTTGAATATGTGAATTATGCATGCATTTTTCCAGGAAAGGGGAAGGAGCTCTTGCAACTTGAATTTTATCTTTATTCAGACTGTACAGGGTAACTTCTGAACATTGCCATGGCATTTGTAAACTGTCATGGACTGGTGGGAGGGTTTTGTTGTTTTGTTTTGTTTTGTTTTGTTTTAGTATTTTAATGAATTATACTTAGCATATAATGAGCAGTGAAGGTAGCTGGAGTTTGCTTTCCTTACCATCTTGGTTCTTGCTGGTCTTAGCTGGTTTCTTTTACTTTCTTTTGTCTTATCAGCAGGGTCTTGTGGACTGTTGTCTTGAAAACTGATCCTGCCATAACCTATCTCAACCTAATCAGCAAAGTCTGCATGAATTTTTAGATTATTATCGGCTTATTGTCCCTTTGTTTCTATTTTATGTGCCACCACAAAACAAACAAAAAAAACAAAGATCTTAGGACTCACTGCTCTTTTTCTCCCTCTTTTCTCTTTTTCTTCCTGATAATATTACTAATGCCTCCTATGCAGAAAGAATTGTTTTAAATTTAATATTAGCAAGCATTAATAAGCATATCAGAGCTTGGTACATAAAAGAATCTAAAGCAGAAAGTGGAATAACAGAAACAAAAGTAGAAAAAAGTCAATCTGCATACAAGATACAGTTGGATTTTTTTTTTTCAGTGTTACATAATGTATTCACAATTATAAACTTTTTGATTGCAAACTCCTAAAGCTATCCTAAATAGATAATTTCTTTCGGTTTTAGTAATTACCATCGACTTATCAAACTAAATGAAAATATATTCTTTACAAAAGAATAATGTTTAATTGGGAGTCCTTTGCTCTGAGATTATTCCCAATTCACTGTACAGGGAATTTCTTGTCTTTAAAATGTAATACTGCCTTGATTTTCAGCAAGCCAGTTTTTCTCATGTTAATATTAATGAATTTTAGATCAGTTTTGCACCTGCAAGATAAATAAAAAGCATAAAGCCTTTTCAATAAGAAGGCTATGAGAACACTTTGTGGCATATAAAAGGTATCTAAAAACTGTCTAAATATCAAAATATGTCAACTCATAATTTTTTGTAATGTATAAAATAACAATTTATAGTCTGTTGTTCTTGTTAATGACACTGCTAAGTACAATATTCTTTCTTTCTTTTGAACAATATAGAATCTGCATACAAAATACACTTCACAAATTATAAGTGGTCTTTCAAAAATCAGATTAATGTAAGCCAAACTCAGTAGAAAAACAAAGATTATGACCTTAAACTCTGAACTCACAGATGCTACTTTTGATTATTTTCTTATGTCCCTTTTTTTTTTTTTTTTTGAGATGGTGTCTCACTCCATTACCTAGGCTGGAGTGCATTGGTGGGATCTGAGCTCACTGCAACCTCCACCCCTGAGTTCAAGCAGTTCTCCTGCCTCAGCCTCCCAAGTAGCTGGGATTACAGGTGCCTGCCACCATACCTAATTCTTTTTGTAGTTTTAGTAGAGACTGGATTTCACCTTTTTGGCCAGGATGGTCTTGAACTCCTGACCTTGTGATCCACCTGCCTCGGACTCCCAAAGTGCTGGGATTACAGGTGTGAGCCACTGCACCTGGCCTCTTATATCCCTTTCTTAGCATGAAGAGTACAGTGGCCATATCTATTTGTTACTTTCTGTACATGAGGCTTAATAAAATGCCTGATTTAGAGTCTGTGCTCAGTGAATCTATTTTTTCAATTAAAAGTTGTATGAATTGGTTAGTACATAATAACATGTATTTGAATAAATAAATTCTGAATTAGTTAAAAAGTCCCACATTGATTAATCTTGGCTTTAGTGCCTGTAATGTCACTTTATGAACTTTAAAAAATAGAGATTACAATTGCATTAGTTATAAAATATCAACATTAATAAAATACTTAAAATTTAAAATTAATTGATTCATATTTAAGGTGTATTAAATCTTATGATAAAAATGGTAATATACCTCTATTTAATAGATAATAAGTTTTAATGTGAATAATGAACTTCTGCTTTGTCTTGTCAGTTCATGTTGTTTGTAATAAGTTTTTGAAAAGTATACCAGTTGCAAATAAAATACAATATAGACATGTAAATTAAAATTTCATAAAATATTGATGATATTCAAACATGGGTCTTGATAATTTTTTTAATTACTGATTTTCTAAATTGTAATTTTTTTATTGAATGACAAAGCAAAGTGGGAAGGGCTTATTCATCAAGAAATGCCTGGAGAATACACAAATGGTGTGAATCAATTTCAAATTTAGTGAGCTTCCTGAAACAGTATTAGATACACACCAATCTACCAGGAAGAAGGAAGCAAGAGGCATAGACATAATCATCCCTTGCAATTAGTAAAAGATAGTCACTAGGAATTTGCAAAAGTCCAAAACTATGTCTTGAAATAGGGTATCTTCGATATCTTCATTGGAATTTTAAACAAAAGTTCATATTCTAACATAACCATCCCCAGTAATAATGACCACTTCTCAGAAAGAAAGCAGGCAGTGAATCCACAGTTTTGCTTTAATATAGACTGGGAAGGGAAGGAAGGATGAGATGATCTCTTAAAGTTTCCTGCTAAACTAAAATTCAGCTCAACCCTGAAAAGAATAAAATGTATATTTTATAGCTTGCACTTTGTTAGCTTAATTAAGTTTCATCTTATTCCAGATAAGCAACAGAGCTCCTCTCTTTTTTTCCATCAGTGAGTTTCAGTACTTCCAAGTTCCTATTTTATTGCTTACTGGCCCAGGCCTGTTAATCAGTATGGTTTCCCATATCCTGTCACATTGACTTGGCCAGAAACTTGGCAAAATCAAGTTCTGCTCATTTGTTGTATGGGTCCGTTACAAGTGATTTCACATTGCAAATGTGCACAGAAAACACTGAAAAGGCTCTTCATTTGTTTTCCTTTTTTAAAAAATCTTGGTTTAAAAATCTATGTGTAATAGATTCTAGTAAGTTTTGCCAAAATTGGCAAATAATATTAGATACACATAGAATATTATAGAAAAGAATTTATATGATTTAGAAAAAATAATTTTAGATAGAATTATAAAAACAAAAATATTTTAAAAATATACTCATCATGTAAGGTAAACTCCAAAGCCATTTATTCTATGAAAAGAAGGTAAATAAAAACACTCTCAAGAACCCAACAACAATAATAATTAGAATAATAAATTTAATAATGCATCTAATCCCCAGCATTTTTCTGCAAAGGTATGGCAAAATTAATGCTAATGCAGATTTAAATATAATCCAAAGTTTCTCAATTTGATTCTCTCTGATCAGTGTTTATAGTTTCTCTGGGGCAGAGGATCTCAAAATTCTGGTCTTCAGCAGTTGGTGAAAGAGTCATTGTGGGCATCAATGTGTTTGAAAATCTAATTTTCAATCAAGATTTTATCTTGATTAAAAACAGAAAAGTTCAACAAAAACAATTAGTCACTGACTATATGACAGACACTGTTCTCCAAATATTATTTCATATTTTATTAATTATATTTACTAATATGTTAACGATCTCAGAGAAGTAACTTGTTCAAGATCACAGCATATATAAGTGATATAGTTCAACCTATGCCTGCCCTTTTTTTTTTTTTTTTTAATAATAACAAGTCATTTTATTGAAGCTTTACTATATGCGAAGCAGTATTCCAGGAACTTACATAAAGACAGTATATCAATACAACACCCCAATAAGGTAAGAAATACTACTGCCTGTCTTTCACAAATTAAAAAAACAAAACAAAACTGAGGCACAGGATGGTGGTAACTGGCCCACTATCATGCATTTAGCAGCTGATAGAGATACGAAGATAAGCAGTCTGGGGAATCATTTCTTTGACACCTTGCTCTAGAGCCACTCTTTTTTTCTTTTTTTCTACATTAGAATTATGAAGTAATGAAAAACAAACTTTTCTGAGATTCAAAGCACTTAATCAGAGGATCATGTGGCAATGTCATACATAGAGGTACCTATGTGGTATAAATCGAAGATATGCTGAAAGACATATACACAATTTTATGTATGTATGGATGGATGATGGATAGATAGATGATAGATAGATAAGGCTTTTAGTCTTACCTCTTTTTAAGAAGGCTTCAAAATAGAATAGAAATAATAAAGTTTTGTTGCTTATATTAAAAAGCTTAAAAACATATTCATTTTTTCTTCCTGCCCTTACTGTAAGCATAGATTAATTTTGCTTTATCATATTTTAACATATAAAGCACTCAAATCTAAGGAGCTTGAAGATAAGTGAAAAATAAACTAGACTTCAGTTTTATAGTGTATTGTTTCATTTGATGATTGACACTTGTTTCTCAATCCTCCCCAAATTCTGTATTATCTTCCACATTTTACAAATAATGAAACTATATATCAGAAAGTTAGATAACTTACTAATGTCATTCACCTGAATAAAATAGATTATTCACCAAAATTTATGCTCTCTCTATTCCCAAAAGCCTCCTTAAAAGGAGGTAAGACTTTCAGCCTGATTCATGTATTGAAAGAGTACAAACAGATATCTTTATTTTTCTACTAAGGTGAAATTATAAAAAATAATAGGAACTTAGATGATTACGGAGGAGGAAGTCACTTTAAAAAAGCATCTTACAGATTATAAAGAATACATTCTCTAATTTTTTTTAAGATTTTGGCTAAGTTAAATTACATTGTCCAATAACAGTGTTGTTTAGTCGTATTACTATCTTTATATTTTTATCACTCATTTACATTTTTAACAGTTTAGTGAAAAATACAGTATAGTATTATACTACTTTTACAATACCTTTCATAAATGGTATGTAGTAACTCTCTGAGGTGATAATTTCTATATGTTGATATTGTTTGTGTGTGACGTATGCATTCATCAATTCAGTAAATTAATAGTTAAGATTTGTGCATTTCATTGTGTGTGAATTATTACTTCAAGAGTTAAAAAATAAACAAGTTTAAACTACAGTAATGTACACAGAAGTATTTAAGGAGAAATATACTTAAGTCTGCGATTTCCTTTTAATTTATTGAATATGATAAATTGAAGGATGGATATAGGAATATGTAGATGGACAGATTTGACATAAAGCAAGCAAGGCCAAATGTTAATGGCAGAATAACTTTAACTTGGCTGCATGTTGGAATTTTTTCACAGCAAAATGTTGGGCAATGCCATTCCTTAATGTAAGAACGTTTAAGCATAAGATTTCTCCACTTACTAACAACCATCAGATTTTATCTTCAAGTATTCTTGAGATTTTTGACTTCTTAGAACAACGTTCATGCAGCACCTGTGTTCCTTCCTGGGTTTAGTCATGCAAAAAATCCCACCGGTTTCTACTGTTTTAGCACTGTATCAGTTAGCTGCCGTAGATACAAGGAGAAATAGAACAGGCATGGTCTTGTGTCTGCCCAGAGCTTGCAATCTAGTACAACAGATAGATGCTCACACCAGATGCTATGGCAGGTATAATGCAGAGGATGGCCTAGTCCACAGCCCTCGTCTGGCTGAGACCTTCAAGAAAGCCTACCTGGATCAAGTCTCCTGGTCTGAGAAATGCAGTATGGAGAGCAATTTAAAAGGAAGTTTACATTAATCAAGGCCCTTGGGTCTTTAAGAAGCACATTCTTTGAGAATGTCCTAAAAGAAGTTGGAGAGGCTAGCCTGACAAGGAAAATGAAAGAGATGCCACGTGGGTCTGTCATTCAGGAAATACATGTTATTTAGTTTATACTGATATAATTGATACTTTCAGCCTTTGAGAATTCAAAATCCAGAGAGATTCCATAGGGTGCTATAAAAACAGCTTCCTAAATGAGTCTGTGTTGTCCATACCCATTCAACTGCAATTTAATAATTAACTACTTTTTCTAAGCTAAACTGCCTCTAGAGTCTCAAGGAAGTGGTCTGGAGGGCCCAAGTGCGACTTTTGAAACTGTGAGAGCCCAGGATGGCTAGAGCTAGTTTATTCTTTCAGTCCTGGATCCTAAAATGAGCCAGGAGACTCGCAGTTGAGAATTCCAGGGTGATGATTAGTGACAGGCAGAGAGGGAGAAAGAGAGAACATTTTGTATTAAGAAGATTTGTAGAATACAAAGGGCCTTCATTCGCCTTCACATTGCCTTTGGGAAACTAGGAAAAGGTGCCCACTTCAGACGGGTGATTCAAAATAAAACCTCTCTTCTGGGCAGACAGCTTGCTAAGCAGAAAGTGCTCTTTATATGAAAAACTAGGTGCTCCTGTATATAATCTAATGCTGGTGTGCAGGATTGGGGAGCAGAGCAAAAGCAAGAATTTGGACTGTATGTATTTTCCTTCACAAAACTACTTAAGTTGCAATCTTGCCCTGAGTGGAGGAGTACCTAAGCTTTGTGAGTATCCTGGGGTGATCTGGCTACAGGAGAGCTGCAGAGAGCTGAAAAGACCAGCATATTCCACCTGGAGCTTGACAGCTAGAGGGTGAAGCCTTTGCATCTGATGCCCTAACAGAGCAATAACAATTTTCAGGTCTGTAGCAGCTGGCGCAAAGCGACAGATGCTAGTCTTGCCTTTACTTAGAAAATCCCTTCTGTGTAAATTATTTCAGCTACTAAACATGATCCCCAATGAAGAAGTCCACATTATGGAAGGAAGCAGACAACAGAACCATAAAAAAATACTCTAAGTAAAATGTAACTGTATTAAGAAACAGTTGATCTCTTGAACTTAAAAAGAATAGCAAGGGCATTTGTTCAGTTCCAGCATTAAAAAAAAGTACCTTCTAAAAAGTGAAAACATCATTTTGCAATAAACATATTCTAGAGATGAATTGAAGGAGAGAGTGGCCATTGTTGAAATCTGTGTCAATTGACAAAGCTAAAAAGTAGACAATGGAAGACAGAAAACTTTTATCCAAATTAGTAAAACAAAAATGGATGAAAACACAAATCATAGTAAAGAAGAAAAATTATATAATGGTAAAATGCTTAATATATGAAATATGTATATAAACATTGAAACAAACATAATATTATATTTGCTCAACATTAATAAAAAACTATTATAAATGCAATGAAACAATGAAAATAGGGTAAATGGGAACAGTGGGAATATTTTAGTAACTTTTAAAATCTGACAGAACTAGCAGGTAAAAATAAGCTAGGACATAGGGGAATAAATAAAATCAACAACTCTATTTAATAAATCTATCAAAAAATATGCATTTTTGGGATAACATGAAAATTTCCTAAATCTTTAAAAGGTGTTTTATTTA
The DNA here is from genome assembly GCA_004027835.1 of Alouatta palliata. Classification (NCBI taxonomy): domain Eukaryota; kingdom Metazoa; phylum Chordata; class Mammalia; order Primates; family Atelidae; genus Alouatta; species Alouatta palliata. Next base: position 79,412 of record PVKV010001703.1, on the reverse strand, counting down.
GCCAAATAACTAATAAAATTTCAAAATTATAACCTTAGTTCCCCAAAATTTGTTAACCACAAACATCCTTACTCTTTGAAAATTAAGAAACATAATTCTAAACAGGCCAATGTCAAAGAATAAATAAAAACTGAAATCACACATACCTAGAAAATAATTAAGAGAAAACAATGTCTTATTCGAGTGTATGGAAGACAGCAAAATGTACAGTCAAAATGACTATAGCTTTAAAGAAGATTAAATACTCAAATTTAAAAATTAAAAAGTTAAAAAAACCAAATAAAGTAGGAAGAAATAAAAAAGCAAAACTAAATAAAACATAAAACTAAAAAGAAGGATTAAATTATTTTTAAGCTTTTTTTTTGTTCTTTATCATTCCAAATAAAATTGCTTAGTAAGAAAACAAAGAAACCAGGAAAGCAAAAGTGTTCAAAATTAGAAATGGCAAAAGAAACCTGCCAAGAATACATAAAACATAATACAAGAAGCTAGCATTACATCATTTCTTAATAACGCCTTGGGCTTATTATGAAGCTTTACAATTATGCTATACTTTCTCCATCTACTTAACTATAGGCGATTGATATGAGGTACAAAGTATTAGCACCATTTAGGAGACCTAGGTCAAGGAGTAGCCCTATATTTTAGCCTTTCTAGAATTGTTCCCCAATTTTTCCAAGCTTAGAAATCATTTTAACAAACTAAAAATTGCATAATTGTACATGGTCTAAAACTTAATTTTGAAAATAAGTATTTTATAACAATTTGAGATACAAATACCTTGACTTTTTAAGAGTTGCTACTAATACCTTAATGTGTAGAACATGTATGAAGTTTTCAAAATGCTCCCACAAATATTATCTCATTTCATCTTGATAAAAGCTCTACGTCCAGGCAGCAGCCATGGAACTCTAATTCCTATTTTACACGGGAAAAAAAAGAAACTCAGTAGAAACTTAAATCTAGAGATACTTTCCACATACCACACACTGTATCTCACTTTCTTCTTCCCCTTACGTCATTCATCATTTTAAATAACTCTGTCACCATTCTTTTTGTTAACCATCCAGGCCTTCACAGGATATCTCTGCCACTTACAGCATGACCAATAATTAGGCCATGTATGTTTCATCATCTGTGCCTGTTATGGGTTATTTTATCCTGTAAATGATTGATTTGCAAGGTCTTTCCAAATTCTTAATCATTTTTATAACAATGAAAAATATAATTCTTATTTCATGCCTTCCAATAAAATCTCAACCTTCATTTTAACTTCATCTCTGTTTAATTTATATTCTGCTCTATATACGTCTACTAAGACAAACACACACACACAGAATGAGAGAGAAAAAGGAAGGAAGGCAGAGACTGAGATGAATCAGGAAAAGAAGAAAAGAAGGAAGAAAGTTAAATTCATCATAAAGCATTTTTACAATCCCTCCAGTGGAGTCAAATGCCCATCCTGTATGCTGACCATGTTTTAAAATATTTTGCAATAGGACTTTTATTTTATAGTAATTTTCTGTTTACTTTTTGACTCCCTAATAGGTTTTTTAAAGGCACAGTTATCACTCCCAACTGTAAGCAGAAGAGGTCACAGTTTATAGAATTTTGGAATACTTGTGTGTGTAATGAGGATGGGTTTTCCTAGGATATTGGCTGAGAGGAAACCTTAAGTGGGATCAAGTTAGCACCAACTAAATACTAATACCAAGTACTGATAAAAAGCAGGGTCACTGCTCTGAATATGGGCACCCCTATTCCTCATTCTCCTACTTTCTCATGGAATGTGGATGGAGGTATTCCCTGGAGTCTGGAAGATGGAAGACAATCCAGTGGACAGTTTGGAGGAATGAGCAAATTTTTTAGATCACTCCTGCTAGACAATCTGTGAGTACATGAAGGAAGCTATAGATGGGGTACTCTTGCAGAATGACATTAACACAGATTTCAATTTTGCATACATGCTTATGACCCAGAACTGCTTTGCTGGGATTACACACTGATGAATACAGAAATAGCACTGGACCTTGGAAGATGAAAAAAAATACCAGATAGGTTTAGGAAGTAAAAAGATTCTAATTGCATAGAAGAAAATACATTTAGCATGGAATCATTTCTGGTAGTTAAGGCAAAAAAAAAAATAAATAATAATGAAAGTTCCCGAATGCTGTGAAATAACATTTCAGTGGGGGTGCTGATAAAATTGGAGCCATCATTTATGAAGATTACTTAACAAGCAATGTGTATGATAGACTGGGGGCATGAGACAAATCGGAAAGCCAGTTATGAAGTTACTGTAATTAAAAAAATGCTAAGAGTTAATGAGGCCAGAATCTAGGGCAATTGCCTTAAGACTGTAAAAACAAAGATAAATATGAAAAATATTCCAGAGATGGACTCCAGTGGCTTTGCAACAACTCCATATAATTATAACCAAACTCCCCTGTATTGCAAAGGAACTCCAGAAGAGGCAGAACTCACTCCACTTTTTATCTGAAGATGTTTGTTGAATAATATTGATTAGAATTCTATAAATATTGGAGAGCTGTCAGAATCAGTGTTGTGTTTTCCAGTTTATAAGTATAGCAAACACCATGCCTTTATACCTACAAGCACCTAATTAAGAATTTACCTATTGATTCAATAAATATGTATTAAATTTTGTTCAGTACTATTCACACTGATAACCTCTGAGGATATAACAGCAGTGAACAAAACAGATATTAATTTGTGCTGTCATGTAGCTTACCATCTAGGAGACGGTAAACAGAAAATACATTAATGTATAAATTAAATAAAATACACAATATGTCAGGTAATGATAAGAATTATAGAAAAACAATAAAGCTAAAAAGAGGAATGGTAAGGATCAATGGTATAGAAAGTTGCAATTCTAAATAGAGTGATCAGGAAGTCCTCATTGAAAGCTGTCCTTTAAGCTCCCACTTAAGGAGGTGAGGAAGCAACCATATGAGTATGGGGGACAAGGGAATTCTAGACAGCGAACAGCCAGTACAAAGATCCTGAGATAGAAAGGTCTCTAGTATGTTCAGACAAGTACAGAGAGGTCAACAAGGCTGAAGCAGGGAAGATAGAGAAAATGGTGGTGGGAGGTATGATTAGTGACATCTTGAGTCCAAAAAATGGTGTCATGGGCTGTTGTAATGACTATGAGTTCAGCTTTTACTCCAGTGAAGAAGGGATCTCACTGAAGGGTTTTGAACAGAGAAGAGGCATGATCTGACTTAAGTCCTAAAAGGATGACTTCGTCTGTTCTGGATCTTCAACTGTAGAGAGTAAAGAGCAGCAGCAAGGAGACTAGCTGGGAGGCTACTGCAATGATAAGGTAAGAGAAAACATTGGCCTAGACCAGGGAGGTAGCAGTCAAGGCGATCAGAAGTGGTTAAACTTTGCATCTGTGTTAAATGATAGAAAAAAAAGATCTACTTAGCCCCAGTTTTTTATGAACAAATTTCTGTTTGTTATATAGGTATAAAAATGAATATTTGTGCCTTAAAGTACATTAAATTAAAAAATAATTTTAAATCAGACTATTCAGATACTCTATCTCCCCCGGGCCCTGGCCAATGGTTCATACTCTCCAAATTGATGAAACTTGCTTCCAAAGCATAGGCTAACCTTGGCTAAACTGTATAGCTTGATGTGTGCATGCTAATAAGTAAAATATCTCCCTGACACAGAAATAATCCACCATTCATGTGAATATTCAAAGATGTCCCAGCTAGTTCATTCTATACCGTTAGAACTCTTTTGCCCATTTTTCATATTTAGTACAGGTGCATTTAATTGAATTATGTAAAGAAGCTGACAGGCTTTCTGGCATCTAGAGAAATAGTGTCTGTTCTAAAGCTTTTTAAAATGCAAGACCAATTTTTAAATTTAAAATAAAGCTTGCCGATGTCATTGATATGAACTACACGTTATGATTAATGAACTGTAGGCAGGCGTAAAGAGACAACCAGGGCTGGACCACTTTTGAAGTGAACCAAGGGAGAGCTTGAGAAAAATGGATATTCATAAAGCTAATTTTAAAGTGAAAGATTTATATGCACATGTTCTTAAGTGAAGTATAACCATAACAATATGTAAATTTTATTGACTTCAATCATATACTTTAGACACAGGAACGGTTAAGGGACTCACTTGAACTGGATTTAACAGAAAAAGACCTGTAGCAAACGTATTAAATAAAAAGTATTTGTTTGAGTTTTAGTTCCAAGCATTGGGGCAAGCACACTCTACCATGTCTTTCCCTCTGAACGCAGCTATGAAATCTGGGCAGAATGCATGCAGTTGCTATTTGAGAACTCTGAATATTAAATAGCTGCCAGAAGATTAGGAAAGAATGGCAATTTGAAACATTAAAGAACCAGTGGTGAGTCTACCAGTTTTATTTTCTCTATTATCCCCTGCCTAAAGTCATAGTAGCCCAAAACCTGGAAGTGAGCCCTGAACTTCAGAGAGTTCTAGCAGAGGTCCTTTATTTCTAGGTCCAAGCAATCCTGAGTCTGTGACAGTAACATCTACAAAAGACCCCACAGGAACCAAACATATTAGGGATCAAAATGTCCCTGTCCAATCAACGGTGTTATAGTCCCAAAAGCATGGGCTGAATTGTCCCTAACAATTGTTCCTTGCTATTTTGTTTTGGCCCCAGATGCGGACACAGCCACAGAAGTATATGCCAGAGTGAAATAACAACAGCCCCAGCTTTCCGGCCAAAGGACTAAAAAGGGAAGCCCATGGGAACCAGAAAATACTGCAGAAATTGCAAAGAAGGCTCAGGAAATCAAACCCATAAAGTTACTTATAAAAATCCTGGGCTTCTTTCCCAGAGCTGCACATGTATGAATCTGATCCTAGTCAGCAAACTAAATAAAGACTTTGAGAAGTAACAGAAAACCTTCCAGTCCCATACAAGCCCATGGGGGATAAACATACAGGACAGATCCCAATATCACTGCACAGACTTTAAAACTGAACAGGCATTGAAACCATGACCAAACTGAAGCAAACTGAGCTGTCATTTTTTTCCTCAAACAAAAATCCACCTTTTTCTGTATACTTTGCTTAAATTAAAATGCTTTCTCATTACTTTAACAGCATAACAGTTTAGTTGCCCTATAGCAACAAAACAAATCATTTGGCATGATTCACTCAGTGAGTACAGTGTTACCTAGCGTCTACATCTTATTTATCTGATAAAATACTTTTTCCTCCTTTTTTAAAAATAGACATTAAAGCAGTATTAGAAAACGTGCATATTTTGAATAAACAAAAATTTCTCTAAAAGTTTTCTATCCATTTGCTTCCAGTATTGTTTTGCACATACTTTTATTCATTCTGTTTTTCTAAATAACATAAATCAAGGGTAGTTTGTGAGTATTTTCTAGTTAATACTTTTTTGTAGATACAATGCATGCAGGAGATTGCTTACAGGATGTTTCTTTTACAAATGATCGTGCAAGGGACCTTCTTTGACAAATATTTTTTATATTTGTACATCTCTCTGTTTAGCAACAGATTTATTGAGGTATAATTGAAATGCAATGAATTGCATATGAAGTGTGTAATTTTCTAGATTTTGGCACCCTTTAAACCATCACTAAAATCAACACAGTGAACATATATACCAGCCCCAACCCAAGTTGTTCCTTTGTATTGACACCCTTCATCCTTCCAAGTTGTTCCTTTGTATTGACACCCCTTCCCTAGGCAATCAATGACCTATTTAAATAGGTTTTTAAAGCAATACTAAGGCATGATAATATACTTTGTGATTAAATTAATGTTCACAAAACAGTGATGTCTCTCAGTAAGAATAAACTTTATACCTGGAACTTGGAAAAAAAATTCTAATTTTAACCAGAGCAAAAGCTGCTCTTTCAAATATTTTTGAGAATACTTAGAAAGCTCTTTTTACTGCTCTGTAAGAGCAGTCTTCTGAGGAAAATATTATTTGCCAAATTAAGAGGTGAGAAGGGTCAACTAATATTCAAGCAGAGAATAAATATCGCCAAATATAGGTAGTACATTTTAAATATCCTAATAGTAGTTTAAGATGTGGTATTTACGAAAATTTTATCTCAAATATGGTTATGTTAGCAAAAACATATTTCATTTTAAATTAGAATATTTAATTAAAATTTATTTTCAAAACAACTAAGAGTACTAACTGAAATTCCACTTTAAAAAATTATCAATGTCTGAAATAATTGGCTGAAAATGACTCATGAATATTTCAGGATATTCTATTGATCACATATCTATATTCATTTTATATATCATAAATAACATTCAAAGTGAGTTCAACTTGACACATTTGGTATGGAAACTTTAGCCTATAAAACTATTTAAAGTCACTTTTAATACTTTTTAAAAATCACCAATCTTATTTAGTGTGTAATGCTAAGGTCTGTTAAACTTCTTAAATTAGTTTCATAATTAATACTATAATCTTTGGCACTAGTTTAATATCGAGCCAAACATACTCTGGAAATCACTGAATTGATCATTTTCATCCATGCTAAGTGGAGAGACTAAGAGACAGTGCTCTTAAAATTGTCTGTGAGAGTTAGTGGAGGCTTCATAATGGAAGTGTTAGAGGCACTGTATATTCCAGGAAGGTCATAATGCTTCTGGTTATGAGGAGAAGAGGAGGACAGTATCCACATGTGGAATGAGTGGAGGTGAAACTGTATCACTCACAAGGGTCACGAGGAAGGATTTGGATGACAAACAAACAAAAAAAGTTTAAATTTTTTAACTTTAAGCCAGTATTACTCAACCTTTTAAAAATTGTATTCCCTCTAATATTTGTTTCTCGTCCATTTTCTATACATATCTACTAGGCAAAACAGGTTTTATTTTAAAAGTTTGCATTAGAAAAATAATACATCTATTGAACATGTAATTTTTTTTGTATTATATACCGGCAACTCCTCCCACTTATGTATTCTTTTGGGGGATGAATCACTTCTTTTTATCTCTCAAAGTTTAGAATCTTAGCAAGCATTTTGGAAATATTCATTCATCAAACAAATATTTATTAAGTATTGCTATGTATGACACAGCCAAGGATTTTGTACACAAGAAAGATATGAGCAGATATGTGATAGGTTTCCCAGGCATATTTCTCTGGCAGTACTTAACAGAAAAATGACAAGTGATGAGATTAACTGTCACATAAGTCACCAAGGAGAAACAGAAAGCAGTATGGAAAACACGAGTAATGCAAATATGTCAGATACTATAGATCCCAGGTAGCTGGGATCATGTATGCTAATATTCAAAGTTTCAGTCCGGATAGTCACAACAAAACTTTTACAGCATACGTTTTGGTTCTAAAACTGTCTTGGACTGCCAAGAGAAGACAAGTTTCTGCGTGCCTCCACATGGTACTTTCTGTGTTCCTGTGTGTCTGGCTGTATATAAGTTGGTGAAAAGTAACTGAAACCTGGGTACACACAGGAATAAGGCATTTAGGATTTTGATTATGGTTTCCAGTCAGTTCTTATGATTTCGGTACAGCCAATGTTAAATCATTTGCTTTAAACCCCCCATATCACAGAACAGATTCTAAGCTTATTTGGTGTAACTGAAGATTTATCCTTTTGGATTAATAAAAGAGCTCTTCCGTTTCCCACCCTCCTCTTCCCATCCTCAATGATTACCTCAGTTCTTCCTCTGCAGAGCTCAGACTTAGCAGTAATTCCAAAAGAGAGCCTATAGGGAAGAATAGAGAGTGCTCCACCAGCTTATGGTAGAAAATACCTTGGGTTCATATGAAAGTAGACATCTCCGAATCTTCCTGTTACCTAAAGATCACTTTTCTAACGATCTTCAGTTATTCCTTCAGCCTCCATAATTTTTTTCTGTCTTTTGATATTTGAGGTTTTATTTGGAAATCTTTTAAGTTCCGTGAAATATTCTGAGATGATGAGAAGTGACAAAAAGTGTTGAAGATTTACTGCCCTGGGCCTGCAAGTGGTACTTTTTTCACAACCTAAGAGTTACATGATAAGAGATATTTACTTGGAAAGAAATTTGGTCTATTTTAGCATTTTCTATATAAACCCTTTGGAAGGATATTAAATGTGGTAATTAAAGTTTATAAAAGTATAAATCAAGCAAAGGTTATATATAATTTTTGCTTTATAATTTTTAAACTAGATCCTAAACTAGATCCTTTCTGTGGTATCTTAAATTGGCTCATCTATATTTTAGATCATTTCATTCAAAGAAAAAAATGGTACTATATTTTAAAGTGTAAATGGAAATCAAATACACTGGAGCAATATCACAAATGTGCATGATACTTTAAGTTGATATTATACTTTTTAGCTTCCCTTAAAATTATACTGTGCCACCTTAAAATATGTCACTCATAATTTTGCTTAATGAAAGATGGGAACAAAACAATATATAGAGAAAAGTTACTTGCCACCTGAAATCTTTACCCTAATTTCAGTAATTTTAAAACCATACACACATATAGAGAAATAGGAACTTAAAAAAACCCTCAGAGATACAGTTTAATCTCTCTTAACCTTAGTTTCTCCACATATGAAATGAATGTAATAACGGTATTACTTAAAAGAGCATAGCTATTGTATCTGTTTACTACTATTTTTAGTAGTATGAAATGTATAAAGGTGATAGGTGAAAATGAGTGAACTGACTCTAGTTCTAGTGTTTTGACACTGGAAATCTAGAAATTATAGAAATATGCTCAATTTGATTCATGAGCATTATTTGATATAAATATCCTTCCCTTTCACAATCATAAAAAGGATATAATTGATATTATTTGAACTTCCTGTATATGAAATAAATATATTCTCCTCAGTAATACATTTGTATAGATTTTTTGATATTTTTTAAGATAGATATTTCTAATAGGGACTTTTAAATGACTTCAGACAATAAGATCCTGAAATTTTGGGAAAAGTTTGTTTTTGTCTTTTTGATCAATACTCATTCTGAAGCCCCAAAAGATTTAATGGCTACCATGACAACCATGGATTTACTGCATTCAGCTTCTGGTTCTAAGGACTTTATAGCTTTCAATCAGAGGTAGAAATAACCACTTTATTATGGTCCAGCCAGATACATTAGCATGTTTACAAAGATCTAAAATAAATTAAGATACAAGCCAGCATTTTATGAAATGTGAAATGAAATTCCATGCAACTATATTTTTAAAATATGGTAAAACCTTAGGGAATACAAATATTAAACTATAATCTCGGATGTCATGTGCAAATTTCTTTTTTTTTCTGATGGAGTCTCACTCTGCCACCCAGACTGGAGTGCAATGGCACGATCTTAGCTCACTGCAATCTCCACCTTCCTGGTTCAAGCAATTCCCTTGCCTCAGCCTCCTGAGTACCTGGGATTACAGGCACACATCACCAGGCCTGGCTAATTTTTTTTTCTTTTTAGTAGAGACAGGATTTTGCCATGTTGGCCAGACTGATCTCAAACTCCCGATCTCAGGCAATCTGCCCACCTCGGCCTCCCAAAGCACTGGGATGACAGGCATGAGCCACCGCTCCCTGCCCTGCTAATTTCTTTGTAACTAACAAAACTAGTAAGTATGAAAATGCATAATCATTTTATTCAAATATTTAAATGAGTACTAATAAACAAGACTTAAAACATGCAAAGGAGACATGAAAGTCTAGCTACATAAAAGAAACATTTAAGATAGTAAACTATAAGCCTTTTCTATTGCATTGCAGAGATGAGTAACCTGTGACATCTGAAGCTATTTTGAGTCGCTTTTATAGTGAGTGTACAAATTATAGCACATAAAAATGTTGAGACATGCATTCAAAAGCAGTTTCATTCTCTTATCTACATAAAGTGAAAGGGACAACAGAGTCTTTGTTGACTACTTGAGCTGGGAGCAGTGTAGAGAGAAAGTGAAGAGAGATAAAAACTAAATTAGGAACAAAACAAAGCTTTGCTGAACTTTTGAGTCTAGCATCGCTGCCCCAGGACTTCTTTTTTTCACGTGTTGCTTGAATTTGTGAGCTCCTGAATTCTCAAACACCTCCAAATATCTTCCAGCTACATCCCTTGGAACATTACCCTGAAGGTAAGATGAAAGTGTCAAGGAAAGCTTCTCCCCATTTTCAGTTCTCCTATTCTTCTTGTGACAAGCATTGGCCACAACTAAAAGGAAATCAGGTATAATTCTTTGCAAGCTGCATGGATTTCTATTCAGTGGTGAAGAGGAAGAAGCGAGGCATCTCATGTCTATTTCAAGCACAATATGTGAAAGCCACTGTCAGACCAAGTGCTTTCCAGAGCTGCTGTAGTTTGCCTCTCTCACAGGATGTCTGTGAAACTCAAAAAGCATATGAGAGAGCAAGCATCTGGCAATCATAAAATAGTCTACAAATAAAAAGAATTCTTCATGGTAAGAAAAGCACATTACCAGTGAAATTCTTAAATATTTTTCAGATGGTATTATCTTATCTATAAACCACATAATAAATTAATCTTCTACGGACACCATATGTTGAAATAAATTTACGGTATTAGCAGTGCTGAACTGGAAATAGCTGAGTAATAATTTAAATGTCGGACAAAATATTGAATATGTGTCCTTGATAAGTTGGAATGAAGAAGAAAGTGAAGTATCTGGGGAGATCTTGTGATTTTTGAGAAATGCAGCTAGCCTCAATTCCATTCATAAATAAATGAAAGAAGCACACTCTCTCTTTGGGATAGCTTTTAGCAATATCACCTAACTATAACAATACTCTTTCAACTGATGGAAGGAAGTGCCATTTCTCCCCTGACCAGAAGACAATTCTCTTAGTTCTACGAGAATCTTATTTTACCCAGAGGAATGTCCTCCACTCTCAGTTAGTGTGTGCCAGCCACATATTAAAGTGGCTGAATTTAGTTAGGACCTCTTACTGTCCTGCATTTCCCACTCAATCCTTCTTTTAGGTTGGCTTCCTTATGCCTATGGGAGAAAACAAAATAGACATTTGAATATGAGTATTCTAAGTCCTGTATAAATCATATGGTAAGGCCTTCAGATAATCAGATTTCTAGGCTAAAAAGGAAAATTACTGATTCAATAACAAAACCATGCTTCTCATATCTAGACTGTTTATATTGAGACATTCACCAGACTAAATTAGCTTTATTTTTTTCTATATTAAATTTACCTCAGAACTGAAAACAATTTTGATAGCTAGATCAGCGTTTCAAGCTATATAAGGGACATCTTATCATATATCAGAGACTCTTATCGTCCCTGGTTCAGAAGATTTTCTTCATCTATTTGTGATGTCATTATAATTTATATCCCACCTACAAGCAACTACTTCCAAACAAAATAAGCTGTCAGCAAATTAACCATGTTGGTTTTATGTTCTCTATTTCAACATATTGTGATGAAATCCCTAGACTGAGGCAGGAGAAAATCTGAATGATTGTAAATCGTGTGAATGTATGTGTTTTTATGTGTTCAATGACAATCCTCCATGAGAAAAATATACCAGAATGCAAAAGGATTAAAGCCTATGGCTAATAAGAGAAATAAAAAATCAAATAAAATATAAAAACAGGAAAGTCATGAAGAGGTTAGACATCCCCAATGAAGAAAAAAAAACTTCATTTTCCACTACTGTCAACCAGAGTACCCAAGTAACATGTATAGTCATTAATTTATTTAGAAACTCTTCTTTAAAAATAAAAATTTAACTCTTATTATTGAAGACTTCCCTCTCCTAAACACCCACATTGTTTCTTTAGCATTTATAGTTTCCTTAATGTAAATAAGGACACATGAAAGAAAGGATTATTCTTATTTTTATAGCCTAGGTAGACTTTACTGCTGCATGGTGCACACCAGTGTCCTAGGAGTAAGGCAATACCTGAAGCTCATCTCAGGAAAATAAGGACTCATTAAATTTTGTGTATCCTATACCTCTTTCCATCAATTTTTCAACTGCTTCCTATTTCACCTTTCTCCCACGGCCAAATGTAAGCAATAGGATCGGGCAATTATTAAGAATTATGACCTGCTTCCTCTGGTTCAGTCCTCAAGGATCTCGTTAAGTAACATGGTGGGTTTCACTATGAGGACTGACCAAATAGCATTTGCACTGACTACGTGGCATTTGTAATCCCTCTCCGAACCATGATGCTGTTGATGACATCCTGGTGCAGAGACCATTCAACTAGTGTTCACACCTCAGGGACAACATAGGCACAGGATTTAATAAAGCTTGCATAGAAAAACGAGAAAGGTAAAGAAATTCAACAGTGGTTATCTCTTCAAATGCCTGACTCTTTAATAGCAATCATTTTTGGCTTGACTATTTTCAAACAATATATTTTGACATAGCCATATTGATTCTGTCATTTTAATATGGCAGTAAAAAAAGAAAAAACTTAAGGCATTAGATTTAGATTTTATTTCTTTTTACTAAAATATATCCACTATAGATATGTCTAGCCCAGACTTCAATTACCAAAGGAATATACTTTATATATTATTTAAACATTTCTGTAATTATATGCTACCCCTAGAATATAAAGATATATGTTAATATGAGATATACATTAGTCTCCAAGGGGACATCAAGTCTATATCCCAAATCTTCAGTTTAATAATATTACATGTAATTTGTATACAGAGAGTTATTTATTATAAATGAAATGCAAACTGGATTGCCTAGGCCGTTTGAAATAATAATATGTGATCTTGGTGTATTCAGATACCATCTTTCTCCAGGTCTTATGGCTGATGCAAAAAAATAAGAACATTTGAAATAAAGTAGTCACTGATGCAGGTGAGTCCTGAGAGAATGAGCACATACTTATTTTAACAATTGATGGGCATTGTGATATGTGAAACGGGGTTAAGTATTGACTCCTATATATACCTGATGTTTCATCTGGATTGGGATTAATCCCCTTTCTTTAGCCCTTGCCTAAACTTTACTCCAGCACTAACATCTGTTTTTGCACAGAACCTACCTTATCCCTTATCCTCATTGTTTCGGCCTCACTTAGCTCAGTGATAGAGTGAGGCCAAAAATAATAAAAGCTGAAAAATTAATAGTTTTCCTAAGCCATGTCAAAAACTATGTTATGTGAAAATTGCATATCACAGTGCTATGTCAATAACCTCCTGGCATTAAAATACTTGTGTTAAAAATGTTGCAAATGTTAAGGATTTCCATCAAAATGTCATGAACACATTTAACTCTTCATAACACAATCGCAAAAGAAGACCAAGACTTCTTAGATGAATGAGAATGATTTCAGTGAATTGAACTAGAGAAGAATAGAGTGCGTGGATATTATGGGGAAAAGGGGGTCATAAGAATGAAAAACAAAAAAAAAATAAGCTAAACAATTCCACAATCACTTTTTTATTCTTAAATCTATAAAGGTCTGACCATGAAGGTAGTTAAATATTCTTTTCATCAAAACTTCTACATAAGCCTTTACAAAGAGTAGCATCAGCCACTTGACAGAATGGTAAGGTTTTTTTTTTCCAACCATCTCAAAATATAACTTCCTCCCAAAGTGGTAATTGAAATGTATATCAAGCATAGAAATAAATTGCTTAGTAAGGATGAAATGTAATACAATTTTCTGCTAAAGACCAAATCTCATTTTAAGAAAAACCTTAATGGTCACAGGGATAATTTTTTTTCAATGATAATGTATTTTGCAAGTGGTTCAATTTGAAGTAGGGACAACCAAGGGCATCATTTTTCTGTCATAAACAATACATGTTAGAAGAGCTAACAGACTTTTTTCATTGATAATTTATATATCTCACAAATGAAGAAAATTCTGATTTCTGACAAAATTTAATTATATTTTGATTTCAACCTTCCCTAAAATGTCTTATTACCTATGTTACGAGAAGACTAAAATATTAGCCTGAGAAGGAAGACACTTATATGACTTTTGGCTGAGGGACCAGGAGGTTTTGGTGAAGTCACTACTCTAGGGATGTGGAGTAGTCTCTATAGTAGAGTTCCTTTGCTTGAGGAACATTTTCAAAAGTGTTTACTAACATATTTAACAAAAACATGAGGTCTCCTTGACAATATGTGCATACAATCCAGCAATGTGCATAAGCTATCCCTCTGATCTTTTTTCATAGTAAAACACTTTTCTCTGTGTCCCTGATAACTCCACTCTGGATTCCAGCAGGAGTGGGGTCCTTGTCTCTTTCCTTCATTGGCATCTAAATTACAAAAGACTAGTAAAGTATTTCCTTGACTCTAAAACAAAGGAAAAATTCTAAATATTGATTTTTAAATCAGTAGAATAACAAATAGTTTGTTAACCAAATTATTTTGTTGAACTATTTCGTTAAATAACAAACTATAAATAGTTTGTTAACCAACAACCAAGGAAATGAATAATTATACTTGACAACTAAAACTAGATCGTTGAATAGTACTTTGTCTTATTTGCCTTTCCATTTTCATCAATTTCCTTTAGCCCTGATACAGCAGGAACTTAAGAAATTCAAAAAATAAGCAAATGGAAATACTTTTACTCATTCTAGCACTAACACTGAAGCAATACTGTGTGTATGCTTCAACAGACACATACTACAATCTATATCCTAAGACTGTTACAATCCTTGTATGTGTGGTAAAATATGTTAAATCACTCTGGTGCTCAATTAATCAGCATATACTATCTACATAGTTCATACTGTAAATGCAAATTTTGTCAGCCTGAGCTATTTACATAGTTGATACTGTAAGTGCAAATTATGTCAGCCTGAACAGTTTCACTGTGTTATCTAAAAAACTTTCTCATTTCTGAATGACATTAGTTATTTCTGTAGAAATGCACATGAGTTAGATCAAAGTCATTTAAAATTTTTCACTTTAACTTGATTCGATATATTTGACTCTCTTAAAAACAGGAATGTATGTGCAATATTGATATGGAGAATTTATATAATTATGTGAGAAAATGAATCAATGTTAATTATTGAAAAAAATTAGATATGAAATCATACGATTGTATTACAGGTTACTGAGACTTTGTCAAGAAACAAAAAAAAAATTCCAATGCAGGCACTGCAGAGATTGGACATCATTATAAACAGGTGAGATGAGAACAAAGCAGCAGTTTTGCTAAGCATTATTTAGGTTTCAGATAATGTGATGCTGCCACTCCTGGTTGCCATGGCAATAGGATTCCCACCATATGTTTTTATTATAAAAAAAAAAAAAAAAAAAAAGCATGGAAATTAAATAAGCAGTATTTAGAGATAGGAGAATTTAGTGATAGTCTAGCCCTAACATGGGAGAAAATAGAGGGAGAAGTCTGAGTTGGACTGAACACAGAAAAAGAATGAGGATATGAAGGTATTAATTTGTATCATTTATAAAAGGGCTAAGGGGCTAGGTTCAGATAATATGTTAAAGAGTCTCCTGGTGTGGCACAATTTGTTGTTTTTCTCACTCAGTTATCAAGGTCAGTGTGGGTAACTAATTATATAGCTGTATGTTCATCATGTATAGCCAATTCTACCTACTGACACTAATAGTTAGAAGGAAATTGAGAGGGGTAGATTGCCGGGGACGGCATTAATGCCAGGGAGCTCTCGGCCAGTGAGAGGGTCCCGATACCTGGAAGAGAGAGTGTGCGGAAAACATAGGAGACAGAGAAGCAGGGTCTGGAGGTCTGAATAGGCATTGTCTAAACAGCAATTTTATTTGTGCATAGGGTCCTAATATATACTGTCAGCTTTTTAGACACTGACGTCAGTCCACATTGTTTCAGTTAGAACATTAAAGGGAACAGAAGGTTACAAAATCTGGCAAAGTAGATAAGATACAAGTTAAAAGAGAACAGCACTGAAGTCTTTAAAGGTCAGGCCCACCATAAATTCCAGGAACAGTAATCTTAAAGAATCACATGAATAATAACAGAGTTCAAGCAGTACTTGATAAACTGAGTCACAAAACTAGTCCAAAGCAGGAACCAAGATAAAACACAATGTCTTAGTAAAACCACACAGCCGTCACCAGGCCACTGTGTAAGCGCCTGGGAGATCAAAATAGTCCTTTCACACAATTCCTCATCCTTAGTTCCCGCTTTCCCATAGCTCGACTGCCTCCAGGAGGGGGAAAATGCTTCTGGGCTCAAGCTCACATTATGGTGGAGGCACTTTTGGGGGTCTCTACGCTGGAGCGATATCCACAGTAGATCACAAAAATACAATGTCCTTATGATCTGTATAAATCAGTGTGGTATCAGAGCAATATTATCAGACTCTTGGTAAAGTTGCTCTCCTACATCTCATCATCACCAAAAAGAGTTATGTACACCAGAAGGATTTAGGGGTGGGTTGGTTCAAAGGCAATCAGTTTCAAGGATTTGTGCAAAATTAACCTATTTTGAGCAACATTAGAATACATATATATTCTATTTTATATATAATATATATTATATATTATATAATAAATATATATAATATATAAATATATATATATTATATATATGCTATTTTCACTTAATGTTTAGATTCACCATGGAGCTTGATATATTTGGAGACACTATTAAGTTATTATTTTTTATTCTAGGTATTTGGATTATATATAGTAAGGTATAGTGTATTACTTTGAAGTATGATGTGCAACTCATATTCATTATGTGTCACTCAATGACTAAAAACCATTATAAGTAAGGCATTTTAAGAGATGAAAAGCTGTAGTTGAGAAGTGCTATGCATATTTCTCAAACCAAGTGAAATAAGGATGAGCTTTGAACTCATAAATCTAACTTGAGTCATTGCTTTGCCCATTATTTGTTGAAATTGCTTCTTTTTCATCCATGCAAAATGTCATCGTCTTTTTTCACTACTCATTTTAAAAAACAAATGATTGGTTACCATGAAACTTTACATTTCAAAAATATTTTTGTGAGTTTCTTGCCAGCTGAAGTTTTTTTTTTTTTTTTTTTTTTTGGTCAACAATATGCTATAAAAGTAAAAGCAAAGATAAATAAATAAATCCTTATAGAAAATTCTGAAGCACCTGAGAACAGATCGATTGATGAAGACAGAATGCAACACTCTTGCCGGCATTCCTGCCGGTCATATAATACATCTTGCTTCTTTCCCCCGAGTGGATGTTCACGAGGTAGGAGAGGAAGAGGTAAAAGTATGTTTAACACGGTCCAAGAATCAATAGTGTTTCAACATTCATTTTTTATAAAGTACCTAAATGAAACTTCTGACTGAGAGAAGAAAGAGAGAGAGAGACAGAGAGAGTGTGTGTGTGTGTAGTAAAGTGAGAACTCAGTGATTTCCAAAAACATCTCAATAGATTCTCAAATATCTAAAGATCCCAGTTTGAGAAGCAACACATTAAATCCTAATGCCATTTTAGGAGTTTCTTAGCCCCAATACGCAGCAAGAAAGACAATCACAAATATAGCCCTAAACTCAGTTGACAGAACTCACTTGCAAAGTGCTGATCCTGAGGATTCAGAATGCTTTCAATGTTCTTTTATATGGCTGTAGAAGTAAAAACAAAAATAAGAAAATCCTTATAGAAAACTCTTTGGCACCTCAGAACAGATCCACTGATGAAGAGAGATTATAAAATTCTAAGCTAAGCTTTTATTTTGTTACTTCATATTAACCTATGATATGTCATTTTCCTTAGATTTAACAAGTCAAAATCAGGATGAAAAGTCAAGCTACAGGACACAGACTACCTCTCCCCAAGTAGCATCATTAATAAGATCTGGCCGGGTATGATAGCTCACACATGTAATCCCAGAACTTTAGGAGGCCAAGGTGAGTGGATCACTAGGTCAGTTTGAGACCAGCCTGGCCAACATAGTGAAACCCCATCTGTACTAAAAATACAAAAATTAGCCTGGTGTGGTGGCACACACCTGTAGTCCCAGCTACTTGGGAGGCTGAGGCAGGAGAATTGCTTGAACCTGGGAGGTGGAGGTTGCAGTGAGCTGAGACCATGCCATTGCACTATAGCCTGAGTGACAGAGTGAGACTCCATCTCAAAAAAAAAAAAAAAAAGAGGAGGAGGAGGAGGAAGGGGAGGAAGAAGATCCAAAATATGGCAAAGATATTTTTTCTCAAGTTTGACTTTCTTTTTGCAATTCTTTTATGCAAATGAAAAGGGTAGGGTGAGAACTTACATAATAAATACTAATGTTTTTAAAATTAGCCAACACCCTATCAAAGTGTACCAGCATGTGTAATTATTTATTTTATGATTGTGTATTCTAGATATATCTTTGAATTTTGTTATTTAATCATAGCTATAAGTAGAATGAAAATCCAAATTTATCAGGAAATTTTGACATGTCTACAACTTTCATGGCTCTTAACTAAACTTTGTTTCTGATATCTCATTAAAATCATGTTTATATTATGAAGAGAAAAAAATCACTAGTCTGAAGAAAATATAGATCTTTCTTTGTCATGAATTGACATATCCAGCCTAACCTAACAAAAATGCTTATTTTGTTTTTACAAATCCCCTAGAGATAGGACAACTACAAAGTCACTCTGTTAAAATGCCTCTTTTTGTACAGAATTATAAACAGTGCAACGAGGGTACCAAATGAGGTGTGTAACTGTGCCCCATCCCCTACCACAAGAGCTATGCTCTTTTCGAGGTTGTTTTAGAATTCAAAAACTGGGGGGATAGCAGAAATGAATCCAAGCTTGCACAGTTATATTTTTAGTCTTTGAAATCATATATCTTAAGACTCCGATTGACCCACTGTGACCTCACTACTAAAAGAGTGACATTACTTCCCTTTCCTAGTTATTAACATTGTTTAAAAAAGTTTTTTTTGATTGTTGTAATTCTGACAACCTGTCAGGGTTAGAAGAGCTCTTTTTCTAACATGGATAATTATGTTGGCTTCCCTGAACCCATTCTTATTTGTAAGGTGTAGGTTCAACATTGTCTCTAGTCTCCCCTTATTTTTAAAGCCTTTGTGTCTATCACATGCCCTGAATGAAAATATAATTTTGTTCCTTAATACTAAAAATAATCTAAAATAATGGACTTTTCAATGCCAATAGAAAAAAGTTATGCTCTATTTTATCAGTATTTTATGACTTCTCCCCATGTAAACTCATTTGCTATAATATGGGCAAATCATACTTTAAACTGTCATGGGGATACTTGTGTTTGTGCATATGTGTGTAAGTGAAGCCTGTAAGTATAAAGATACATGTATATATGCATATATATGTAGTATATTATTTTTATTACATATTTATACCAAAGTAAGTTATTATTTTGTTATAGATAATAAAACTGAGACTCATAGTAATTGATATATTTTCCAAAGTCAAATAAGTAGCAAATGGCAGAGTAAAGACTCAAACTCATTTGGAGCGACTACAAACCCAAAACTATTCCTACAATAATAATTTCCTCTTTCCTACCCAATCTTATAAGAATTTCTTTTAATTTCCCTTCTTAATGTTGATCTTTTAATCTATCTGATCATGTTATTTTCTAATATAAGGGCTCTGGTCCAAGAACTACTCTTTTTTTTTTTTTTTTTTTTTTTGAGACTGAGTAGCTCTCTGTCACCCAGGCTGGAGAGCAGTGGTGTGATCTTGGCTCACTGCAACCTCCGCCTACCAGGTTGAAGCGATTCTCCTGCCTCAGCTTCCCAAGCTGCTGGGATTATAAGCGTGCACCATCACACCCCGATAAATTTTGTATTTTTAGTAGAGATGGAGTTTCAACATATTGGCCAGGCTGGTCTCAAACTCTTGACTTCGTGATCTGCCTCACTTGGCCTCCCAAAGTGCCGGGATTACAGGCGTGAGCCACCGTACCAGGTCTACTCATTTAATCATCATCTTTTAAGTTCCATTAACCCCACTTACTTCTGTAGTTTATATAGCTGCAGTAAAAATTGTCTTAATGTCATTGTGTGCTAATTCTAACATCTGTAGTAGTTTGGGGTTGGTGTCAAGTGATCAATTACTTTTCTCACTATGAGTTATATTTTCCTGCTTCATTGTATGTCTGGTAATATGGTTTGGCTCTAGGTCACCATCCAAATCTCATCTCAAATTGTAATCCACATATATCAGAGGAGAGACTAGGTGGGAGGTGATGTGATCATGGGAGCAATTTCCCCCATGCTGTTCTTATGATAGTGATGGAGTTCTCCTGAGAGCTGATGGTAAAGGGTGGCACTTCCTCTTTAGTGCACACACCCTCTCTTGCCACCTGTGAAGAAGGTGCCTTCTTCCCCTTCCACCGTGATTGTAAGTTTCATGAGGCCTCTTCAGCCATGTGGAACTGTAAATCAATTAAATCTCCTTTGTTTATAAATTATCCCACCTTGGATAGTATCTTTATAGCAGTGTGAGAACAGACTAATACACCTGGTAATATTTGAATGATACCAGCAAATGTGAATTTTATATTTGAAGTGTTGGATTTTTTTTTTTTTGAGACAGAGTGTCACTCTGTCACCAGGCTGGAGTGCAGTGGTGTGATCTCAGCTCACTGCAACCTCTGCCTCCCGGGTTTCAGCAATTCTTCTGCCTCAGCCTCCCCAAGTAGCTGGGACTATAGCCATGTGCTACCATGTGCAGCTAATTTTGTATTTTTAGTAGAGACTGTGTTTCAACATGTTGGCCAGGAATGTCTCAATCTCTTGACCCTGTGGTCTGCCTGCCTCAGCCTCCCAAAGTGCTGGGATTACAGGCATGAGCAACCATGCCAAGCCTATTTTTGTATTCTTGTAAATATTATTGAAATTTGTTCTAGGATGTCATTATTTGGAACACAGCTTGACCCTTTCAAGTCTTGCTTTTATGACATGTTAGTTGGATTTCATATGGTCCCTAGTCTAAAGCTTAATATTCCCAACTCTTCAAGTAATGTTCTCTCCAATTACATTAAATGCTTATTTCCCTGCCCTTAAGAAGGAATCAGTACTTGTATCCGTTAACCATGCTGAAAACTTCATAATTCAATTTGGTAGAGTTCTCAGAAGGCAGTTTCCCAATATTTAAGATTAATAACCTGACTATTGCTCTGGAGAAACCTTCCTTCCATTAGTCAGCTTTAAAAAGTTTACTTTCCTGGGGCCAGGTGCGGTGACTCATACCTATAATCTCAGCACTTTGGGAGGCTGAGGCGGGAATCACAAGGTCAGGAGTTCGAGACCAGCATGACCAACATGGTGAAACCCCATCTCCACTACAAATACAAAAATTAGCCGGGTGTGGTGGTCCAAGCCTGTAATCCCAGCTACTCAGGAGGCTGAGGGAAGAATTGCTTGAGTTGAGGAGGAGGAGGTTGCAGTGAGCCAAGATCACGCCACTGCACTCCAGCCTGGTGACAGCCAGATTCCATCTCAAAAAAAAAAAAAAAAAAAAGTTCACTTTTCTTTTTCATACTAATTCAGCATTTAAATGTAAATTTTGTATTAGCCTCACTTTCTTCCTGGAACCTTTTCTTCTTGTTCCTCATGAAACTTCAGTATCCTCATTTGTAAAATTAGGAAAATAATACTCATCCACACAGAGTTGCTGTAAGAAAAAAAGTGAGGCCAAAATGGAGATGCTCTGCCTTCTCGTTTTAGCTGATGTGCTATAAATAAAAATCTTTTTTGTGGTTTGAGTGTGTGTGTGTGCATGCTTTCTGTTGCTGGTTTCACTGTATAACCTATCCCCTAAGCATAGTGCTAAAGAATTGTTTAATATTCCTGATACAGTTTGGCTCTGTCCCTACCCAAATCTTATCTTGAATTCCCATGTGTTGTGGGAGAAATCTGGTGAGAAGTAATTGAATTATAGGGTCAAGACTTTCCATGCTATTCTCATCATAATTAATAAGTCTCATGAGATCTGACAATTTTAAACAGAGGAGTTCCCTGCACAAGCTATCTCTTTTTACCTGCTACCATCCATGCAAGACACAACTTGCTCCTACTTGTCTTCCACCATGATTTTGTGAGGCTTCTCTGGCCACATAGAATTGTAGTCTAATTGAATCTCTTTCTCTGTCTCTTGGAAATTGCCCAGTCTCAGGTATATCTTTATCAGCAGCATGAAAACGGACTAATACAGTTCCTAAGCACAAGACAGCTGTGATGTGCCCTATGGACAAAATGTATATGTTAGATAGATTTCATTCAAGGATGATGTAAGTGCTGTTACCTGTAAGTTCAATGTTAATTAATAACAATATATAGTAAATAAGATATCTTTAAGCAGAAACACATAAAACAAGGTTATGTGTGGATTGGTTGAAGAAAATATGACTAGAGGTTTGCAGGAACGTAACCCTGTATTTCTTCTAGGAGCAAAGGTTCAATGTTTCCTAATTCAGTGTATACAGTTATTTTATAGGACATAACTATCACAAATAATGAGAATTGTCTATAGCTAATGATGTATCTTTCCTTTGTTAATAAAATGGATAACATTAATTTTAAATGTCTTCAGTAAAACACAAGAACTTGATATGTAAAGAATTATATAAATCACTCTACTTTCAATGTATGTCTTGGTAATTTAGAAAATTTCCTTAAAATGTTGAATATATCTCTTGTTTCATAGAGAAATGAATTATTGATTTCACTCCTTATATTTGGGACTTTAAAAGTAGCACATGGTTTTTCATCTTTCAGTTGACTTGTAATTTTAACTGAGCTAAGTTAAAAGAAGAGAATTACATTTTTGTTTGTTCTGAAAATATTTCACAACTGTCTACTGCATAAAGGATTAATATTCTTTGGCACAAAACCCCCAATCAAAAAAAGATTATTTTTAAGGATAAAAAAGGCAAAAGAATAACTTTTTTGAACAGAGAAAATTTCTAATTCTATTAGTATTAATAAGTTTATTTTATATTATTTCACATAATATAAATACTAAAGTAGTTATTCTCAACAGTTTCAAATCCTTACTTATGTAATTTTCTTTTAAATGGTAGACTAAGTTTACCAAAGTAACCTCATATGTAAAACTCAGAATATGGTAATCATTAAAGAAAAGTATTTTGATTTTCACTTTATTTGGGGTGATTTATTTAATCTACTTGTGAATGTTTGTGTGTGTGTGTGTGTGTGTGTGTGTGTGTGTGTGTGTGTGTGGTGTTAAATGATATAATGTATAAGAAATATAAATTGTTGTATATACTGCCTGGCAAATTCATTCAGCTAAAAATACTCTCTGAAACCCAGGTTAAGAACCAGGAATTCAAAGATGCGTTAGACATGGTCTAAGTACTTAAGAGATTTATAGTTGACTGTAAGGAAAAAGAATAAGCATATAAATATAATTTCCTAAGTGTTATATTTTTATAACACATTTCCTAGATATATATAACACAATGTGATGTTTATATAAAAACTAACCCAATGTGATGTTTGTATAAAAACATCACATTGGGTTATATATACCTAGGGAATGTGTACACCTAAAGCGCATTTTAAAAATGAGTAAGATATCAGCTTTATTCATAGTCACACGAAACACTGGCAACTACCAAAGTGTCCTAAAAGGTGAATGGATAAATGAACTGTGTTTCATCTATACAATAAAATATTAATTGTAAAAAGAAACGAGCTATAAAGCAATGAAAAGACATAAGGAACCCTTAAGTCAATATTGCTAAGTGTAATAAACCAGTGTGAAAAGTTACATACTGTGTGTGATTTCAATTATATAACATTCTGGGAAAGGCAAAACTACACACAAATTTTTTTTTTAATTCATGGTTACTGAGGGTTGAGGGAAAGATGGAAGATTGAATTTATGAAACAAAGGGAATTTTGACAGCAGTGAAACTATTCTATGTGATACTCTAACGGTGGATACAAGACATTATGCATTTGTCAAAATTTATAGATTGTTACAACACATAGTAGACTTTAATATATCCAAACTAAAAAAGAAATTGTATAGAAAGGTGGGAGACCAAAGAAGAAACGTAAACCGTGACAAGAGAAGCAAACATTATTACAAATACATGAAACTAGTTCAGTGAAAGGAGTGGGAGAAAAAAGTATTGACCTAAGTACTGTGGAAATATGTGGGGTCTGGAAATGTGTGGACCAAGAGTGAAAGGAAATGCACGTAACGCTGTACTCTTGTAAATAAAGTTGTTCCCTGTGAGTGTGTGGGTTCACAATTTTTACACTGCTATTCATTTATACTGGAAATGAAAAGTTGAACAAATGTATGGCAGATGATAGCAGTTTGACTTCTTACACATGGAGTGCAAATTTACAGATAAGCAAGGAAGGAATTGAGAATGAATGATGTAGTAATGGAGTAGAGTCTAAGACGTCAGCATAAACTCATGTTTAGTTTAACATACATATATACACACACAGTTACATGTATAAATATTTATAAATAGATGTATATACATAGTCTATACACACATATGTTTCCTTGCTCTGTCAGCTGAGAATACCTGATTCCCAGTAGGACAGAGCACAGATACTGGTTTCTAATATTATTCTTTAAGAAGAAGAAACTAGGCTTCTTGGATAAATGGCTG
Organism: Alouatta palliata; assembly: GCA_004027835.1. Lineage (NCBI taxonomy): Eukaryota > Metazoa > Chordata > Mammalia > Primates > Atelidae > Alouatta > Alouatta palliata. Next base: position 54,837 of record PVKV010001703.1, on the reverse strand, counting down.
GTTCTAAGTAATATATTTTCCAGGTGCAGGAAATATACAAGGTGAAGATAGAGCATCTTGAGGCACCAGAAAGTGAAGACACGTTTAGTAACAAAACAAACAAAACACTCCTAGGGGAATGTCAAGGGGACACAGGAGCCAATTGAAAGACCTCTCAATGGCCAAAGCTGGAAAACAATTTGAACAACAAATAAATAAAATTAATAAAGTAGGATAGTATTATAATCCAAATTACAAAACAAATAATCATAAATTATACGACATAAATGGTTGAATAAATAAATAAGGGAGAAGTGAAAAATTTCCCTTGCAAAATAGTTTCAAATAATTTATGCAGAAAAAGAAAAGCATCCTCGGCCAGTGTTAGCTGATGGCTGACCCGGTAACAGTAGGTAGTTCATGGTGTTCTTTATTTAATCATAAATGATTTCCAGAACAACAACGTCCTACGGGTGCTCTCTAATATGAAGGAGTGAACCAAAACCAAAACCACACTGTAACTGTGTCTGAGAAGAGAGAAAAACAAGGACACTGTTTAAGCTGAAATATTGAATATCTTTCTTACCTGGCTGACATAAATGACTGTTCCTTCTCAACTAACTACAGTTTTAGTCCCTATTCATTACTTCTGTCTCCTGAATTTAAAATTAAAGAGAAAGATAATTAAGTTACCAATTTATATATTTAGCCTACTTCCTGCCAGGACTCAAACCAGAGTAAACTTCCCACTTTCTTAAACTCTCCCCCATTCACCTCACACAAACTCAAATGCTTTAACCAGCCTATTCTCACACTTTTTTACTGAGGTATCTGATTGTTCTCTATGATGTACTATTTGCCTTGCTATAGTACTAAGACTACAGCTTTGACTACACGTGTGTTCTTCAAGGCCTTTGGGTAGTGACCTTTAACTAGAACAGACAAAAATAAGTCAGGACCATAACGCAGAAACTCAAACTACGTTAAGTCCATTAAGATTGGACTTAATCCTATAAGCAGTAAGACTCACTTAAGAATTTTATGCATAAAATAATATGGCTTACATTGCATTTTAATTATATTTCTTGGTGGATATATAGCTGACGTTTGTGAGAAATAAAAGAGTGTAGTTTAGGGGCAGCTTCCAGCTGAGACCTGAACTTGAGGACAAGGTAAGAATGAAGAGGAAATTTACAGACTTGAGAAATGTTTATTAGGCTGAAAATTCGCAGTCTGAAGTAACTGGCAATGAAAACAAAAGTGAGAATAAACAATCAAGGCTATTGATAATTGGTTAACCTCCTTATCTCACAATTGATTACCCCTCCCAGGGATGCATGCACTGCAGATCTGTATGGAAACGAGAATATGAGAACAGAATGGATAAGGCATTCGGAATTAATAATTTGGATGAAAATATAAAGCAGAATGCTGGTTCCACATTTAAAATTCTGCTATAGTAATGCAGTACCAGGGCTCTACTTAGAGAAGAAACATTTGAAATTCTAAGAATGTACAGTATTTGCTTATAACAAGTGTCACAAAAAAAAAAAAAACACCAAAAATGTATGTTTGATTTGCTTCCAGGGAGAGAGACCAATATTTGACAGTTTCCCAGGAAGAATTTAATTCTGTCCTAAACAAACAAAGATCTCTCCTGATGAAAATAAAGATATCCTCAGAATCACTACTAGTTCTGCCAGACAGGAAACTTCACCACAAGGGCAAGATATGTCTCTCTCATGTTTATTATTTTATTCTTAGCACTCATCATCACACCTTTTGCCATATAAAAGTTCCCTAGTAATTAATGTTGATTGATACATTGATTAAAGAATTGAGAGTTATTCCAGAGGCAGGAATACACAGCAATGAGACAGAGAATGTGCTCACCAACAGAGGTCAACAAAATCAAAGTAGTGGAAAGAGTTCTTTAACAGAGAGCAGCATAAAATAGAAAGAGCTATTTCAGAACTTAGAGTACAAAAGACAGAGTAGCTGTGGCAGCAGAGGAATCAGGTTGATGTAGCACAGTTTATGCTAAAAGGGAGTGTACTCACTATGGGTTCTAAGACAGAAAAGACGGAAGAGTGCAAATCCCCAGAGGACAGAAAGGATGTCTGAGTTCATGGATTTTCAACAGTGACAATAAAGCCTACATATTAAGTATGTACTAGGTATGTACTAGAAATTGGACAATTAATAGTTGCAATGGTTTACCAACCAAGATACATGTGGCTAACAAGGCACATAATCAACTGAGTTATTTTTACCCTGCTGTTCCACTCCCACCCCAATTCTGGCCAATTCCCAAGCAGTGATTTGTGGCACAGGATAAAGTGTGAGAGTCTGTTGCAAGAATATTGGCAACCTGTAGAAATGACGCCAATAGATAAAGACAAAAAATGGTGAGACCCCAAATGAAGAAAGACCCAAAGCTGGGATATCAATGAAAATGAATTTGTGATGAAAATTAAATTCAAGAAGTGAAGTTTTATGTCAACATTCTTTAATATCTAACAATACTTAATTGCTGAATAAATTCTTTTTATTTCTCCGTAGTATGAATAATCTCAACTTCAAAAGTAAAATCATCTGGCTAAATAAAATGAGTTAGTTTCCTTCTAAGAAAAATTATAATATCTGAATTTAGATACACTCTATCTTTGGTAAAAGAACAACCTTGGAAGGCTAAGCAGTAAATATATTATGGCACCCCTCCCCATACCCCACCACATTCCCACATGCTACCATATGTAATAGAAAATAAAGCTTTTATTTTGAAATGAAACAAATGTCTACGTATTCTGAAATAATTTCATTGAGGCTGACTTTTCTTTTCTCCTTCATTTCTCTCCTCTTTCTCTTGTGTGCACCATGTCGTGCCTGTTTCTGTTGTTTTTGACATGTGCTTAATAAACCATCAGAGTAATTCTCCACTGACTCTCTCCAACCTCTGGAATACAGAGGTAAAGGTGAACTCTCCTTGATGTTTGTTTTTGGAGGGCCTCACTTATTAAACAGAGAAGACAGACAAAATTGAATTTCAAAAATTAGTTCCATTGAAATTTAACACAAACACAGTAGGAAATTAAGTAGCAGGTTTTATAGATAATTGAAAAAGAATTGGTTAGAAACAATTTCAACCAGTAACCAACCCGCTATTGTTACCAAAGAAAAAGTGTTCTATTTTTCAATCTGGCAGAATGTTCTGTTCTCCTGTGGACACCATTTGTCATACTTGTAGATCTGTGACTTCCTCAGAATAAACTCAAGCTGCTTTCCCAATGCAATGTGTCCACAAAATTAATATTATCAAACATACTGTATTAATTTGTCTTTTAATTTGCCTTTTCATATTTTTTATATTTGATTTTTCTCTAGAGTAAGTCATTTAGTATAAAAATTGACTTTTTTTATACTGCTTGTTTCTTGTATAGATAAACTAAATAAAATTAAATCCTTTGAAATGAAACCAATCTAAAAAACAAAAACAAAAAAGGCAAAAAGGTTATCTTAGAAGAAAGAAATGTATACACAGGAAAAAAAAAGATTATCATGAATACGATAACTTTTTACTATAGAAGTTTTTTAGATCATAAAAAAACATAGAAGAATCAAAAGAGTATATAGATGGCAAGTTCCCAGTAATGTCAGGCCAAACCTTCATGTGATATGTATGTATGTGAATGTAGCTGCATGTGAATAATGTGAGCTCCCAACCAATGTGCTGAAGGGTCAATAAAGGCTGGGAGTTGTTTGCCATTTTTTACTAAATTAAGGAATGAAAGCAAAGTGGTGACACTCAAATTCTAAATTTGCTGTAAATTCCATGGATTTTTATTTTGATAAAAAGTTTGTACTTATACATGTTACCATATGCCAACTCTTAAATATGTAAATACAAGATTTGTGCATCATTTTAGAGTATTTAATTTTAATAACGCTGTAGATTCATTGAGAATTTGATAAAAAGCTATGATTAATCTTCCTAGAAATATGCATTTAAGACTGCCTTTAGCATACACTATCAAAGGACTCATAGTTACTCTGAAGGCTGTCTTACAGCCCCTGGATTTCATGAATCTTAAATTTTAAAAATTTTTTCTAAAAAATGTTTTTGATGGCAATGGGCCCTCCTTTTGATAAGAGGTAAGGCCCCTGACTGAGGCAATAGTATTAGATCCTTCTACAGCGAGACTCCACGGAAATACACTCTGTTGGCTCTGCAGTGAGAGAAGCACTATAGCAATGCAAACTGTACAAAGGGAGCCATGAATATGCAGAATATGTTTCAGAGGAAGGTTAATTCTAAAGTCCTTCAGTTAATTGGGTGTTAACTGAGAGATATGTTAGTGACTTCTACTGAGTGTAATTAACAGTAAAAGAAATATTCTAAATCCAACTCTGAAAGAAAAAAAAAATCCGGAAGGAAAAATGGAAAAGATGATATTTTCAAATTAAAAGAACTCTGAAAAAAATGCTGATTTTATCAGAAAAACTATGTCTCTAGCCCACTGTAGTTAATAAAACACAAACTATGTTTAAAAGTAACTGACAACATTGGCATACATGTTCTTTCTAAGACTGAGAGAGAAGACACTTAGATGGTATTTGGGAAGAGATCTACTGTTCTGCAGAGCCAGGTTTTGGCTAGAAACATGTAAAAGGAAAGAACGTATTTAGCCTTGCCTAGTTAATAAATCATTAATAGAAAAGAGCAGCAAAGAACTTAACTGATCTTCTGGATCCTATCAGAATCCTGTCAAGAAAGGTGACAGTAGAAGACTGACAGAGAGTCAATGACTAAGTGACAAGGGTGGCAAGACTGATTCTAATGAAGTGTATATTTGAGAAACTGATTTGGAGATGTGCTTAGAGTTAGGTAACATTTTAAATTCTATTTTTTGATATGCTCTTCTACAGTTGCCAGTATTCTGGTGTCCAAGTATTTGCAAAGTTAGCAAGGAAAAGAAAAGCGTGATATACTGATATAGATGTTCGTGTGTGTTGGTGGGGGAGGGGGGACCTTTTCTATGCACCCTTCTCTGCATCACTCTTCTTTTTCTATCTTCAAAACACTTAACCTTTGTGTTTTTTATTAGCATATTACATTTCATCTTAGCCACACTCACCAATATGACACTTGACATATATTCAAATATTATCCCTGTTTTGCTGTTGAACATCTCTACAGGCAGATAACCTCTAAGTTTATATAAGTATGCATATAATATTTATTTATTTATTTTTAAATATATTTTTATTGTATTTTAGGTTTGGGGGTACATGTGAAGAACATGCAAGATTGTTACAAAGGTACACACATGGCAGTGTGATTTTCTGCCTTCCTCCCCAGCATATAATATTTAATTATATTATTGTATTTATATATTCTTCTCCTTTTAAATATCTTGTTATTTTATTATAAAAATAACTATATGCATATAATACATGATGTAATACATCATATATTTCTTTTTTAAATTATTATACTTTAAGTTCTGAGGAGCATGTGCAAGTGTGCAGGTTTGTTACATAGGAATACACATGCCATGGTGATTTGCTGCATCCATCACCCTGTCATCTATATTAGGTATTTCTCCTAATGCTATCCCTCTCCTATCTCCTCAACCCCTGCTATCCCCTCCCTAGCCTCCCAACCCCTGAAAGGCCCTGGTGTGTGATGTTCCCCTTTCTGTGTCCATGTGTTTTCATTGTTCAGCACCCATTTATGAGTGAGAACATGTGGTGTTTGGTTTTCTGTTCTTGTGTCAGTTTGCTAAGAATGATGGTTTCCAGCTTCATCCATGTCCCTGCAAAGGACATGAACTCATCCTTTTTTATGGAATTATAGTATTCTACGGTGTATATGTGCCATATTTTCTTTATCCAGTCTATCATTGATGGGCATTTGGGTTGGTTCCAAGTCTTTGCTACTGTGAACAGAGCCACAATAAACATACGTGTGCATGGGTCTTTATAATGATTTATAATCCTTTGGGTGCCTACCCAGTAATGGGATTGCTGTGTCAAATGGTATTTCTATTTCTAGATCTTTGAGGAATTGCCACACTGTCTTCCACAATGGTTGAACTAATTTACACTCTCACCAACAGTGTAAAAATGTTCCTATTTCACAATCTCCTCTCCAGCATCTGCTGTTTGCTGACTTTTTAATGGTCGTCATTTTAACTGGTGTGACATGGCATCGCAATGTGGTAAATACAAAGGATTTCACAAAAATTACATTAGAGTGAAACTCAGTTATCTGGAGTTGAAAATTTTAACACTCAAAATGAATGCTTGGCCAAATGCAGTGGCTCACACCTGTAATCCTAGCATTTTGGGAGGCCAAGGTGGGTGGATCATGAGGTCAGGAGTTTGAGATCAGCCTAGCCAACATGGTGAAACTGTCTCTACCAAAGATACAAAAAATTAGCCAGTTTTGGTGGGGCACGCACCTGCAATCCTAGCTATTTGGGAGGCTGAGGCAGAAGAATCGCTTGAACCCAAGAGGCAAAGGTTGCAGTGAGCTGAGATCACACCACTGCACTCCAACCTAGGTGACAAGGTGAGACTCCATCTTAAAAAAAAAAATCAAAACATGAATACTTAATCAAAAGTCAAGGAATAAATAAAACATGTAGTCACTAAGATAGCCTTCTCAAAAATAGATGTCAATTTATTATTTTTATGAAGGGCTTTATGGCATTTTTTTCAGGTCTTATTGACTCTTACTTTTAACCAATTCTAACCTTTGGGTTTTTAACAAGTCTTTTAAAATATCAACTTGGATATTAATTTTAGATCCCAACCTATTTGTGTATAGTAAGTATGTATCACTCCATTTTCACACTGCTGATCAAGACATACCGGAGACTGGACAATTTACAAAAGAAAAAGGTTTAGTTGAACCTATGTTTTAATGTGGTTGGGGAAGCCTCACAATCATAGTGGAAGGCAAAGAGGAGCAAGTCATGTCCTACATGGATGGCAGCAGGCAAACAGAGAGAGAACTTGTGCAAGGGAACTCCTCTTTACATAACAATCAGATCTTGTGATAGTTCTTTACTATCCATCACAAAAACAGGAGAGGAAAAACCTATTCTCACAATTCAATTATCTCCCATCATGTCCCTCCCCCAACATGTGAAAATTCATAAGATTCGGGTGGGGACACAGCCAAACCATGTCATTCTACCCTAGCTCCTCTCAAATCTCATGTCCTCACATTTCAAACCCAATTACGCCTTCCCAAGAGTCCCAAACAGTCTTAACTCATTTCAGCATTAACTCAAAAGTCCACAGCCCAAAGTCTCATCTGAGACAAGGAAAGTCCATTCCACCTATGAGCCTGTAAAAGTAAAAGCAAGTTAGTTCCCTCATAGATACAATGGGGGTACAGGCATTGGGTAAACACAGCCATTACAAATGGGAGAAATTGGCCAAAACAACGGGGCTGCAGACCCCATGTAAGTCCAAAATCCAGAAGGGCAGTCAAATCTTAAAGCTTCAAAAGGAGCTCCTTTGACTCCATGTCTCACATCCAGATCACACTGATGCAAGAGGTGGGTTCCCAGTATCTTGGGCAGCTCCACCCCAGTGGAGCAGGGTACAGTTTCCCTCCTGGCTGCTTTCATGGGCTGCCATTGATGTCTGGCTTTTTCAGGTACACAATGCAAGCCATCAGTGGATCTATGATTCTGGGCTCTGGAGGACAATGGCCCACTTCCGAAAGCTCCACTAAGTGGTGCCTCAGTAGGGACTGTGTGTGGAGGCTCTGACCCCACATTTTCCTTCCACTCTGCCCTAGCAGAGGTTCTCCATGAGAGCCCTGCCCCTGCAGCAACCTTCTGCCTGGACATTCAAGAGTTTCCATACATCTTGTGACAACTACGAGGAGGTTACCAAACCCCAATTCTTAACTTCTGTACACTGGCAGGCTCAACACTACATGGACGCTGCCAAGACTTACAGCTTGCAACCACTGCCATGGCCTGAGCTCTATCTTGGCCCTTTCAGTCACAGCTGGAGTAGCTGGGATGCAGGGCACCAAGTCTTTAGGCTGCACACTGCATGAGGACCCTGGCCCAGCTCAGGCAACCACTTTTTCCTACTAGGCCTCTGGGCCTGTGATGGGAAGGGCTGCCATGAAGACCTCTCATACGCCCTGGAGACATTTTCGACATTGTCTTGGGGATTAGTACTTGGTTCCTTGTTACTTACAGAAATTTCTACAGCCATCTTGGATTTCTTCTCGGAAAATGGGATTTTCTTTTCTATTGCATTATTAGGCTGCAAATTTACTGAACTTTTATGCTCTGCTTCCTTTATAAAAATGCATGCCTTTAACAGCACCCAAGTCACATCTTGAATGCTTTGCTGTTTAGAAATTTCTTCCACCAGATACCCTAAATCATCTCTCTCAAGTTCAAAGTTCCACACATTAGACATTTGTGGGCAGAGGCAAAATGCTTCCAGTCTCTTTGCTAAAACATAGCAAGAATCACCTTTATTCCAGTTCCCAACAAGTTCTTCATCTCTGAGATGAGCAGCATTTAGTCACAGCTATTCAACAAGTCTCTAGGAAATTCCAAACTTTCCCACATCTTCCTGTCTTCTACTGAGCCCTCTAAGCTGTTTCTACTTCTGCCTGTTACCCAACTCCAAAGTCACTTCCACATTTTCGAGTACCTTTACAGCAGTACCCCACTCTCTCCTCATATCAATTTTCTCTATTAGTTTGTTCTCATGCTGCTAATAAAAATATACCTGACACTGAGTAATATATAAAGGAAAGAGGTTTAATGAAGACACAGTTATACATGGCTGGGAGATCTCAAAATCATGGTGGAAGGCAAAAAAGAAGGAAAGGCATGTCTTACATGGTGGCAGGAAATACAGCTTGTGTAGGGGAACTCCCATTTATAAAACTATCAGATCTTCCATTTATAAAACTCCTTCTTATAAAATTTCCATTTATTAATCCAAAGAACAGTGTAAGGGAACCCACCCCATGATTCAATTATCTCCACATGGCCCTGCCCTTGACATGAAGGGATCATTACAATTCAAGGTGAGATTTAGTTGGGGACACACCCAAACCACATAACCAGGTAAATTACAAAAATTAAAATGAAGAGTTTTGTTTGTTTTCCAGCAACACCCAAGATGTTGTTAGCACTTAACGGAACTCCAATTTGAAGAACATATCAGAAGTAATAAATTAGCTGCCTGTTCTTTAGAAAAGCTTTCATGTAGTTATCATACACAATTTTGGGTAAGTTTTAGCTGCAGAAAGTGTAAAGTTATAATTTCTAGTAAAAATCTAAAGAACTTACATTTGTGTGACTAATAAAATCAATGAAAATCAAAGCTCTCCTCTTTTATTTTTAATATAAATAAATACCTAATCAAAATAGGAACCTAAGAAGGAGGAAATTCTATGGGAAGAGCAAAAATTTCCTCAGAAAATGATTTGGATCTTCTCAAAAACAAAAATTGATAGATGACTCTAAAAAAATGAAGCCTAATTATTTAAAAATGAAATATTATGATGGAAGCCCCCAAATTTCAGTATTTGCTTTATAAAGACTTAGCTTGAAAAACTCAGAGAACCACCTATCAAAAGGAATAATAATAATATTTATTCCTATGTATAAATTCAACAATAACCCAATCACAATTTCAGCTGGAATGTGATTTGCTCATTGAAAACTATATGCAAAAAACAAAAAAAAGTTAATAAAGAGCTAATTCTACTTAAATAAAAGAATTACAAAGGCAAATTCTTTATACCAGATGATTAGCCATAATGCCAAGCCCAAGTAATGGAGATAGTGTGGAATTGCCTCTTGAGGAAACAAATGGAATAAAATATAGAATTCTGATACATAGTTGACATATTTGAAATTACAGTAACAATGATAACAAAAAACAGTGGAAATTACAGATTGCTTAGTGGATTGATAGTGGGAAAACTAGCATACTAGAGGCAATTATTTAATATAAATACTATATTAAATATAGCATTTAATATAGTAATGTGCCTTCATGTACATTAAAATGTGTAACTTTTTTGTAGAAATAAAAAATTGTAAAAGAACCAGATTTAGGAATAGGAAAGGTTTATTTAGAAAGGTCTCAAATGTACAAAATCTGGGAACAAAAAAGAAGGATTTGACTATAGCAATATTAGAGATTGTTCTATTCAATCACAATGTGAAAAATAAAATATTTCCAACAGTGATGAAATTAATATCTACAAAATAGATACTTGGTATTAACATCTACCAAAAACTTCTCAAAATACAGAAGATAATCATAGAAAATTCAGTATAAATTAGGATCCAAGAAGATGAATAGCAATTTCACAGAAGTACCAACATGAAAGTAAAGAGATGCTGAATTTCCTCCATCATTATTAAACATTATGTTGTTTAATGAGAAAATTAAACAGCAAAAAAAGTATTTTGTGTCCATATAGTAGAAAAGTAGTATTACCTAGTCTTGGCAACATGAGTAGTCAAGATTCCTGTGTAGTAATTGAGGGTATACATTGACGCAACTATTCTGCAAGACAATTTGGAAGACTATACTGAAACTAAGTATATGTGCATCTTAAGGAGGTATTATGAGTATACAACCCCCCAAAATTCTCAGCAGTACTGGGATGGAAACTGTGCTGCTAGAATTTACCTCAACAGGTGTAGATTTTTTGGCTTTACTAAGTTTCCTTCATGGCATTGACCCTTACTTAAGGCATGAAAGACATTGCTTAATAGCATTCCTTTGTAACCATGAGTCTGAGAAGATTTGGGCTCATTTGTAGCCATTTTCTAGCATTATTGATAGCAGTGAGACTTAATGACTTGGATGTGGTCTCAACAGTGAATGCTGCCCTGCCTCTACCCCCACACCCTGCTTTACCCCAGAGTTCTGTAGTTGAAGCTGGTTAGACAGTTTTCATATTCATGTTTATTGGTGGATTATCATAGTTTATATTTTTGTTCATTTTAAAGAAGAGAACATGAATAATAGTCCATGAATTTGTATGACTTGCATACACTGTCTGTTGCCAAGAACTTCTGTAGAATTTGTGATGCTGTCTTCTCCCATTGAATGTTGCTATAGAGATGTAACTTTCTTACATGTAATGTGAGTTTTGGCCCTGATGCCCCCATACAATTTTTTTAGGTTCAAGGAAGTATCCTTACCAATAGATTTCTTTAATGTTCAGAAAAATTAGTAAGATATCCAACAGTGCTGAATGTACCTGGTCAACTCTTTATAAGACTTATTATAAGGAAAGTTGTCCTCTATAACCTTTAATACACTTTATTTTTTGGGGGGAAACTTCAATTTTGTTTACTTTCCATCTCCTTTTTCTTCCATATCTATTACTTTTCCCCCGTTTACTTTGCTTGATTTTCTCATTTCTAAACTAAATGTGCCTGTTTTCAGCATTGTCCATTCTTTAGTCAGATTCTGAAGTGACATTATTACTCTATATTTCCACTGATTCTGACATAGTCCAGCTCATTTTTCATCTCTTATCACCTCTTCTTTTATTCCACATCACCAGGAATGATGTCTCCTTTAAGCCCCAGAAAACATAAGTGTCCATTGTGATTGGCTGATGTCCATTCTGATTAGTCAGAGTTCCGGTAAAACTCCATTGTTAACCCTTGGCCATCCTTCTCATCTGCTTTGTTGTAAAATTATCATCATGCAGGCTTTTTATCTCTGCCTTAGTTATCTTGTTCATTTCATTTTTGAATCTTTACACAACTTTCCTTAGGTTCCTTGGGAATTTTGTGGTTGTTGGTCTTTTTTGTTTTTGTAATTATACTTTTATTGGAACACAGCATAATTAGTCTTTTAAAAGACTATGTCTATGGCTGCTTTATAAGTCTATGGCTGTCTATGGCTGCTTTATAAGTTTTGGGGTACATATGCAAGATGTGGTTTGTTACACAGGTAAATGTATGCCATGGTGGTTTGCTGCACCTATCAACCTACCATGCAGGTATTAAGTCCAGCATGCATTATTTCTTTTTCCTGATGCTCTCCCTTCTCCCACCCCCGACTCAGACAGGTCCTAGTGTGGGTCATTCCCCTCCCTGGGTCCATGTGTTCTAGTTGTTCATCTCCCACTTATAGGTGAGAACATGTGGTGTTTGGTTTTCTGCTCCTACGTTAGTTTGCTGAGGATAATGGTTTTCAGTTCTGTCCATGTTCTGGCAAAGGATATGATCTCATTCCTTTTTCATTTTTTAATGTAGTTTTTTTTTATTTTTATTTTTGAGACATTTTCTCACTGACAGAATAGAGAATACGAAAAAGTGATTTGAGTCAGCAAGCCACTCAGATATCAGCCTCTTTCCTTTGAACACATGCTAACTCTCATTCAGTGCCACCTGTAGGTCACTGTAACAGGCCAGCTGTATGTTGACCTGGTTAGCAATGAGATCCTTTACATCAAAATCCTACATATCATATTCTAGGATTTACTCTCACTTAGATGACAAAAACTCATTAGCATAGCTTTTATCTTGTCAAGTTGTTAAGGAAGTGAGTTTCCTTCTTGAATCTATCCTTCCATTCTTTCTGTGATAGACAGTTGTTACCTGAAAAACTCCAACACATTTACTTACCATGGAAGGTGGAAAAATAATTTGTATCTTTTTATATTGCTTATTACTTTATCATATTATATTTAATTTTCTTTTTAATGGAAAGCAGCATTATCTGGGTAGGAGGAGTGTTTTTCTGTTAGTGGTATCTGTTTTTAATACCTTAGCATGATTTTCCCTTCTTTTGAAAGTGTTATAAGTTGAATTGTGTCCACCAAAAAGATCTGCTGAATTCCTAAGCCATTGTACTTACGAAGGTGACCTTATTTGGAAATTGTGTCTTTGCAGGTGAATTCAAGTTAAGACTAGGTCATATTGAATTAGGATGTGCCCAAATCCAATCACAAGAGTACCCTTATAAGAAAAGGAGAAGAGACAGACTGAGGCACACTGAGAGGACACCACGTGACAACAGAGACAGAAATTACAGTGATGCATCTACAAAACAGGAATGCCAAGGATTGCCAAGGATTGCCAGGAACATATAAAACAAAGATAAAGGGAACGGAACAGATTCTTCCCTAGTGCCTTCAGAGACTTCTGGCCTCTAGAACTGTGAGAAAATAAATTCCTGTTGTTTTACGCCATCCTGTTTGCTATTTATTGCAGCTCTTGGAATTTAATACAGAGGGTAATTTGATACCTTTGTTTGGAGAACTACCAAGCTGCCATCACACAGTCAATATTTATGATTTGACAAGGCTGTTTACGGTTAGCTTGTTTGGCAATACCTCAGAAATAGGAAATTATTTCATGCATTATTTTATAAATGATCTAAAATAAATTTATATTATTTATATTGTAGATGGAAGATTATATCTAAAATGTCACAGTAAAATCTGTAGAGATACAAACTTGCATTTCATTCATTATTGATACAACACTTTCTATATTACAGCCATTTATTTATGTAATATTTAAATGAAAATGGGCTGAATGTCCCTTTATCTTGGAGTATAATTTTTTTTCTTAAACAGAGAATATGTTATTACAGAAATCCATTCCAACCAAGGGGAATTTGAAGGAAGGATACAGGAATTTCACTTAGAAGGAAAGAACAGTGAGTAAATCTGAGCCTTGATAGGAAGATACCTGGGAGATAAACATCTACACCGGTATTCACATCACAAACTTTCTCTTGCTCTCCCTCTCTTTCTCCGTGGAGTTAAATGATGTGTCATTTCTCCTTTTCTCTGCTTACCTTCTTTGTTTTTGCAGGTTAGAGTTCTCAGCTGACTCAGCAATTTGCACACTGTGCATCACGACACAATGCATCTCAGCTCCTGAGTCTGCTTGACCTTACAGGCCTTGTGCCCAGAATTTGGAACTTAGGATATTCCCTAAATAAAGAATCTTGGCAGAATAAAACTTTGTCTGGCTTAAGTTAAACACTGATCTCTAAATTTGTAAACTACGAACTCAAAAGATTGAGTTTACATGGCTCATAGGGCCACAAACTCATGAGTTACAGAAACGGCAGGGTCTTTAAGAAAGGGATGTGAGAACAATGGAGACATGTTCAGTACTTCTAACACAAAATCTTAAAGCTCTATAAATTTCAAATTATTACTGCTTTATTAAAAGCTCATACTGATAGACTTACTCTACTTCATTTAAAAAATTTATTTAATTTTAAATTTCATTAAAGTACTAATGTCTAGAAAATGCTTCACAACCATTTAAAAGGATAACTATGGTTGCAGTGAGGTAAGTAAATGAGTTTTGAAGTTAGGAAGCCTGGAGATGAAGCACCTCTGCCATTACCTGTCACGCGAGCCTGGGTAAGTCAAACAAACGCCTTTACTCTCACGTTTTTTTATCTGTGAAATGTGAGTAAAACTAATGTGAAAACAACAAAAAAACATAATTTAAGGGAGAGGGCCTCAAAAACTGTAAACTGATGTAAAGTAAATGCTGAAATTAATGCCATATTACCTTGTTGTAACCCCAATGATGGCTTACATAGGGCTCTCTAGGTGGTACATGTAAAATGCAGGGTTATCAAGTGTCCAGTGACCAACATCCACTTGTATTAGAACTTTTTTTTAATACTCACATGCTGAATTAGATAGGTTTCTTTTACTTGCATTTATCAAAAACTAATTATTGTTTGAATAAACAAAAAGTTTAATGGAAAGAAACTAAATTAGATTACAGGATCCAAATCCCAACCATCATCAGGGGCAGAATCTAAGCTAGTGCTAGGGACCTTGGCACATTTAAAGAATATCCACTAGACAACATAGGTGAAAAAGCCACAGTCACATCTCTTCTAAGTGCTACTAAGTTGAAATAGATCCAAATTATGTAATTTTTCTCTGATTTTCTATGTTCTCCCATCTCTGTATTTCTTTGTATTACTTAATACTGTTGTTTATTTATTGGTCATATTTCTCAGTCTTCATGCACATGCTGCTGTTCCAACTCAATTTTAAACAGAATACTGAAGAGTAAGAAATGCCTGTGAAAGCAAAATTCAGGTTCCTGGGAGAGATGCTGATTTAGCCTAACATGAGCCAAGTACCTATTCAGATATAGCTGCGAGGCAAGTTACATGGCCAACTGTCTACTCAGCAGTGCTTGCAGAATGATCGTTAAACAGGCTGGGTGTGATGGCTCATGCCTATAATCCCACCACTTTGAGAGGCAGGGGAGGACAGATCACTTGAGCTCAGGAATTTGAGATCAGCCATCAACATTATGAAACTCCGGCTCTACAAAAAATACAAAAATTAGCCAGGCATGATGGTGCATGCCTGTATTCCCAGCTAACTGGGAGGCTGAGGTGGGAGGATCACTTGAGCCCAGGAAGCAGAGGTTGCAGTGGGCCTAGATGGTGTCACCGCACTCTGGTCTGGTTGAAAGAGTAAGACCCTGCATCAAAAACTAAAAACAAAGAGGGATATGTTAAGGGAGGTCAATGATCAATTTTCCTAAAAGAGAAGAAAATGAGCTGGCAGATCCCCAAAACATATAGCTGATACACTCATTAATTCAGGAACATCAGAGCAATCTTTACAGCTATTTATATATGTATAGATAATGAACACATTAAACTCAGTCTGTCCTAAACTGAGCTCTTCTTCTGAAGCCATGCCTCTAATCTTTTGCATTTCCACTGAATGCATCACTATTCTCTCAGACCCCTATACTTAAAATAGTAAAGTCTATTTTGACTCATTCTCTATTATCCTAACAATCATTTCCAGGAGGCTAATAAGTAAGGCCTTTTTACATCTACAGTGCCTCAATTCTAGCTGCTCTTTCATTTCCCTAATTGCAGCACTGTTTCCACTGGTTATTCAACCAATATAACACAGTATAACAAAAAGAAAAATATTTTGTCTCTAGCATCCACCATTTAAATTCATCCTATAAGCCATTGCTAGAAACAATTATTCTTCAAAAATCAGTCTATAACTCAGAAACCTTCAAAGCTAGGAACCTGCTAAGCTCTAAAGTACTAAGTTATTATTAAAATAATATATAGAATGTGTTCCTATCTGATTTCGTTGTCTGATCCTGAACTTTCCCTGTAATATTTAAAATAATTTGTATCCTAATGGTTTAATTCATGTAGAACTTCCTGTAAAGAATTTGAACCCCTTCTCTTTTTTGCTACCGTGGTTTTACATATGTTTTTCACTATAGAATAGTACCCTACCATGTGGACTGGCCAGAAATTTATGGAGCTTAGGAAAAAAAACTTTCTCTTTCAAAATCTGTTTGTACCATGCCATAAAATATGGGGATTCTTTTCTTCATATAAGTAGTTATTAAAAATGTTCTATACCTCTCCTCTAATACTTATCACATTCTAACACAGGTATATTTTTAATGGTTTTCTTCATGCTTTCCTTTCCTGCTATACTAAAAATAAAAAGCAGGGAAAGAAGGAAGAGAAGAAGGAAATGATGGAAAACTCTTTGAAGGAAGGGACACTGTCTTAGCCATTAACCTTTTAATCAAAACCATTAAAATATTTTACGTAATAAGTAAAGGTTAGAGGGGGTTCTTATGATATCAAGATGGCATAGTTGCCAGGAAAGCACACAGATTGTTTGAAGACCACTTTGGCCCACAGAAACCTCATCTCAAAGTATAAATGCCACTTCCTTCCTCAAAAACCAGACCTTTAAGATTATCCTTTCTTCTGATTATTTCTGAATACAGGACGAGGCAGAGTGATGAAGAGCCCCTAATGATAGGTGCACTAAGAAGACAAGTCGATATGATGACTGAAGCTTCATGGATACAGAAACAACAATGAACACAAAAACGGAAAACAAACAAAATAACAGAACAAGGGGCTGACTTGGATTCAAGGTAGCATTTTCAAAAGCAAAATGATACTATATTCACAGATAAAATACAAGTCAATAATTGCAGCTCAATTGATACTGTTTACTCTGATCAATTGTATTAGTAACATTTCTCTTCTGTATATAAGAGCAGGATGAATACTACATACACACAAAGAGATGGAGGTACTTGGAGCTTCAGAAGTGCTCTCCTTCCCCTACCCAGAGGATAGATTTCTTCCTCCCACTTCAGTAAACATGAATTACTGCAAATTAACTTAAAGTTTCAATTATATAATATATAATCTTTTAATGGTAATCATCCTATAGATCATACAATATACATGAATATCATGAAAAATTTTTTAATTATCATGTCTTCTGAGATTTATTTTACCATGACCTTCAAGAACCTGTGATCTGGGCACTCGCTGCCCCAGAAGCCACATTTTTATTAGAAATACAATTGCTTATATGGAAAATCAAAGAGTTTCACTCAAATTGAAATGTTAGAAAAATAGTAGTACTGTGAAAGAAAGGGGGCTTATGAAATATACTCCTCTTACAGAGAACTAAAAAAATAACACAAAATTATGCCAGAGGTTCACTAAGCTCTTTAAACGTCCTGATTTCCCAAGACAAATGACAACTTTCAACTCGTTCTATTTAAGTGTTGTGCAAATTATATGAAAATAGCAGATTGCATAATATATTTTTCTAGTTATGGTTGAAAAAATAGCACTTACTTAGAAAAATCCCCAGAGATTTTCTTAGATCATTCCTCCATAAGGAGGAATAATTATTCTACTTTGGGCAGATACTGTCTCATGCTGAGGGAATACATCTACAACAAATACAAAATCCTATGAAGAATGAAATAGAGATACTATTTCAGTATATTCAATATTAAACATATTTTACTTTGAAGTGTATGGAGTTTGACAAAATTATACAGTAACATCTGCTAGAACTTAATTCGAATCCACAGTGTATTCTGAAGGACTACATAAAGTCACATTGCTAATCTGTAAAAAAGGATGGTTTAAAATAATTTAGAATTATCTTGTAAGGTATCTACAAGTTAATATCATTTTATGAATATTAATTCATTATTTTAAAGTTCAGCAAAATAAGTTTTATGTACATTATTTACAGCTAAAGGTCCTTCCCAAAGAAATAGTACCCTCAGCAAATGTTTCATTTCCTATACTCATGTGGCCAAAACTTGATGCTGAAAACATAATAAAGTTATTTTATGTTTTAATCCTCAAAAATCTAATATTTCAAGAAAATTAAAGTGTTCTTGAGAAAATAAGCTTCTCAACAGACCTAGAAATAAATTTTTTAAAAATATATAAAGGAAAATTTATAAATAATATAAAAATTTATAAAGGAAAATTCATAAATGTATATGAGATGGCAGGTCAAAAAAATGTAAGCTGTCTACAATCACGGATTAACTTGTTTCAATACAAACTTTTATTTTTGAAAAACCACCACCTACACAAGGATAATAAAATAACCATTTTCCAGTGAGTAGGCAAATAGCTTTTAATGTCTATCTGTAGTAGAGGTTGGCATGCACAAGAAAAATGAAAGGGAATTTACCATGGAACAGAGCAAACACTCAGAGTAAAAGTCTTCAACTAATTTGGGGAGTGCCTTACAAACAGTAATCAAGCTGGGAGACCATGTTTCCCCAACTATAGTCAAAGAAAGTATTCATTCCCAGGAGTAGACTTTTATAAGGGCATATTGTGATAGCATTTTAATAGATGGACTTAGCCGAGGCAGTTAAGAAACTTATACCCCCAGAATATACACAGACTTCCAAAATAGCAATCAGAAACGAATCAATCCACTACCACAACAAAAATAACACTCTCCTAGTCATTCTTGATCAAGAAAATTAAATAAAATTAAAGTTAAATGTTTAAACACTATATAATGATAATATGTCCTGAAAAAAAGAAATCGTTGTGGAATAGTGAAGTATTTTTAATTCAACACATTTACTAAACTCCTATTAAATGTGAGGCAAAGTGGTTATAGCAATACACAAGACAGATAAAAATCCCTGCCCTCAGACATATTAGAATCTAGGGAACATCAATTTGCACAAATAATTGAGCAATTAATTATTTAACTTACAACTGGTAAGCCTCCATGAAGGAACACACAATGCTTTCAACGTACGTTATAGTGGACACTATGTGTTAAAATTATTCTGGGAAGGTCTGCAAAAAAGGTGTTTTGTTGTTATTGTTGTTATTTTTGGTTTTAAAGAGCAGAGAATTTAATAGGTAAGAAAGAAGGAAGAGGCTCCCCTGTACAGTGATCAAGGGAGGGGTTTCCAAGCTGAAAGAGGGAACCCCCTGCAAAAAAGTTTTTAAAGACATCCCACCACCTCTTTACTTAACTAGCACCTGTTCTCACTGTGACAGTATCTGGTGTTTTGGCTTCACTGTGATGGTGTGTATATGAGTGGCTGGAGGGGCATGGTATTCTTCTACACAAGAGGAAGAATTCAACTTGTCCTTTATATGAATATCGAATTGAGGAGTCCAGATATCACATATACTAGAGAAAACTACTATCTGTCCTATTTACTGATACTTCTCTATGACCATATTTTCTCCAACCAATAATAATCACTTACTAGGTAATATTCATCATCTAATTTAATCCTTACAAAATTCTTAATGATGTAGAAGTTACTATTGGTACATTAAGACAAGGAAATCAAGAATCAGAGGAGTTAAATCTAATAAACCACCACGCAAGGTAAGTAACTACTTTGTATCTGTTAGCAGCAAATATTTCCTGAGGTTTTCTGACTTGGGACCAAGTTGAGAAAAGTGAAAAATAGATGGGCTGTGTCCTTCTTTGTCTATTGCAATCTGGACACTGTATTTTTAGTTTAGGTCTAATGCATGAATCAGAGATTTCCTGTGTAAATATCCACTTGGGTAAGAGATTGGGGTAAATGAATTCCTTTTAGGCTTTTTCTGAGATTCTTCTTCAAGGGTTGTAAGACATCCTAAGGAGGCCAATGTCCACTGGAAAGCAGATGTACAGAGTAATAGAACACCCACCCCAGGATGTTAGTTTGATTACAAGATCACAGGTGAAAGGGAAAACAATGATACACTTTGGGTGTTTTTTTAATTTGGCTTTCCCATATTTTCTTGAGTATCCAGCCTCTGATTAAGAGAATTTTTCAGTAAAACAGAAATAATTACTTTCACAAGGTTGGTTTAAACATTATAAGCTAATGTTTTAGTTGCACTGCAATACCCCAAACTAAAGGGATGCACTCAGCTTTACAGGAGGCATTCTTCATGCAGGTGGATCCAATTCCCTTTTGTTATACCAGCATTGGTGCCCAGCTCAGGCTGTTTAGCTGATTAGAATAACATTCCTTTTCAGGGATGCCACGCATACAGTGGTTCTCAAGGAAGGCTGCAGATAATCATCATACACATATCAGATACAAATGTCTCATTCTCACCTTCAGATATTGTTTTTTATTTGATTCATGTGCAGCTCAAGCATTGGTTTTTGATACTTGAAGCCACTTATCAAGGCAATTCTAATACAGCCAGAGCTGAATATCAATGAGCTCAATTGGCAAGGTAAAAATGGTAATTTCACCAAAATGGAATCTAAGGAACCCAAAGGCAACAAGAAAGCAAGCATTCTGATCCTCATGATGACTACAGCAGAGTTAATGCTGGTAGATTTGCCTGTGTGTGTTTGTGTGTTTAGGAAGAAGCAGCTTAAAAACACGTAACTGCACTGGCTGTGGGGGGATTAGACTTTTATTCCACACTAAGTGGGTAAAGATGATTGGAAATCCGTTTCTATAAGGAAACCAGAAATTTTGAGTTAAATAAGTCTGGTGGTTAAGGGCAGTTTACTAAATCTCAATATAAAATTTAAGAGGCCAACGGGGCACAAGAGTAGACAGCTTCAGTCTGAGCAAAGGACATGAAAAGCTGTCTGATTAGACTGGTACTTTTACTTTCTCTTCTGCTTTGTTAGCATACTCTCTCACAACAAAGATTTACTGACTAATCAAATTACAGACAGCATTATTTAAATGGCATATCTTTATTCAACAACTGTCAAAAATAAGAATATTTCTTGTCCTTTTCTCTACGCTTGATTGTGAACACTTACACTAGTAAATTATCACAGGAGACATAAGACAGAATCAAAAAATTCTCTCAGCTTTCCAAAAACCTAGGGTCACAGTCATGAGACAATATAAGCTGAGATATTGACAGTTCTTTGTCTTTTGTTTTTTAGTTCATTTTACATGTGAATCTATAATGAAGGGACTTTGTTTTCTCTTTGGCCTGGGTGTTTGACCTCACAAAATGCAGATTTTCCACAGCTACAACTTGAACTTAGCGCAGGTTTTTTTTCCTTTGAGTAACTTAAGCTCTAGAATAATATTCACTTTCCATCCCATGATCATTTATATCTTTTTATTTAAATTGCTTTATTATTGCCTAAATCATAAATCAGAAAGGATAAGGTGAATAGTGTAAAGAAAATGATGTTTATGAAACTAGTTACATTACTGATGCAAGCAAACTCAAAAGATATGCATTGAGCTTCTATTACATGCCAAGTATTACGTTGGATAAGTGGTTCTGAAGCTTTAGCATGCATCGGAATCACCTGGAAAGTTTATTAATACGTGAATTACTCTGTCCCACTCCCATAGTTCTGAATTAACAGGTCTGAGATGGCCTTAAGAATTGGCTTAAAACACAGTGCAACTGTTGCTACTGCAAATGTCTTCTCTGCTCCATGTTCAGGGATGTCCTTTTGATAGCTTGAAATCAGCCATGGTGGGAGCATTTATACTACAGAAATCTACAAATGCTACAAATCAGAGATTCCACCCTTTTTTCTCCTTCCCATATGAGCTAGTTTTTAAACATTTACCACCAGACCACTGGGACAGACATTGCATTTTTAAAGCCTCCCTGTGATTCACATGTTGAATTCATGTTAACATTCATGTTGAATTCATGTTAACATTTACCACTGGGAACAGACATTGGCATTTTTCATTTTTAAAGCCCCCTTGTGATTCACATGTTGAATTCATGTTAAGAATAATCTAGAGGGAAAGTTCAGGAAGGGAAGACAATTATATGGTACTTGGTGTGGTAATATATGATACGATTTATAATGCAGGAACAGGAGTGTGGATGATTGATTCTCTCTTATGGAAATTAGAAAATAACTAATGGAAGTAGTTCAGTTTGAGCTAGAATTTTAATGCAAGATAGGACTTAAATTGAAAATGCAGCAATGAGTATTTGTCAAGAAAAAGACATTTCTGGCAAGACCAGTGAAACACAAGGGGGCATGTTTGGGGAGCACATTAATTTTGAATTAATCATCAAAGCCAATACTCATTATTGAAATTATAATACTTGCTGATTATCATCCCTACGGGACTATAGGCTCCATGAGAAGAGAGACTTTCCTATCATGGTATAGAAGCTTCTAATATAATATCTGGTACACAGCAGGAACACAAAAATTATTTGTGTACAAATGATGTGCCTCCCAGAAACCTGAGAATGAAGTAACTGGAAGAGATTATTCACAGTGACTGGGTATACAATATGAAATCAGTGCTTAACTTTTCTCAACTGGGCAAGAAAATCTACAGTAATGTATAAGACATGAAATTGATCTACAGCTATGAGAGAAAGAAAAGAATTTGCGGATAAAAAATTAGAAGGATGACAATTTGTGAACATTATAAAATCTGGCAATTTTTATTTTAAAAAGTTTGTAAATACTAACGAAATTATTCACTTCACCTTTAAAAATTTTTTTAATGTTAATTGGCCCCTAAAATTTAGGGTGCAAATACATTTATTAGAGGTAGCCAAATTGAGAACGGTATGACTGTTATTTGAACTATGATGATTAGGAAGTTATTTCCCATCTTTTAATTCACCAGGAAGTATCTTAAATATGTAACCTAATTATATCAAGCACAGTCAAAGATGGTTATAGTTAAAAAATCAAAACAAAACAAAAAACATTGTTTTGTACTTTTTAGAAATTTGTCTTGCAATCTGGAAATTCTATTTTGAGGTTGTGGACCTTAACTCATATAATATGTAGAAAGATTTCAAAATCCAAAGACAATATTCAAGTAAACTATAGTACATTACGCAGGAAGAATCCTTAAAACTGTTAAGATTACATCTTTTCTAAAACAAATAAACTGAGCTTTAGTCCAAAGAATCATCTACAATCAGGGAGCTATACAAGGATAGCATTCCACTGATTGCTTTATAAAACTAGTAAGAGGAAGATAGCTAGAAAATACAAAATACTTTGAGATTAAACAAACACACTAGTAAATAACATACAGGTCAAATAAGAAATCTCATGGAAAACTTAAATATATTTTAAACTACATTAAAATATCAAAATTTGTGAGGTACAGTGAAAGCAATGCTTACAGTAAAATTTATAAAATTAAATGAATATATAAGAGAAGAGAAGAAATATCTTAAATTAATGATCTAAGCTTTCACCCTAGGAAATTGGGGGGAGGTAGAGGAGAGAGAGGGAAATATAAAAGAGGAAGCAGAAAGAAAAAATGATAAAAATAAAAATTATAGCAGAAATTAGTGAATTGAAAACAGTAAAATAATAGAGAAAAATCAACAAAACCAAAAGCTGGTTCTTTGAAAATATCAGTGAAAATAAATAAGCCTCCAGCCGGGCTGAGGAAAAAAAAAAAAAACACGAACTATTATCAGATACAAAGGAAAAGGACAATAAATATTATGATTCTATGAATATTAAAGAGATAATAAGGAATATTATGAACAACTCTATGCCCACGGATTTGGCAACCAAGATGAATAGACCAATTCCTTGAAAAATTAAATTTTCAAAAACTTACACAAAGAGACACAATCTGAATAGGCCTAATTTTATTAAATAATTTGAATCAATATTTAAAAACCTTCCAAACCAGTAAATGTCATGCCAAGTAGATTCACTTGTGTATTCTACCAAATATTTAAAGCAATACTTGTTTCTCCAAGAGATGTAAGCAAAGAGAATATTTCCTAACTCATTTTATGAGGCCAGTATCACCCTAATAACCAAAGTCAGATAAAGATATGAAAAGAAAACTAAAATCTGTATCTCTCATAAGTATAGATGTGAAAATCCTCAAAAATAGCAGATTGAATCCTACAATCTGTAAGAATAATTATACACTACACTACATGGATTTTATTTCAAATATGCATGACCAGTTCAACATTCAAAAGTCATCTATGTAATCTGTCATATAGTTTTTCTAAATAACAGTGAAAAAAAAAATCACATGATCCTATCAACAGATGCCAAAAGAGCATTTTACAACATCCATCACTCATTCATAATTAAAA
Organism: Alouatta palliata; assembly: GCA_004027835.1. NCBI lineage: Eukaryota > Metazoa > Chordata > Mammalia > Primates > Atelidae > Alouatta > Alouatta palliata. Next base: position 30,468 of record PVKV010001703.1, on the reverse strand, counting down.
AAACTCTTGTAAAACCAAAAATAAAAAAGAATGTCCTTGATTTAATAAAGAATATCTATAAAACACTTGAAGTTAACATTATACTTAATGATGAGAAACTCAGAGCTTTCCTGCTAAGATCAGAAACAAGGTAAGGATGTCTCTTCTCATATTGCTTTTTAATATCATATTAGAAATCCTAGATAATACAGTAAGACAAGAAAAGAAATGGTATACAGACTATGAAGAACAAAATAAAATTTTATCTGTTCAGAGATGGCATGATAATTTGTATATAGAAGATCTGAAAGAATCAACATTTTAAAAAGTCCTGGAACTAATATTATAGCTATGTTACACAATAAAATGTTAGTATGCAAAAATCAATTGCTTTCCTATATACCAGATATAAACAAGTGGGATTTGAAATTTAAAAATCAGTACCATTTATACTAGCAACCAAAAAAATTAAATACTTAGGTATACATTTAACAAAATAGGTGCAAGAGCTATATGAAGAAAACTACAAACTTCTGATGAAAGAAATTTTAAGAAAACTAAATAAATGGAGAAATAATTTATGTACATGCATAGAAAGATTTTATGTTGTCAGGATGTCAGTTTTTACCAACTTGATCTACAAATGCAATGTAATACCAATCAAACTTTCAGCATGTTACTTTGGAATATTAATAAACTGAGTCTAAATTTTAAATGGAGAGGCAAAACACAGAATGATAAGCTCAGTATTGAAGAACAAGATTGTAGAACTGACACCACTCACCTTCAAGATTTACTGTAAAATTACAGTAGTTTACGCAGTGTGGAATTGGTGAAATAAAGTACAAATAAATAAATGCAACAGAATAGAGAACCCAAAAACAGGCACTCATAAATACAATCAACTAATTTTTGATAAAAGAGCTAATACAACACAATGGGAAAAAAAGGCAGTCTCTTAAACAAATGGTGCTAGAGAAACTGGCCATCCCATGCCAAAAAAAAAAAAATACATCTAGATGCAGACTTCACACCTTCTACAAAAGTTTACTCAAAATGGATTACTGAAGTAAATGTAAAATTAAAAACTAAAGTTCCTAGACAATAACCCACAGAAGAAAATCTAGATGATCTTGGATATAGTGATAACTTTTTAGATACAATGCTGAATGCATGATAAATGAACAACATATTTGATAAGCTGGGCTTCACTAAAATAAAAAATAAAACTTGTGTTCTGCAAAAGATGTCAACCGAAAAGACAAGCCATACACTCAGAGAGAATGTTTGCAAACGACGTATCTGATAAAGAACTGCTATTTAAAATAAACAGAATTCAAACTCAACAAGAAAGTGAAAACACCACTTTAAAACAGATTAAAAAAAAAAAAAAAAAGCTGAACATACGCCTTAACAAAGAAGATATGGCCGGGCGCGGTGGCTCACGCCTGTAATCCCAGCACTTTGGGAGGCCGAGGCGGGTGGATCACGAGGTCAAGAGATCGAGACCATCCTGGTCAACATGGTGAAACCCCGTCTCTACTAAAAATACAAAAAAAAATTAGCTGGGCATGGTGGCACGTGCCTGTAGTCCCAGCTACTCGGGAGGCTGAGGCAGGAGAATT
>PVKV010001703.1:0-28764 GCA_004027835.1 Alouatta palliata | reverse complement strand
CATCGCGCCATTGCACTCCAGCCTGGGTAACAAGAGCGAAACTCCATCTCAAAAAAAATAAATAAATAAAAATAAAATAAATAAAATAAATAAAAATAACAAAGAAGATATACAGATGGAAAAAAGAGTATACAAATATGTTTAGGATCATAAATCATTAGAGAATGGCAAATTAAAACAACAATGAAATACCACACATCTATTAGAATGGCCAAAATCCAAAATGCTACTAGCAAGGATGTGAAGTAACAAGATCTCTCAATAGTTACTGATAGAAATGCAAAATGATGCAGCCACTTTAGAAGATAGTTTCTCAATTTATTTCATAACTAAACATACAATCCAGCTAATGTTCTTCATATTTACACAAATTAATCAAAAATTTAAAACCAAACAAGAATTTACATGCAGGTGTTCATAGTTTACTCAAAACTGCCAAACCTTGAAACCACCAAGATGTCCTTCAGTAGATGAATGGATAAGTAAACTGGTGCATCCAGAATACAGAATATTATTCAGCATTAAAAGGTGTGAGTTACCAATCCATGAAAAGACATGAAGGAATCTTAAATGCATTTTACCAAGTGAAAGAAGAAACATCTGAAAAGGCCACATGCTGCTTAGCCCTTTACATATATATTTATTATATATATAATCAATATATAATAAACACTGTATAATATTTATATTTTATTTATATATGTATATGTATATAACATATATAAAAATGTATATATATTTTAATAGAATATTTAACATATAAACATATATTTTAATATAAATTAAATATCTATATATGTTATGTACATATATTATACATATATAAATAAAATATATTTATTATACACTATGTAATTATACATTATATAGTAACTATGTAACTATATGTTATATGTATATAGTTAATATATAATATAGTTGAAGTAAAACAGTATGTATATAGTGTGTAATACAGTTTGTATTACTATATTACATATTACATATACTAATATGTGTATTAGTATTCATTACTATATTACTAAGGAATCCATACAGACCTTTGGCTCCCTGAAAGCACCCAAAATCAAAACCAAACAATTAGACACAATATGCACCAAAATCACTCACAAGTGAAAAAGAAATGTAAAGTCTCATCTATGCAAGACAAAATTCAAAAATAAAAACAGACAGTCCTTTCAGATGAGAAGAAATCAGTGGAAGAACTCAAGAGGAACAAAAAGACAGCGTTTTGACACCGCCAAAAGATAACACTAGCTTTCCAGCAATGAATCCTATCCACAGTCAAAATTCTGAAATGACAGATAAGGAATTCAAAATATAAATTGTAGTAAGCTCAATGTAATCCAAAAGAAAATTAAAAACCAACAGAAAGACCCCTCCACACACCAAAAAAAGTTCAAGAAAAGATCGCTATATTTTTTTAAAATCCAAACAATTTAAAGGAATTTTAAAGTACAGTGGAAAGCTTTACCAACATACTAGACCAAGCAGAATAAAGAATTTTAGAGCTTGAAGATCAATCTTTTGAAGTAACCCAGTAAGAAGAAATCAATTTAAAAAATACAAAATAATACAGTCTTTGAGAAATATAAGATTATGTAAAGTGGTCAAACCCATGACTATAGGCATTTCTGAGAGAGAAGAAAAAGTAAATTTTGAAAACATATTTGAGAAAAAAATTCAAGAATATTTTTCTTCTCTTTCTAGAGAGGTAGAAGTCTAGATACAAGAAACTCAGAAAACACCTGAGAGATATTGTAAGAGACAAATGTCACAAAGTCATATAGTCATCAGAAGAGGCCGATCAAGTGTAAACTTACAAAAATCCAAAATGCAGCTAGAGAGGAGTCAAATTATCTGTAAAGGGAATCCCATCAGGCTAGCTGTGAATTTCTCAGCAGAAAATTTACAAGCCACAAAATATTACTGGTCTATTTTCAGCCTTCTTAAAGAAAAATTAAATGCCAGCTGAGAAGTTCATATCTTGACAAATTAAAATTCATAAATGAAGGAGAAATAAATTTCTCAGAAAAGCAAATGATAAGGGAATTCATCACCACTAAACCAGCCCTGTAAGAAATGTTCAAAGGAGTTCTAAACATGACAGTGAAAAGATGATACTTGCTACCATAAAAGTACACATAAGTCCAAAGTTCATAGATCTTCTAAAGCAATTATAAAATTGAGACTACGAAGCAAATAGTCAACAACACTATGACAGGAACAAAGCCTCACATATCAATGTTAACCTTGAATATAAATGAGCTCCACTTAAAAGATACAGATTGACAAACTGAATTTAAAGAGTAAGATGCAACCATCTGCTGCCTACAAAAAATTCATCTGACATATATAGACTCAAAGTAAAGAGGAGACATTACACAATGATATCAATGATATCATTATATATCATTATATGTCATTATACAATGATGTCATTGATATCATCATATATCATTGATATCATTGTAAGTGACAATTCAATGAGAAGATTTAACTGTCTTAAATATATACACACCCAAATTTACCAAACAAACACTACCAGACCAATGAGAATTAACTGTCTTAAACATACACACACTCAACTTTACAAAACAACTACTACCAGACCTAAGAAAAGAGATTGATAACCACATAATAATGGAGACTTCAACACCTAATTGACAGCAAAAGATAGATCATCAAAGCAGAAAACTTACAAAGAACCTCTGGACTTAAACTAGACTCCTGACTAAATGAACCTAATAGACATCAACTAAACATCTGCCCAACAACCGCAGAATATACTTTTTTTAACCTGTGCATGTAATATTCTCTAAAATTGAACATATACTTGGCCATAAAGTATGCCTCAATTAATCTAAAGCAAAATTAAAATCATATCTATTCCTTTCTTGGACCATAGTGGGATAAAATTAGAAATCAATACCAAGACCTGTCAAAATCACACAAGTCCATGAAAACTAAACAACTTGCTCTTAAATGACTTTTGAGTAAACAATTGGGGAAGAAATAAGAAAAAGTATTCTTGAAATAAATAAAAATAGATACACAATATACAAAAATCTCTAAGATTTATCAAAAGTAATGTTAATAGGAATGTTTATAGTACTAAATGTCTACATTCAAAATAGAAATATCTTAAATTAACAACCTAAGGTCACACCTCAGGGAACTAGCAAAACAAGAATGAACCAATCCCAAAACTAGCAGAAGAAAAACAATAACAAATATCAGAGAAGTAAATATAATTGTCAACTAATAGATCATGTACAGCATCAAGAGAAGGAAAAATTAGTCCTTTGAAAGTATAAATTGATAGACCACTAACTAGATTAACCATGAATACAGGAGAAGATTCAAATGAATACAATCAGAAATGATAAAGGCAACATCACAGCTGACATCACAGAAATACATAACATCGTTAGAGACTACTATGTACATCTCTATGCACACAAATGAGAAAAATTAGAGGAAATCCCTGGAAACATACAACTTATCATGACTGAAACAGGAAATAATAGAAATTCTGAAGAGACCAATTAATAATAAAATTGAATCAGTAATATAAAATCTATCGGTTGGGCAAGGTGGCTCATGCCTGTAATCCCAGCACTTCGGGAGGCCAGGGTGGGCCGATCACTTGACATCAGGAGTTCAAGACCAGCTTGCCCAACATAGTAAAACCTCATCTCTACTAAAAATACAAAAATTAGTTGGGCATTGTGGTGGCCACCTGTAATCCCAGCTACTTGGGAGGCTGAGTCAGGAGAATTACTTGAACCGGGGAGGCAGAGGTTGCAGTGAGCTGAGATCTTACCACTGTACTCCAACCTGGGTGACAAAGTTAGACTCTGTCTCAAAAAACAAACAAACAAAAAAAAAGGACAAGACAGATTTATAGTTAAATTTACCCAGTATCCAAAGAAGAGCTGGTACCAATCTTCCTTAAACTATTCCAGAAAGTCAAAGAGAAAGGCTTCCCTCCTAATTCCTCTATGAAACCAGCCTTATCCTGATATCAAAATCTGCCAAGGACATTACAAAAAAAGGAAAATTACAGGACTACTACCCCACATATAGAAAAATTAACTCAAGATGAATTAAACATTTAAATGTAATACCTTAAAGTATAAAAATCCTAGGGGGAAAAAAAGGGAAAACTCTCCAGGAAAAAAGTTTAGGACTACAATCTCTGAAGCACATGCAACAAAAACCAAAATAGACAAATGAGGCTTAAATAAACTAAAAAGCTTTTGCACAGCAAAAGAAACTATCAACAGAGTAAACAGATAATCTACAGAATAGGATAAAATGTGCGCAAATTATGTATCTGACAAAGGACTGAAATCCAGAATGTAAAACTCAGACGAATCCACAAGAAAAAAAACATGACCCCATTAAAAAGTAGGCAAAGGATATGAACAGATATTTCTCAAAGGAAGACATACAGGCAGCAAACAAACATGAAAAGATGCCCCACATCACTAATCATCTGAGAGATGCAATTCAAAACCACAGTGAGAGGTCATCTCACACCAATCAGAATGGCTACATTAAAAAGTCAAAAAAATAACACATGTTGGCAAGGTTGCAGAGAAAAAGGAATGCTTATACACTGTTGGTGGAAATGCAAGTAGTTCAACCCCTAGGAAGAACAGTGTGGAGATCTCTCAAAGAACTATTAGGTTGATGCAAAAGTAATTGCAGTTTTTACCTTTAAACTTAATGGCAAAACCCGCAATTACTATTGCACCAATCTAACAAAGGTAGATCTGTCATTTGACCCAGTAATCCCACTATTGGGCATTATCTACCCACAGGTAAGTAAATTGTTTTATCAAAATGACACCTGCACTAGTTTATCAGAGCACTATTTATAATAGGAATGTATTGGAATCAATCTAAGTGTCCATCAACAATTGATCGGATAAATAAAATGTAGTATATATTCACCAATGAATACCATGGAGCCATAAAAAAAGGAATAAAATCATGTCCTCTGCAGCAACATGGATGAAGCTGGTGGACATTATCCTAAATGAAATAACTGTGATATGGAAAAGCAAATACCTCATGTTCACACTTATAAGTGGAAACTAAACAATGAGTACACATGGACATAAAGATGTAAATAAAAGACATTGAGGACTCTAAAGTGGGGAGGAGGGAGCAGGATGAGTGCTGCAAAGTTATTTATCTGGTACAATGCTCACTATTTGGCAGATGGGTTCACTAAAACTACAAACCTTACCATTATGTAATATATTCATATATCAAACCAGCATATTTACCTCCAAATCTAAAATAAAATAACAAGTGTTCACCTTCGAGTCATTTTATGCCAACATTCAACAAGGATTCTATGAAAATAAAAAAATTATAGACAACGTCACTTTTGAGAATGCAAAATTCTAAGCAAAATATAAATAAAATTTAGCAATGATTAGTAATATTTATATTATGACTCAGGTTATTCTAGCATTTCAAAGATGATTTAACATAGGAAATCAATTAATGTACTTATATTAAGTGATTAGGAGAGAATAACTCCATAATTCACCCAATATATTAAAAATTGTTGAACATCAATGTTTATTCATGATTTGTATAAACTATTTTAGCAAACTGAAAACTGAGAAGAATTCATTTAAATAAAAAATTGACATCTACTAAAAATCTATACATGTCATACCTATTGGTAACACATTATAAGACATTTTAAAATAAGAAATACATGAAAGTATTCCCTGTTATTTCTCTCATTCAACTTTGTACTAGGAACTTGATATATGAAAGAAATGGTTTGAAAATCAGTCTGTTATTCAATAAATGATACTGGTGCAACTAGTTATCTACAGGAAAATATAAAATTAGATTACTACCTCACACCTAACTTGCAAAACAAATTCAGGTATAAAACATAAAGGAAATGAATATATAAATAATAAAATTTTCTTCGGAATCATGTATAAAATACCTTAAGCAATCTGTAGTAGAAATGGTTTGTCAAACAAATCACAGAAAGCATTAGTCATCAAGATTAATAAATTCAGCTGTACTGCCATTAAGTAATTTTGTGCATGCACACATATACACAAACAAAAGATGTCATGAAAATACAAACTACAGACCAGTAGGCAGTATTTGCAAAACATATAACCAGCCAAAGACTACAAAAATATTTGTTTAGAACTAAAAATTATATAAGAATGCATCAAAATGACAATAATAGCAAAACAACAGAAAAATGGACAATGGATATCAATAGGATATTTGTTCATATAATTTTTAAAAAATGGGCAAATAACCAGATAGCCTCAGTAGTACACCTTTAAAAATATGAATTATATTTATATTATGTAATATATGATAAACATTTTATAAATATACATATATTTACAAAGAAAAATAGAAATGTAAACCTCAATAAGATGACTTTTCATACCTATGTCATTGACAAGAATTTAACATCGAGACAATTCTCAATGTTTTTCAAGATATGAAGAACTGCAGCCCTCATATACTGCTGATATTTCATTGATAAAACCACTTCGGAGGTAATGGAAACATTATATAGTGTAAGTTTCTTTATACTCTATGACCTATATTCCAACTCCTGATGAAACTGCATTGAAAAACTCCTACAGATATAGGTGATGGGGAGGAAGGCAGCAAATCACACTGCCATGTGTGTACCTATGTAACAATCTTGCATGTTCTTCACATGTACCCCCAAATCTAAAATGCAATAAAAAGTATATATAAAAAATAAATAAATAAAAAAATAAAAAAAATAAAAAAAGAAAAACTCCTACAGAGAGGTGGGAATAAAATTCTCAATTAGGGAATCTGCAAATATCGAGGATGAACTGTATCTCAATTTCTAGTCTCTTCCCTCACTAAATCGTAGTCTTTAGCTATATCAGGTGCTACTATTTCTAAACTTTCTCAGATTCTCCAGTGTTGAATCTGTGTTTATGCTTATTCATTGTCTTAATGCCTTTATCTGACTTAGTGTGTGTCAAGTGCCTTACTCCAAGGTCCAGTTAATTAACAATTTACCCTAAATTCTCTATTTGGTGTTTTTCTTCCTCTCCATGAGATTCTCAAAACATTTTATTTTGACCACTGTGATAGGCATTATAGTAACTTCCTAAAGATGTCTATGTTCAATCTTCTGAACCTGTAATATGTTACCTTACTGGGCAAAAGAATTGTGCAGCGGTGATTATGGTTACAGGCCTTAAAATGAGGAGATTATCTTCAGTTAACTGCGTGGGGTCAATCTAATCACAAAAAATCTTTTAAGTGGGAGAGGAAGGCAAATGGGTAGGTTAGAGAGATTCAAGTTAGGAAACAGAGGCAGAAGCGATGCAAAGCGTGGGAGGGATTTAATTCACATTTGCTTTTTTTTAAAGAGTGAGGGAAGAGGCCATGTGCCAAAGCATATGGTGTCCCCTAAAAGTAGGGAATAGCTCTCAGCACAACTACAAGAAGGTTGGGTTTTTAGTTTTACAAATACAAAAATCTGTGTTCTGCCAACAGATTTGAGCAGGAAATGGAATCTCCTTTAGACATTCCAAAAAAAAAAAGAGCAGCTCTGCTGGTATCTTGATTGTTTCTGGTAAGAACCACTCCAGTCTCCTGGCACACATCACTATAAAATAATAATTTTATGTTGTCTTAAAACATGATAATTGTGATAATTTTTTACAGTAGCAACAGAAAACTAATATGACCATAATGAAAGTAATTAGTACATTCTACTCTATTTGTATTTCAATTTCCTATTCTCCAGAGTATGATTCACCATGGGGCAGATGACAAATCTTACTTGCATCCAAACATTCAAAAGTTAAGACACACACACACATGCTCACACACACAGCCTCATATACACAGAAACACCTCGTTTCTTAATAAAATTGAGTTATAATTTACTTCAATACCAAGATTTCCTTCACTATTCATATGAAAAACTTGTTCCAGTGCTAATCTCCCATGAAATGAGTTAATAACATTGTTATTCAAACATTCGAACAAGTTGCTTCATGCTACAAATGTGAAGACAATTTACGCAATGACATAGAAAATATTTAGTGAATTTAGACATGTTTATTCAATGAATTTTTACTTGTGGTTCAAAATAGATGTGGCACCTGTTCTTATTAACTAATATGTAGCCGATTTAAGTCTTAAGTATTAATATCCCGAGTGAATTTCATTTTCCTCACACCATCTCAAGCTTTGGGACTATTAATTCTGAAACTCGGCTTTTAATTTTCAAGTGTTAAACCTGAAAAACTGCCAAGACATCAAGCCCCCTAGGAGCAAATGCTTTTATTTTATCCCTGACTCATAGTTTACCCTTTTTAGAAACTAATGAGATTTCCACATTTTTGTTTTTCTTGTTTTTAATTGTGAAATGTAGAGACTTCATTCACTGGCAACTGCCTTCTCTGCTACACACTTAGAAATACCAACACTTGAATAGTTCCTAATGTGTCGTCATGACCACAACTTCACTGCTTTACGGAGGCTGCTGAAGTCTTCCATCCCAACTACTGCAATATATTCGTATTATGATTTGCCTATAAATCACTCAGTGTAGCTGTGGGGTCTCCAAAACTAGCATACATGTTCTCCCAAACTAATACTTCACCACACATTATCTGTGTTTTCAGCAATGTAGTTGTTTATTATACTTCATTTTCTCCATTTACCCACTTATCACAATTAATGAAAGTCTACAATTCCCCTTTTGTACCCTCTTTATAAGGAAATAGGACAGGTATGGTAGAATTGGGTCACAGAATCTGAGTGGGCCACCTGTGAAAATAATCCTTTTTCTCTGACCGACCACTTTCTCAAGATAAGGACACGGCAATTTCATATTTACTTTTAATTAGTTTCTAAAGTCACTAATGGAATTGTGGGAAAAAAAATGGATGTAACTTTTGCCTTTTCTGCCCTTACCAAATCTATATTTTAGAACTTCATGCATCTGGTAATAAGTTCTCTACACTTCCTTCATGTTTCTTCATAAACTCTCTTCCAGAGACCTTACTATACCTCTAGAGTTACAAATATACACTGAACAGAACACAAGGAGGGGCAATTATTCAGAAATCCTCTATTCATAGGGCTTGTATCTCTCTATATTTAGGGACATAGAAGTTGGAAATTGACATAGCAGCACATGAGGTCATTCTGTGAGTTTATTTTCTGCCTAGTAAATAATCGTTTAAGACAAAAACTATTACTCAGAAACTTTTTAATTGTACTTTAGATTCTGGGGTACATGTGCAGATCATGCAAGACGGTTGCATAGGTACATTCATGGCAAGGTGGTTTGTTGCCACCATCCCCCATCACCTATACCTGACATTTCTCCCCACGTTATCCCTCCTCCACCGTCCCTGCCACTATCCCTCCCATAGCTCCCCCAACGGATCCCAGTGTGTGATGCTCCCCTCTGTGTCCATGTGTTCTCATTGTGCAACACCCACCTATGAGTGAGAACATGCAGTGTTTGATTCTGTTCTTGTGTCAGTTTGCTGAGAATGATGGTTTCTAGGTTAATCCATGTCCCTACAAAGGACACAAACTCATCCTTTTTTATGGCTGCATAGTATTCCATGGTGTATATGTGCCACATTTTCTTTGTCCAGTCTAAGGGCATTTGGGTTGGTTCCAAGTCTTTTCTATTGTAAACAGTGCTGCAATGAACATACATGTGCATGAGTCTTTATAATAGAATGATTTAAAATCTTTTGGGTATATACCCAGTAATAGGATTGCTGGGTCAAATGGAATTTCTATTTCTAGGTCCTGAGGAATCTCCACACTGTCTTCCACAATGGTTGAACTAGTTTACACTCCCACCAACAGTGTAAAGGTGTTCGTATTTCTCCACATCCTCTCCAGCATCTGTTGTCCAGATTTTTTAATGATCACCATTGTAACCGGCATGAGATAGTATCTCAATATGGTTTTGATTTGCATTTCTCTAATGACCAGTGATGATGAACATTTTTCATATGTTTGTTGGCTTTATATATGTCTTCTTTTGAAAAGAATCTGTTCATATCCTTCACCCACTTTCGGATGGGATTGTTTTTTTCTTGTAAATCTGTTTCATTCTTTTAGATTCTGGATATTAGCCCTTTGTCAGATGGGTAGATCGCAAAACGTTTTTCCCATTCTGTTGGTTGCCAGTTCACTCTAATTATTGTTTCTTTTGCCGTACAGAAGCTCTGAAGTTTCATTACATCCCATTTGTCTATTTTTGGCTTTTGTTGCCATTGCTTTTGGTGCTTTAGTCATGAAGTCCTTGCCTGTGCCTATGCCCTGAATGGTTTTCTTCCAGGGCTTTTTTTTTTTTTTTTTTTTGAGACAGTCTTGTTCTGTTGCCAGGAGCCAGGCTGGAGTGCAGTGGTGCGATCTCAGCTCACTGCAACCTCCACCTCCCAGGTTCAAGCAATTCTCCTGCCTCAGCCTCCCAAGTAGCTGGAACTACAGGTACATGCCACCACGCCCAGCTAATTCTGTATTTTAGTAGAGACGGGGTTTCACCATGTTGGCCAGGATGGTCTTGATCTCTTGACCTCATGATCCACCTGCCTCGGCCTCCCAAAGTGCTGGGATTACAGGCATGAGCCACCTCACCAGGCCTCTTCTAGGGTTTTTATGGTGTTAGGTCTTATGTTTAAGTCCTTAATCCATCTGGAGTTAATTTTAGTGCAAGGTGTCAGGAAGGGGTCCAGTTTCTGCTTTCTGCACATTGCTAGCCAATTTTCCCAACACAGTTTATTAAACAGGATACTTTCCCCATTGCTTGTTTTTGTCAGGTTTGTCAAAGATCACATGGTTGTAGAGGTGTGGTGTTGCTCCAGAGGCCTCTGTTCTGTTCCATTGGTCTATGTCTCTGTTTTGATACCAGTACCATGCTGTTTTCATTACTGTAGCCTTGTAGTCTAGTTTGAAGTCAGGTAGTGTGATGCCTCCAGCTTTGTTCTTTTTGCTTAGGATTGTCTTGGCTTTGCAGGCTCTTTTTTGGTTCCATATGAAGTTTAAAGTGGTTTTTTCCAGTTCTGTGAAGGTCATTGGTAATTTGATGGCGATAGTGATAAATCTATAAGTTACTTTGGGTAGTATGGCCATTTTCACAATATTGAGTCTTCCTAACCATGAACATGGAATGAAACTTTTATATAACTCACATTTTTAGTTACATTAATGCCTCATCCAACTCAGTCTGTTTCTTGTATCTACAATGTATTTTACTGTGTTCTAGATGAGTAGTTAACTCTCCACCCTAACAAAGCTTTCTGTTCAGTCCAAATTCTAATCACAAAGATGGAATATTTGTGGTTTTCCTAGGAAACAACCAGCCATCCAGTTTGTTCTAAACACAAGATATAGAAAGAATTTAAAAGCGAAATCTGAGTATCTTGGCTGAAATTTCCTTATTAATGACAGATAAAAGAAGTCTGCATTTAAATTTGTAAAAATAAATAAATAATTAATTTAAAAACAACTGAACGTTTTAATGTTTTTTTGAGAAAAGAGTGTTGTGGTCAAATCTTACTTTGGGAAGACTAATAAGACAGTATAAAAGATATACTGCCAAAAGAAATTATGAGCATATTTTCTCAGGAGTTATTATTTCTCACTAATCTCAGGAGTTCATTGAAATAATTCAGGGCATATGCAGTGGGAGTTCTGGCAATGGGAATAGAAAAAATAATATGACAAAATAGTACAGAAATTAAATAGACAAAACTTGATGACAGAATAATGGAAATGGATAATTAAAGCATAACTTCATGTTTATAAATATGAATGATTTAAATATTAGTAACATTTCCAACCGAAATTTGGAAGTTATAAGTAGTATTTTTAATAAGGAAAAATAATTTTGATCTAGGCCCAATGCCAAGTATCTGAATGAGTTAAAAAAAAAAAAAAAGAAAAGAAAAGAAAAAAAGCCTCCTAAGTGTATATTTTTCTTTTCTAAAAATGTGCTTTTAGTGTGTTTTTATATGTGGTTGTTTTGTGATGTAACAGTGAAAGTATACTACAGGTATTTAACATGTCTGCAGGTAGTTCAAATTCTCTCAATTTTTAACCAAATAATTTATCTGTAATGACTGTAAAATGCTAAATGAGACTGTTAATTGAATATGCAGATATCTTAAACAGTAATACTTAGCAGTAAAAATGCTTAAAAACAGTCTAGGAAAGAATAATATGCCGAAATTTTTAAAGAAAATAATAGCATAGAGAAAAAGACTGCAGACGTTTGTATGCTGTGTAACACTCAGTTCCCCCAGCGTGCCTAAACATGGCAAGTCTTACTGACAATGATTCAATCCAAGTCTGCCACGCCACAGGCTGCACACTGCATTGTACACTGGTATATGATATTAAAATGGTCAAAACCTACATGCTAATGGCCTTTTGCATTGCTGTATTTTGTCACAAATAAGTAATATTCTCTAGTGTTTTAAGATTATTTTATAATCATTTGTACTTTATTTAAAATATAGAATATAACAAAATTGACATTTCAAATAAAATTTATTTAAACTTTCTTTCTGACTTTATTTTCTTCTAATTCTAAAGAAAATCTGAAATTGAAAGTACTAACATGTAAGAAGAAAGAAGGCAATTTTCCTTTTGCAAACCTGTTTTGAGAACACTGTCTCATACCACAAAAACTTATAGAGAGCAGTAGGTAATCTCTCAGACATTCCAAATCATTTGTAAATTAGAACATTGGTATAATTGTTTTCATGTATTAATTTATGTGTGTTTGACCCCTGGAGTGGACATTTACTTAAGAGCGGTAGGGGTAAGCACCATCATCAACTAAAGTACCCTTCTCAGCAGGGAAAGAAAAGCCTTTCCTTTTCTAAATACTTAATTTTTAGTTTAATTCTGCTGATGTTACTTACGTGAAGATTTAAAAAACATTGATATTTTAATACTATTTATTAAGTGAACATTGTGAAAATAAGTGACAGAAATATTTCTAGCATCTCTAAGTAATGGTTCTTACTCAACTACTACCTAATGATATTTAAATGGTCAAATGTATATGAAATTTTTAAATTTAAAGATGCAAGCGTAGGAAGATATTGGCTACATTTATAGGCTACTGCTAAATGGGATCAAGGGAGGCTGTTTGTAAACTCTACTCATTCATTTAGATTCTATACTGAATTTGAGAATGAGCAAAGAGCTAGGCAATGTTTACTGCCATTAAAAAAACACAAATATTATTCTACTGACATATTTTTAATTTTACATAATTTCAAAAGATAAACATTGTTCTTATAACTCATAAAAATAATTCGGCATTACTGACAATATATAAACAGGGTGGTTCAATTAATTTCCTATTAGGACAGGTTTTCTTGAATTCAGATTCAAAACTTGATTATTGCCAGTAAATCTAGTGCGGGCATTAAGCCAGTGTGTAATGTCAAATTCACCTCTCTGCAGAGCTGGGTTTCAGAGAAATCAGCACAGTATGAAGCATATAGGTATGCAAAGATTATTTCGTTGTTTTCCAGCCAGTAAATTTATGGTTTACTACATTCACTGCTTAAAAAACAAGCACTCTCTTGAATTACATAAAGGATTTAAATTAAAGGTGTGGTCTTCACCAATAAAGAGTATAAGTTGCCAATGTATAAATATTAGGTAACAATAAAAGAATTATAAGACTGATGATCAATTCAGAATACCCAATTTACTAGTAAGTATCATAACTTTGAAATTTTGCATAACATTTGAGCCAGTCATTCCACTTATAATCAGAGAACAATGAAACATATAATTCTAGGGTATATCAGTTCAAATACTTTACATACAAAAAATGAAATGATAACCTATGTAAAATAAAATATATATATGACATGAAATCTAATATTTTAAGTTAAAAACAGCAGGCTGTTTATATTTAAATATTGACAGGAGGCCAGGCACAGTGGCTCATGCCTGTAATCCCAGCACTTTGAGAGGCTGAGGCAGGCGGATCACAAGGTCAAGAGATCGAGACCATCCTAGCCAACATGGTGAAACCCTGTCTCTACTAAAAAAAATTACGAAAATCAGCTGGGCATGGTGGCGCACGCTCATAGTCCCAGCTACTCGGGAGGCTGAGGCAGGAGAATTGCTTAAACCTGGGAGGTGGAGGTTGCAATGAGCCAAGATTGCGCCACTGCACTCCAGCCTGACGCCTGGCAACAGAGCAAGACTGTCTCAAAAAAAAAAAAAAAAAAAAAATATATATATATATATATACACACACACACACACACACACACACACACATATATTTACAAATATATATATGGATTAATAAAATGTTTAATATATATTTAATAAAATGTTTAATATATATTTAAGTTAAAAATAGCAGGTGGTTTAAAATTATTAAAATGTTGACAGTATTATCTCTGGATGGTAGTAATAAAACAATTAGATTTTCATTTCCTTGTGCTCTTTTGTATCTTTGATTTCAAACAGTCTTATTAGGAGAATATATTTCATTTTTAATGAGAAAAACATAACTCAAAAAAGAAAATATATATATATATATTTACATCAACCTATACAGTATGTCAAAATACCAAACATAAATTATTCTAAAAAATATTTTGCACAGGATTTTATATTAAAAATACTATCATTTCAGTTGTTTATAAAGAAATAGACTTTGAAGAATTATAGGTATTTGAATATGCAGAAAAATGGGAAATACATTCTAAGTAGGCACAATTCTATATAAAATGAGAGAGATGAAAAAGCAACAGATTTGTTTAGAATACTATGGGGAAAATAATGGAGTATAGTGGAAGTTTAGTCAGATAAGTCGATTGTGACCAATTATGGAGGGTCTTTAAAGCCCAACTCGTGATGAAGTTTTACCATAAGTTATGTGACCCCTGTCTACCTCTGTAACCTCAGCTTATACTACTTTCCTCATTGACTCACTGTTCTCAGCTATATTTATTTCCTTTCTGCTCTCTGCCAAACCTCTGTCCTACTTCAGGGCTTTGTGCACCTGCTGGCCTTTGTGCCTGGAATGCCATTCTCTGTGATCATCACATGGCTGGCTACTTTCAACACAGATCTCAGTTGGCAGGTCACCTCCATAAAGAAGCCTGGCTTTACTACGCATCCAACTATTCATATACCACTACATCCCTGTATTTTAATTCATTACAAAGCAGTTAATACTATGAAGTACCTATTTCATAGCTCTTTCTCTCTCTCTTTACAATGTAATCTTCTTGCAGGCAAAAATTTAGGCATCTTGTTCATCACTGTATCCCCAGGACCTACAAGGAAGCTCATTATATATCTGATGAGCAAATAAATGAATAAATACTAATATGTTTCCTGACAAAAGAAATAAGAAATATGGTAGAGAGGAAAAAAAGATAATTTTCTCCCAAAAGTAATAATCAGAAAAATAAAATAATGTAAATGTATCTTACGACTTTAGCTCACAGACCACAGGAATTCAATCTACATTATTCTTCTTGATGTTGACATACCATCTCCTGGACTCCCTTAATTATGAATATTACTAGTTTGACATCATTTTTTCACTTAAATCATACGTTATTAGAAAGCACAAATGCCTGTTTTTCCATTGCCCCCCCGCCCGCCCTCCTCTCGACAGCCCAACACAGTCACCCACATGCCCAGGATACCACATGTAGCAACTGCTCCTGAACGTTTAGGGAGAAAAGGATATCAAAACGGTCAATATCAGCAATATATGACCCACATATAAAATTCAATCTGCAAAGTACATGTATTTCAGGATTAGCTTGTCTAAAATGTTTACATAAAATATTGCCTGATTAATTTTAGAGCATGTATAGAGAGTATTACATTTGTAATTAAATTTTAAATATTATCTGAATTAATCTTAACAAGATTTCACAAATCATTAATGATTAGTATTAGACAAGTCAAAGGAATTTTTATTTTCTGAATATAAAGCATGAGCTTTGGGCTCATGTGAGATTTTTCTTTTAACGCTTGAGCTATAAACCACCGAAGTTATGCTTTTTGTATGCCATATTTATTCACTGCCCGAGAAAGGCAAAAGTCAGACCACTGAAAAATTGTACGTTTTTGTAGAAGAACTTTCATCAGGCATTCATTTTGATCCTACTTTGATACCTTATTTTTCTAGACGTTGATTGGAATCCTTGCAATTCTAAAGGTACTCTCTCAAATACATTTTTCTGATAAACTATGACATATGACATCTAGACTCAAAAAACAATGCATTTTTGGAAACAGTCCATTGCTTAATATATTTTTAAGACTGTACAATTACATATATAATTATTGAATATAATGTATATGCAATTATAATAATTGTATATAACATCCTTTATATATATATCCTTTATATATTATTGTTAGATGTGACAGTGTTCTTAGAGCTGAATTATAATTGTTAAATTTAAAAGCACTATTAAACGCCTTCTATACATCTTCTGTAATATATTCTAATAACCACTTTAACATTAATATATTCTAATATTCCTGATACTATACTTATATGTAATTATATATCATACATGAGAACAAAATCATGCATTCATAAGTTTCTAAATGCTAATTAAAAATTTAACTTGAAAAAGTACATTTTCTATTTACTTGCTTATTCTAGGTACCTCATTCAACCAGACAAAGTATGACGTATGTTACAACAACCAGAAAAAGGGGGAAAGAGAGAGTTATTGTTTAATGTGCAGAGAGTTTCTGTTTGGGATCATGAAAACATGTTTCAGAAATGGATAGCAATAATTGTTACACAACATTATGAAGGTCCATAATTCCACTGAATTGTACTCTTAAAAATGGTTAAAATAATAAATTTTATGTTATGTTTTTACCACGACTAGAAAAATAAAAAATATATTTTTTAAAAGTATATTTTATGCTCTTCCAAAAATTCTGGAAGACTGGAAAAGCAAATATGAAAACAGAAAACACTGTAGTAATCGTCTAGCCCCTAAATAGGATCCTGATTTAGCCCATGAGAACTACATGTCCAAGTTGGTTTTCTGTAATTCAAGCAGTCAGCAGCAAAATTGGTTCTGATTCAATGACATCTAACCCGCCTTCTCTTCAATAGGTCTAAATTGTCAACCGAGTATCCCAGCAACATCACAAATTGAACATTAAAAACTGAACAAATAATTGTTTCTCCAAATCAACTCTTCCTTCTGCATTCCCTACTTTAACTAAAAGCACCATTCTTCCCCTAAGTACATATAGCCTCCCACAGCTTATCACCCACAAGTCCTATCCCATGATTTCTCCCCCAAGTCTCTGGACTTTTTCCACTTCTTTTTGTTGCCCTGGCTTTGCTTAAAAATCACGAATCGCATCTCACCGCCTGCCGTTTACAGCCCAACTGACATCTGACATTACATGAAAACATACTACACTCTCCTATTCCATTCCAAAGTCTTTTTATTTCCTATGAAAACTATACACATTCTCTGAACCTAACTCTAAAATTCCAAATATTATTTCCTTCCCATATTTTCATGGAAAAATTACTTACTAAATGTCAAGCATGGCATACCGTGTTTTTTAGGTTCCAAGAGATAGTATGGTAAGCCAGAACAGCTATCAGTCCTGCACTTAGGTAGTTTATAATTATGAGAAACAGGAGTAAGGTTAACCAAGTAATTGTAAGCCACTTGAGTGATATTTCATTGCAAAGACCACCACTATGTGAAAGGCTGCATTTCAAAATAGAATCAATCGCGAGGACAAACGTAAAATTATTGATATTTCAGGATAGTAGAAATTGATGTGTAAAAATAGAACTTGAGTAAGCCTGCAAATCCATCATGACCAAGATATCCTAGATGGTAGTGACCACTGCCGCAGGAACAACTAGCAACAGACCAAGCATACAGTAATTTCATGTGGAGCTGCCTCTCCTGTGCTCATCACCGAGAAAGTGACCAAATGGATCTGAGAGGAAATAAAAGAAACAGAAGTAAAACCTATGCAGTACACATTTTTCATAAAACTGGCTAATTCATCAAGTTGCAGTGGTGACAATTTAAAAATCATAGTTTAGCTGTCTCTGAAATTTCTTATGACTTGAATATGTGCAGTGGTAGAGAAACGGATGTTACTACAGTTTATCATTGATGTAAACTAGTGAAAATATTGTTTATTTTAGTATATAGTGGTCTACTTATTTAACTTTGGTTCTCAAAACGAAGAAGCATATGTAGTATGACTTTTTCATTTTTTGATAATTTGAATTTATTACATTATGGAATGTGGTGCTAGTACTTCATGTGTATGTATGTATTATTTAAGGCAATAATGGGAAGCAGAATGTATTCCTTTTGATAGCGTAAGAATGACATTGATATAAAACTTGAAGAGCTTCAAGACACTAAGATCAAGATAAAACATGAAGAAATTATTCATCTTTTTTATTTCCTCTAATAAATGTTAATTCCTTCATTATGATTTTTTTAAAAGGTTAATAAATATTTCACTTTGTATCAACATTATGATGTTAATAACTTTTTACTTCTTTTCTAAGTAAAGCAAAAAGAATATAATTATTAAGAAAATGAAAATAAAAGAAGTCAAAAGACTCTACCCTTAGGTAAAGAAGGGCTGCAGTAAGAAGGAAACAAAATGTCCAGAACCTGAGTCTGTAAAGCAAAAGAAGAACAGAATCTTCTAAATTTCTGAAAATTTAAAAATTCCTTTAATTGCTGTTGGCGACATTTGTCTGAAAAGCTTTGTTGTACATTCTGCAAAAGGGAAAGATTGTAAGTGTGCTAAAGGGCGAGTGTTAACCTCCACATTCACCCATTCATTCTCCCCTCTATTCAGACAGATCCAGGAAGCCTTCCAACTGAATTCATCCTTTGCACTTTCCTGCAAGGTTTCATTGGGTTCTGCTGATAAGTAGCACTAGTTGGATAGTAGGTGCTAGGAGAAAAGGAGACATCATGACTGTAGGCTTCCAGCTTCTGGCCCTGTGTCAGAGGCAGCGCTTTTAGCAGCAGCAGTGACAACACAGCTCTAGGAGTCTCAGTGGCAGGGTTTTGTGAGCTCTGAATAAACACAACCTTCCTGCTCCCACAGTTGGCTAAAGTAATCAATTTCCTATATTAATTCCGTTTGCCTTGAAAATACACTCAAAAGCACTTGTGGCTGCAGTCTTTACTCTGAGATAACTTTGCCATAAAATCTCTTGCTATTATTTTTATTCTCCCATCACTCTAGTATATCGACTTTGGAAACAAAAGACATCATTCAATTTATAGCCTTCTGTTTTTAGTAATAGTATTTCCATTTACAAAACTAGTAATTCACGATGGCTGAAAATGTCAAATCCTAGAAAACGTAGCACTCCTACATATGATGTTAACATTGTTCTCGAACAGTTGTTGGCCAAAGATATATTTGATGAATTCCATTTTTCTGAAATAGATGATTCTGATGATTCAGATGATTCTGAGGTTAGTTCTGTTTATAAATAACTCCAACAGTTTGCATATTTTATTTTCACAATGAAAATCAATCAGATTTGCTTCAGCCTTCAAAAGTGTGTTTATGTAAAATTAAATGAGCACTGGCAGAGAGCTGTACTTCCTTTTTCTAAACTGCAAAAGGGTTAAATGTCTGAATTTATTACTGTGATTAACTTCCCAAAGTCCCTCAATTCAATGTGTTTGCTTCAGCTGTTCAGAGTGGCTTTAACAATTATTGGTTGATTGACTGGGGGTGGGACAAAACAGTGAATTACATCAAATGAGCTTAAGATGCCAAAATTTTCTGATGATAATACATCCCTAGAAGAAAAATCCAAGGGCATACAGAGATAAAAATATTGAGGTGCATTATTGTTTTATGTGTGACCCACCCACCAGTATCCCTTATCTCCCAAATTTGAGAGCTGCAGGAATGAGATGGGTTCTGGCATTCTTAGAAAATCTTATGGTTGTTCTCTGCAGGTCAGAGATAAAGGGGAGAGATGCCACCATTGAAATACAAGTTTCTGGGTTGACAGAGGACACAAGGTAAGACCTCACTACCTCATCACCTGAAGCAGGGTGAGCACACCTGCTATAAGGGAGAACAGGTCCAGAGCAGTCATCAGAATATTTTGACCTACTGACATCTTTGGCAGTAGCTAATTAGTCACAAGAAATAAAGTAGAGGATAAGCCTTTTAAATAATTCATTAACGAATAATCACAGAGAAACACTAGGATTCGTAAGCAGACGTCTCATTTCTGTCACCATAATGGAGAGTCTCATCCCTCCACCAAGTTTCTATTTCAGAACTATATCATAGACCCAGAACCCTTTAAATGAAAAACACAGAAGATCCACATAAAGAAGGACACTGAGATACTTTGCCAAGAGAGGTCTGTAAATCTTCCTTAAAGTTTTCTCTAAAGGGACTCAGGCCATTTATCAATGTGGCTACATACACACTGGAAAAAAGAAAGAATACACCATTCAGAGATCTATAAACAGTGAGGCTGAGTTTACTTAATTTCC
Organism: Alouatta palliata; assembly: GCA_004027835.1. Classification (NCBI taxonomy): domain Eukaryota; kingdom Metazoa; phylum Chordata; class Mammalia; order Primates; family Atelidae; genus Alouatta; species Alouatta palliata. The sequence goes on along the minus strand of PVKV010001703.1, from coordinate 8,161 downwards.
GAGTACCAAAAACACTGTTGGGATCAAGTGGCCAATGTTTAGGCTTTCGTAAATTGGTTAACAGAGATATGGAGAATGGGTCACCTCAGTGGACCCAGTCAATTTTTCAACCCATCCTAGGATAATTTCCCAAGTTGCTGAAAGCAACAGTTAGAATAAACAAATTCATGGAAACCCTTATAATCTGCCCCTACAAGCCCCTCCACATCAAAATGGTCAACCAAAGGCCATAACACATACAAGGGGAGCATAAGGGAAATTGGTGAGTAGCAGAAGATAGTGCATTCCGAAAATTAGAGCTGGACACCTTTCTTTATCCATTCTGTTTTAAAGACAGAAACTAAACTCCAAGTAATACAACAGATTGGCACCTATATGGATAAAGTAACACAGGCTAAATTGGTAGTAACTTTATTTTGCTGGTGAGAAGCAAGAAGCAGACCTGGGATATATAGCTAGAAGGAGATTGTGGGAGGAATTCCCACAGGCAGCCTACTTCATTATGGACCTTAAACATAAACGCACTCTCACAGACAATGTTCCAAATAGCTACTTTGATAATGTTTGACAAAAATGATAATTCTATTTTGCCAAAAGCCCCTGTTGGGCAATATTTTATTTTTATTACCAATGTATTTTTTCCTGTTTTTTGTCTAACTGCATTTAGTTTCCTTGAATAAACTCATTGTGGTCACTGCAAAGACAATCCCATGACATTAACAAATCAAAATAGTATAAAAGGACATCTGTCTTGTTAGCTGTATTCCTTCAAAAGACTTCAGGGCCTAAGACAGAACCCAGAGTATTATTGTGATTAAATGAAAACCACTCAGAGGAACGAAACAAATTTACAACGTCATTCAAGCCATCCCTGTTGGTTTCAGTTGTCCAGAAATTCAGTGGTACGAAGCTATAGCATATGGTTTTTGCATCCCTTAGTGCTGATATCGTAAGTATCAGTCAATGTGTTAGTTAACAAATAAAATACAACTGTCCAATTATTCCAACAATGCTGATAAATATTGTGAAATAATAAATCATCGCATCTCCAGTGCAGGATTTACTTGTGATATGCTGCCTTTCACCAAATTTTAAACATGTATTGGTTTTTAATAGTAAGTCAGTCACATACATTATATGTCTTTATAGTAAATATTTGACTGCACAATATTAAAAGTTGAAACATTTTCTATTGGAGTTATGCAGAATTTTTAAAGAATAAAATATGGAAACAAAAATTCAGAGAGAAAATTACAAGTTTAACCAACCACACAAAACACAAACTAACTCCTTAAATAAGAATTATAAAACATTTCAGAAAGTTAAAAATAGACTTTAATTTGTATATGGATAGCTACTTCATTTCCGTAGAATGATTTTTTTGCTCAAAGTTGAAATACATTATTTTAGAAAAGATTTTGACTCTTAAAAATAATGAAACTTTTAATGAAGCATTTTAAATTATAATATATAATACTACTGTTATAACCATACTAGATATACGTACATATAGTCTAGACTAAGTCTCAAGTATCTTACAAGGCCTTTCTCATATAACAGCCTATCTAATCCTAACAACCCTGTGAGTCAAGTATTATTTTTATATTTTACAATTGATAAAAATAAGCCTGAGAAAAATACATGAGCTTAAGTAATTTGAGATAGAAATTTTCATACAATAGACAATATGTGGGCCCATTTCCACATGACCAGGACTTGCCAAGTTCATGTAGGATATAAGACTTTGATTTTTTCTTTTCGTCCCTGATTCTTTCCTAACTGATTGAGTCATTTCAAAACCCCTCTATTTGCTTTGCTTTCTCTCCGTCTGCATCTTCTAGGGTGCAAATGGAATGGGTTAACATAGATAATTGGCTCACCACAACAGAGCCGGTTTGCAAATAGAAAAATTTCATTATTTTGTGAGAACAAACGTCTTGATCAGGAAATACACCAATTGAAGACCTTTCCTTGAAACACTACAAGGATGAGTTTGAAAAGAAATATATCTTGCTCTGTTCCACCCAGCCACTACTGTGTTCATCCATAGAAATAAGTTTTAAAATCTCCTAAAAAGGGACCTTACTAGAAATTATTCATAATTTTTAAATATATTTAAAATCATAGAAGCCCTAAATTCTACACACGACACAAAGTAATATTACTTCACTAAAGTCATACATAAGCAATAGAATTTTAATATGTAAATAAATTATCTTAATAGTAGACATCAGATCTCAATTTGCTGCTTTCTTATGCATAAGCTGCTATTTTATTACTTTGATTGCTTTTCTAAAGATAATTTTCACATAAATGATAACAAGTGCCTTCAGTTACAAGCAGCACATAACACTCATTATACAGCATGAATACCTGCCATTGCCCTCTGTTAAGCTATCATTAGTAAATAGTCCCCAGTCACCAGAGTAGATTTCTCTTGTTCACCATGGTGGCAGTTTTAAACTGTGCATTATCAGCAGGTGTCATAAGACAAGAGACTTCTCAGCTTTGTGGCAGGATAATGTTTATTACATCACAGCAGAGAATGAAAGAAGGTCGGTTGGTCCAGACCTGCCCTTGCAGCTTGTCAGCTGTTATATTTTAACACAGGGTGCTCTGGATCTGGTGCTAAGTGTCACATGGGCTTGGGGGACATAACTAATGAAAAAAATCAATGGCCAGTTGTTTTAGAAATGTCAAACAGAACTCAGGAAATATCTGAAATGTCAAAATGCACTTGAAATAGGATATAGTGATCCAAAGGCACAGAAGTAATTTAGGGTTTTATTCACAAAGGCCCTGGAACAGGGCAGTGAAAGTCCTTCAGCAATCTCTCAGTCTGTAGTCTACTAACTACTGCATTTGGTTCAGTTCCAGAAAGTTCTCAAGAAAATGGATAGACTTTAAAGTGGAGAAGCAGTGATAACTATGGTGGACTGACTGGCGGTCTGAAGTAAGATGAAAAAATAATGATGAATTCTACAACTCTGCTAGCCAGATCTCTTAAATGAAAGCCATATAAGCCCTTTCAAATGAGTTCATTGCAAAGAGGCTCTATGGTATGGCTAGAGATACCATGGATCCAAAGTAGAGGCAGCTTTCTGGGAAGTAGAAATGGAGTGATGCCATAAATAATGAATTATGCATTCCTTCTTTCTCCAGGGGGCTACAGTGTTTCTGCAGCTCTAATTTACTCAGCAAATCTGATTCATTCTCCTCTATTTGATAGCTTCTCTCACTGTTTAGTTTTCATGAGATTGAGTATTACCATTCTAACTCCAAATCTACAAGTCCTTTGAGGAAAATACTGTCAACTGGCTACAGTATTTGAGTACATTTATTTCCATGATAAATAATCTGATGTGTTTATTCTCGCTTCCAGATGAATCTCTTGTTGCTCAACTGAGGCAGGAGAGTGAAATTCTTCAGTTACGCTGAGAAGAATCAGCATTGAGAAGGACAATGGAGAATATGCTTCCTTCAAGGTTGTAAAGCTGTCGAATTCCATATTAGCACCCTAGGCCTTTCACCTCAGTGCCCAGCATTACATGAGTGTTTGGGACACATTCCCATGCTACTTTGAGTCAGTCACACATCTGTGTTCAAGAAAATTTTCTGGTGATAAAATTCTTCTAGGATTTATTATTTTTATTCTTGGAGATTGCGTGTGTGTTAAAAGCCAAATTCTGATATGTAAATATTTCTAGTTACTGCCCGTATCAGACCATCAGCCTAGCTATAACTTTCTAACAATCTCAACTGGCCCAGATGATGTGTGAGTTTGCAGCCTGACCACCCATAAAGAACTGGTCCTTCTAGGATTCCCCAAGAAGTTTGCCAACAACACAGGGAATTCTTCTTATTCCAGGTACACTATTGGAATTTCCATGGTGTCTTCACTTTACCTGTTTTGTTGTTGTTGTTGTTTTGCAATGAAAGCACTGACTTTAACCTAAAATGATACCATTGCTACGTCAGGCTCAGTCGTTAAGCTGGATTTTTGTACATGAACTTCAGTGGTCTCAGGGTGCCAGTAGAAATGTCTTCACAGAGCAATCTTATATAATTTTTATCATCTGCTTCCAGCCACATACTTCCAAAGAGCAGTGTTTGTGTTCTCAGTGTTCTTATAGACATAAGGCACAATCAAGAAATAACAATAAATATAACTAACCTGAAATTTTTCTACTAAATTTCCCCAAGTCTTCCCCCTAAGTAGTTGTATATGCTGGTTTCTGAAAGTTTGTGTTTAGTGTTTTTCTATGAAAAACGCATAAACGGATAGCTTTCTTCCTGGTTGAAAGATTCTGAATGTCTTCTTCCCAGCCATGCTGCCTTAACCAATTTCTCAATGTTTTCTAGATATCACTGTTTGCAGACACATTAACAGCTGAAATGTCTTTTTCAGTGTAGAATCCTTTGATTACAAGAAACAAAACTCCACTAATCATGAGTGAAATAAGATTTTTCATATATTTCATATTTCATATATTTTTCATATTTTGCATATAAATGCAGATATCTGAGGTAGTCCAAGACATACCAGACCTGCTGCAAAATTTACTTTAAAGCTAAAAACTTCATTAAAAACCAAGAGCATTCCAATCCCCCATCAGAGAGAGGCCTACATGGTGTCTGTTACCTCTATTTATGCATGTGTGCGTCTGCTCCATTCTCTTTCCGCTTCACTAGCTCACTTGGTTTATCCATTTTGCACATATTCGATGCCACAGTCCAGTCCTCTGTGGCCTTCTAGATCAAGCTCTTGCTGCTCACTCTTTGTCTTTTAGTTCACATCGCTGAGGGCACAGTGTAACTTTGAGACAAAATTTCTGAGAAAATGGATTTCCTCAGGATGGGCCAAGAATGGATGCTCCTTAGGCCAGTTCTTTATTTCAAATCAATCTGCTAAAACATCTTTAAACAAAACCTTTTTGGTTTAAAATGTGCTTAAAATCTGTAAGAAGGGTGATATAAATCGTTTATCCAGGGAATGCCCCTGAAAGTCAACATCAAAGAGCAGAAAAGATGAGAAAAAACAAACACCAGAACAGCTCTAATTTATCTACTTTGGTATATCCATTTATAAAATATTTAAAGAAAGAATTCTATAGTGAAAATGAAAAGTATGAGAAAGTCTCACTGTGTCTTATTCAAAAGTGTCTTCACTTTAAACAATGATGTCTGGGGCACTTTGTGGGACATAACAAGATCTATTTTCTTGTATAAGCTATTATCAGTTCTCATTTATAAATTTAATTTCTTCTCGAATTCATCTTACATGTTTAGCTTATACAATATTATATGAATAAAATCCACAAATTTTTGATGAATAAAATATTGTTATTTAATGATTCATCACAACCATTTTTTTCTTGACATACCAAATTAGAGAGTTCCAAATTTTGAGGAATTATGCCAAATTTACTAAGAACTAAATTACCTGAAGAGATTCCTTCTCAGTTTACTCCCTTTGCAGCAATATAATCTAAGCATAGATACCCCAGAGATCCCTATAGGGCATAGACGTAACGTAGAAGAAAAAGGCTGATGTTTTGGAGGACTCTAGTTCAGTTTTCCAGGATGAGAGAATGAAAGCCTATGGAAAGGCTACTGTGGTGCATGATGAGAGTGAAGCCTAAGCAAGAAAAGGGAGTTCCTATCAATAACGTTGTAAACTAGGTTGCAAAGAAAATAAAAATAAATGCCATTTATTAATAAATGTCTGTTACTATTATTTGCTATGTGATTAGTATGTAAAGCCTCACTTGATCCTCAGATATGAAAGCATAGGTATTAGCTCCACATGGCAGATGAATGAATTCAGGGTCTTATGAGTAAGCAGTATAGCAAAGAAATTAACTCAGGTCAAACTGATTGTAAACACTACTAATTTCTATAATTTTGTAGAATAATCTGAATTATTCTATTTATAGTATAATATCCTTCCTTTATGTGTATTTTAATTCATCTTTCACCAAGCACTCACATAAAGAGCTTCTTTAATAATCCTGGAAGAAAATAACTCAAGGTATTTTATTTTTTGGACAAAGGAAATTTAAAAAAATTAAGTATTCAAAATAAAGTCATATAACACAAAACGACTAAATATTTAGGACTCTGAGGGTAGGAAAGTGATCATCATCATCATTAGTATATGCTTTTCAGCAGCAGTTTAGAAAGTAATGCAACAAAGCCTTCATTTACCCGACCCAACACTGAGACCCAGACTGTGGCATGAACAGAATAAGCAGGTTAGTTGAAAGAACAAAGCCCATTCCTCGGGGAGGTGCTGTCATTGGCTGTGCACAGGTGTGTGTACAGAGTCAGGGTAGAGGCCACAAAGCACACAGATAATCATCACCTTCACCCAATGAAGTGGTAGGAGATTCACATTCACAGTCATGATTGCAAAGGGGTAAAAGGAACTGATTAAAAGTGAAACAGGAGGAAAACATTCTGGAAAGAGTTCAGATAGAGACACTAAGTCATGGAAGTATTCAAAATGCACATGGATTTTACTATGACAGCCTACTTTTGCAATTCAAGAAGTATAATTAAACTATAATAAGTCATCTTATTTAGAATGGTTCAGGGAAGACTTCATTAGAATGTAATACCTTGTCTGATGTCCTATCAGTAAATGTTTTCTTCTAGTTTTGGCTCAGGAAATCAAAGATTTGTGATTAAATGGAGTAAAGAACCTGAAGAACCAGAATTGGTTTTTTTTTCCCCCCTGGGGGTTAAATTTTCCATTTATTTGACAACACAATCATATTTAATTATTGGTATATAAACTCAATAGCTTGATAATCTTCCATTATAATTTCAGGACTATACCACTATATAATATATATTTGCTATAATTTTACTATTAACATTTGATACTTCGCTCATGTTATACTTGACAAAACTCAAACTTAATTTTTCTAAGAATATCACTCTTTCAGTGAACATCTATTGACATTTTAATCTTTAAATTGTTACAAGGATTGATAAGCTAATGTCTGTAATACATAGAAGAGTGAAATTTAGAATGTGATATGTAAATAGTTGTTAAATAGATAGATTTGCTTAAACTCACAAGCAATTAAGTATCCTTCTCAGGACTGGCATGTGGACATGTCACTGGGGCTGCTAAGGTAAGTTGCAGGATGGAGATGAACAGAATAGAAAAGTAAATGTGAGGACTCAGCAAACATGTACATTACCACCTGGAGAAACAAAACCCTCGAAAACATTGTGTTAGTCCTTGCGTCCAACTGTGGTTGAAGATCATGACCCTTACACTTCCCAGATAGAGACATCAAGAAAGTCCTCTTTTTGTATTGTTTTCTTTTTCGAAAACATTTTTAATGTGGGTTTCTGTCACTTGCTACTGAACGACTCCTGACTAAGAAAGGTTTAAAGATTTTCACATATCTTTAAAGAAACAATAAGTCTACCCGTTTCCTTTAAAGAAGAAATCTTTAAAGAATTTCTTTTAGTGACTGTCAAAATAAGAAACTTTTAACTTATGTTAGTTATACAAATAAATCTGCCTTCTAACCTGCTAATATACATTCAGTATTTAAACTGGCTGAACACAAAGACGTTTTTGTTTTTTCAGTGCTAAATTTTATTTTCTCTTAAATATTTATTAAGCGAGAATCAATTCCATTCTTTTAGTTTGCTAACATGACTTCTTGTCACCACAGCTCAATTTGCAACGTTACATTAAAGAGCTGTTAATTGTCTGATACTGTTAGCAGAAGTTGCATCACAGCTAACATATCGAGAAAATGAGTGGTTTGATTAGGCTACATACAAGTGTGCTATAGCTGGCCTAGAGTTAGAACCTGAGCAACGCCATTTTATAAAAGACAAAGCTATGTTTTAAAATAAGTTGCAACAGCTGCCCCATTCTCCTCACAATAACTGCTGGCCTTTGGCTTCTGTACATAAAACTGCTAGTTTGCAAGTTATCTACCTTTCTTATCAGTAACAGCCAGAATTGTCAGCCTTTGTAACTAGAATAGCAGCCCAAGCTAATTCCATCCTGGCCCCTGTGCTTTGTAATAAGTAACTAAGATCTGTTATTTCCTCTGATGCCCAGAAGATGTGCAAACGAACGCTTATCTTGACTTCTGTAAGCCACTTAGGTAACAATCGAGGAGGGAAG
>PVKV010001702.1:0-194658 GCA_004027835.1 Alouatta palliata | reverse complement strand
ACCCACTCACCCACTCACCCACTCATCCACTCATCCACTCACCCACTCATCCACTGTTTAGCTATCCACCTGAGTGGTGTTCAGCAGTTGGTGGCTGACTTCTGGCTGCCACCTGTTGGCCTTTCTTCTTCTTTAGAAATAAAACCCTGGTTCTATCTGAGAGTAGCAATGTGCCCAGCTGGAAAAACAATCTCCCAGACGTTCCCGCAATGAGGTATGGCAATGTGACCAACTTCTGCCAGAGAGATATACGCAGAAGAGTCAGTGGGACTTTCAGGGCTGCCTGAGAGGGGCAGAATCCACCATGGTGCCCCTTGAAAACATAAGGCAAGCAAAGGAAGGCAGTCACAAGAGGCCATATAGTGTTTGACCCCCTTGGTGGGCACTAACAGCAGGGAAACTGCGCCCATGAATGATCCACTCCCTCATGCCCATGTTGGGACCTCACCATACCAGCAGCTAAGCAGACAAGTTCCACTGTAGGGAAGTCCCCTGCCACTGCTGCCCTGCCCAGAGTCCAGGCTGAGCAGAGTGGGATTGGAGACAGAGCACACGAGGATGGCAGCTGTTGGCTGCGCTCAGCCCGGCTCTGCTGCTGACCAACTGGGTGGCCTCGGGCCGATGTCAGCCTCTCTGAGCCTCAGCCCTCCTTCCATCCCGGTACTGGACAGCACTGCTATGCTCCCTCAGTCTCCTGTCGGGAGTGGAGGGAGCCACACGCTCTGTAACTGTACAGTGTTTACTGAATTAAGGGATATTTGTTACTATCCTGGTCCCCTACGGGTAATCGTCCTTCCTCCCCAGACCAGTTATAAGAACCACAACGATGATGACGATGGTGGCAATGAAGGTGATGACAGTATCAGCTCATCAGTAGTTTCCTCTCCGTCTTATTGACAGTGCCAACCTGGTGAGGTGCCGAGCCGAGTGCCTGCTGTGCGTTATTTCCTTTCATCCACACAGCGTCCCCGCAGGCAGTTACCGATCCTCTCCCATAATGCAAAGAACGCCTCTGGCGGGCGTTCCTTGATGCAGGGTGTACGTGTCAGAGCTGGAGTTTCACCCTGGGTCTGCTCGTCTCCAGAACCTGGGTCTTTCTTCATCACTGCACCTGTTTTTCTCCTTGTCCCAAAAGTCCCAGGTCCCTGCAGCACCTTGGAGTCCTCCGGAAGATTCCCAGTGTTGCCTTCCAGCCAAGCCTGGAGGGCCAGCACAGGTGGCAGGGGGGACCCACTGCCCTGGGTGTGACTATGGAGCATTTCCCTCCAGCATCCTGGGGCTGCGGGTGATGGTCCTGGCTCTGTCCTCCTCTTCCAGCCCAGGACTCCTTGTTCAGGAGGGGTGAGTCCACCTCTCAGGTCTGAATTTCCCCTCCCAGACCTGGGCATCCAAACCTCTGCATGTGCCAGGGTTGGGTTGCCACGCCTGGAGTGGGGGAGATTCCACCTGGGTGGGACTTGGAAGCAGAGGGCAGATAAGGTGGGGCCCATGGTTGTGGACAGAGCCAGTGGAGAGCCCCCCAGGGAGGGTGTGAAGGCAGGGAGCCATTCACAGAGTCCTGTGGGGGTTAGCAGGGAAGGAGGATTCCTAGGAGCTTGGTTCCCACCGACGCCAGGGCATCCTCCCCTCATCCTCTGATTTTCCTGGCACCCGAGAGAAGGCTTCCCCTTCACCAGCGACCGACCGCCCTGCGTCAGCCCTTGCCTGGAGCCTCATGTAGAAAGCTCCCCACCTGCCATTTATTTCCTTCTCCCCGAGGTCCTGGCGTCACACTGCCTGGGCCAGCCCTGGCCTATGGGCTGCTGCTCTGCACACCCATTGGGAGCCAGACCAGCGAAGGCCATTCTGAGACGGGGAGGCAGGTGCGGCAGGGGAAGAGCCCACTGTGGTGGCCTGAGGGCAGGTGGCCATCCCAGCGTGCCGACCCTGGTGGCCCTCACGTTAGCATCCCCCCAAGTGCAGCCTCAGCTTCATGACCCCGACCATGCCTGCTCAGTGTTGGCAACTCTCAGTGGGGCCAGCCCCGGCCTTGAGCCCTGGAGCACTTGCTGTGCCTGCCTCCCTGCCTCCTCCAGCTCCAGAAGGGGCAGCCCTGCCACAGTCGCTCAGGCTTTCCTGGGGGCGTCCTCCATTTCACTCCCCAGAGACCAGTGGGTGCAGCAGACAGAATCTCTGTTCTTCCGGTCCAGCCTGAGAATGCTGCCTTTGAGAGGGAAGCAGAAGGGTCCAGTCTCAGTTCTCAAGGCCCAGTTCCAGCCGCCCGGCCTCAGCCTGGAGGCTAGACCTCACAACCATCCCCACCCTGCTGGGTGAAACCTGGGTGTCATGAGCCTGGATGATGCCCAGCTTTGCGGGTCACCTCCGTCTATTTGAAAGTAGATGAAGGGGAGTCACTGAGCGAGGTTACCATGATTAATTGATGAACATGGCTTGTCCCAGATTTGGAGAGGAAATGGGTCACTGTCAGAGGCCCTGGCTGAGAGCACACACATGTCGTCTCTGAGTCTGCACATGTCACCAGCCAGGGGGGAGAGGCTTCCCGGAAGGTGATGGGAAGCAGGTGACTGGGTAAGAGTCAGCCCAAGACCAGAGAATAGGGATGGATGGCAGACAAAATCACCCGGCATCACTAGAGGTGGCCTTAGAGACAAAGCGAAAATATTCTCTTATGTCTGCTGTGCATGAGCACCCACGTGTTGAATAAGACTTGGGTTACTCTAAATGTACAGTTGACCTTGGAAGACACAGGGTTTAGGGGACAGCAACACCCCTCCCCCGCACAGTTGAAAATCTGCATATAACTTCTGACTCCCCTGTAACTTCACAGCCAAGAGGCCCCCTGTTGACCAGAAGTCTTATGTATAACATCAACAATTGATTAACACGTGCTTTGTATCTGTGTTCTACACCATATTCTTCCTGTAAATAAGCTACAGAAAAGAACACGTCACTAAGAAAATCGTAAGGAAGAGGAAGACAGTGGTTAGGTGGAAGTGGGTCATCACAAAGGTCACCTTCCTTGTCCTCTCCACGCTGAGTGGTGTGATGGTTAATACTGAGTGTCAACTTGATTAGACCGAAGGATGCAAAGTGTTGATCCGGGGTGTGTCTGTGAGGGTGTGGTCAAAGGAGATTCACATTTGATTCAGTGGGCTGGGGAAGGTGGACCCACGCTTCATCTGGTGGGCACAATCTGATCCGCTGCCAGTGAATATCAAGCAGGCAGAAAAACGTGAAAAGACGAGAAGGGCCTCACCGGCCGGCCTACATTTCCTACATTTTTCTCCCGAGCTGGATGCTTCCTGCCCTCAAGCATCCCACTCCGGGTTCTTCAGTTTTGAGACTCGGACTGCCTCTCCTTGCTCCTCAAGCTTGCAGACAGCCTATTGTGGGACCTGGTGATGGTGTAAGTTAATACTTAATAAACTCCCCTTTATGTGCATGTGAGTGTGTGTGTGTGTGTGTGTGTGTGCGTGCGTGCGTGTGCGCGCCTTCTATTAGTTCTGTCCCTCTGGGAGCCATGACTGATACAAGTGGGCTGAGTAGAAGGAGGAGAACCGGTTGATCTTTCTGTCTCAAGGAAGAAGGAGGAGGTATGGTATTATTTCTGTCCCTCTAGGGAACCCTGACTAATATAAGTGGACTGAAGAGGAGGAGGAGGAGGAGGGGCTGATCTTTCTGTCTCTGTCTCGAGGAAAAATCCTCATGTAAGCGGACTTGTGCAGTTGAAACTCATGTTGTTCAAGGATCAGCTATATATACATATATGTATAGGTGTGTGTGTACATATATATTATGTATGTGTGTATAGATTTTATATATACGTGTGTGTGTATAGAGAGATTCAAATATGTATGTAGATTTAAAAATGTTTGACATGAATGCTGATATGATACCCGTGAATGGTGATCAGGAGGACATGGCAGAATGGACAGAGCTCTGACCACACAGCCAGAGCCATGTCTTTGTTTTGTATAACTGAAAATTCCAGTGGTTGAGCCATGCGTCCTCTCCCTTTGCTGTGTAGCAAACCATCCCAGAACAGTGCACCGAAACAACCACCTCTGGATATGGCTCATGAGCCCATGAATGAACTGGGCAGTTTGGCCATCAGCTGGACAAGCAACTGGGGACCGGTGTTCCAGGACGTCCTGAGTCACATCACGGCCGGTTGGCTCTGGCTGTCATTTGGTACCGGAGGTCAGCAGGATGATGGGTGACTGGGCTATCTGGGGAAATTCTCACCCACCAGTAGTCTGGCCCGAGAGCAAACGGAGAGAGCGGACCCTGTGCACAAGCACTTTTCCGGCCTCTGGGTGTCGTGTTTGCTGCTTTGCATTGTCCAAAGCAAGTCTCGTGGCCAAGTTCAGACTCAAGGGTGTGGAGACTAGAGGACTCTGAAGCTACAGTGAAAAGCAGCATGAATACAGAAATAGAACGAGTGGCCCCTTTTGCACCCTACCACATGGACTTCAGGCTAGGCTGGATCCAGGGACTCAGTGATGTCTTTCAGACTCGGTCTCATTGCCCGCCTTGGCTCTGCTTCTTTTTTGGTCAGATCCACTCTCAGGCCAGCTTTCTCTGTGGCACAGCAAGCTGGTCACCTGTAGCTCTGGGACTCTGGCCTCCCAGCTCAGGTCCGGAGGGATAAAAGTTTCTCCTCTTCATGGTTCTAAAGAAAGTCCCTGAACTCCCTGTCTCTGATTGAGTCATGATTGGCTCTGATTGGGTCGTGTGCCCGTCTGGGAGCTGACTTTGTATTACAGGAATGTGATGTCCTGATGGCCTCCTTCAGGGCACAGAGGGAGACTGAGCACCACACAACCTGATGGAGAGGAGGAGCATGGGCTGTTGGCCAGGAGACCAGGGCCATTGCCAGCAGCCAGAGGATGCTTCATGGGCAAGTGAAACAGATCTCCACTGAGTGACAGCTGCCATTTGTGAAGGGATTCTTCCCTTCTTTTGAGAAGTATCTGTTCATATAGTTTGCCTATTCTTACACTGAGCTGAAGGAGTACTTTGTATAGGCTCGACATAAGTCCATGGTCAGATCCATAGTTTGTGAATATTTTCTCTGAGTCTGTGACTTTCTCTTTTTTTATTCTTTCTCTCTCTTTCTTTTCTTTTCTTTCCTTCTTTTTTCTTTCTCTCTCTCCTTCCTTCCTCCTCCTTCTTTCTTTTTCTTTTTTTTCTTATCTTTCATTTCATTTTTCTCTTTCCTTTCTTTCCTTCCTTTCTTTTTTTTCTTCCTTCCTTCCTTTCTCTTTTCTCTTTCTTTCTTTTCTTTCTTTCTTTTTTTCTTCCTTCCTTTCTTTGTTTCTTTGTTTCTTTCTTTCTTTCTCTCTTTCAGACAGGGTCTCACTATGTTGCCCAGGCTGGTCTTGAACTCCTGAGCTCAAGTGATCCTCCCACCTCGGCCTCCCAAAGTTCTAGGATTACAAATTTGAGCCACCACACTCAACCTACTTCTTATATGCTTATGGCGTCTTTTGATTTAATAAACAGGGTTTATCCACTCATCCACCTGCCTGTCTATTCAGCAAATCACATTAAGAACTTCCCTCGGGTACTGGGGGACAAAAACCATCTCAGCTCCTGTGCACATGAGCGTCCCAGTGTGGGGTGCAGAAAACGGTAATCACCAAATAGATAAAATAACTGCGAATGTGCTGTGTACTGGCTAGGATGGGAGGAAAATGAAGTAGGCTGGGACTGGTAAATGTTCCCTTTGGTCTTTGGTTGGTCTTCTTAAAATACTTGCTACCCTCTGCCCAAGATGCAGAAAAACCTATGTCTCCCCATGACACTGAAACGTCCTAGGAGGCAGGGAGTGCTTTGAAACCTCCCCACAGGCGACCCCCACTTCCCTCCCTGGGTTGGTCCAGGGCCTGCTGTCCATCTCACTCCTGTTTTAGGGGGTCAATGCTCAGTACATCCTAAAGACATTGAATGGAGTTGCCCATCCTTTGACCCTTGTTCACTTGAGGGTGGGGTGCAGGGGCCGAGGAGGAAGAAAATGCAGTGTCTGTCTGTAATACCCAGCTGCCAACATCAGAGTGTCCAGGCATGGACTGGGCTGCAACGGAGACTGGGCAAACGCTCACCTTTGACCCTTTGACATCTCAGCATGGCAAGGACCTTGAAGGCTGGAAGGGGACTTAGGGATCATTCAATCTGAGCCTGCAGCCAAGACTTGGAACCCCTTATCACATCCCTGGGTGGCCATTCCAGCACCACTTGCTGCCTGTGGCAACAGGACACTCTGGTTCCCAAGGCAGCTGTGCCATCTTGGGAGAGGTGGCTGGGAGCCTCGAGTGAAGGAAATGAAGTGTTCTGGGAGGTGGACATTTCTCATGATGTGTTGAACACTAGCAAATAAGGCACTTTATATTTTTCTGAGCATACTTATAAATTTATAAGAAAATTCTAGTATGAAGACACATGCACACATATGTTTATTGTGGCACTGTTCATGGTAGCCAAGACTTGGAACCAACCCAAATGCCCATCAGTGATAGAATGGATAAAGAAAATGTGGCACATATACACCATGGAATACTATGCAGCCATAAAAAAGGACGAGCTCATGACCTTTGCAGGGACATGGATGACACTGGAAACCATCATTCATAGCAAACTAACACGAGAACAGAAAACCCACACCGCATGTTCTCAGTCATAAGTGGGAGCTGAACAATGAGAACACATGGACACAGGGAGGGAAACATCACACACTGGGGCCTGTCGGGGTGTGGGGGGCAAGGGGAGGGATAGAATTAAGAGAAATACCTAATGTAGATGGTGGGGTGATGGATGCAGCAAACCACCATAGCCCGTGTCTACCTATATAACAAACCTGCATGTTCAGCACATGTATCCCAGAAATTAAAGTAAAATTAAAAAAAGAAAATTTTGCATTTGTGTTTTATTCAATGACTCAAGGGGAGAAGTCAACCAGTTTCCTTTGAAGATTCTGGGAGGAGGTCGTTAAACTTGAGTCTGGCCCCATGGAACCTGGTGAACCCTGAAGGCACCCGGGCCCCTTTGCATGCATTTGGACAACGTGTTGGTCAGGTGGAGGATGCCGGTAGGCACCGTCACAGACCCAGGGGCCCAGGCAGGTGATCTGGGCCAGTGAGTCAGCTCACACATGGCCTATTTTGGGAAATGGGGACGTCAGAAATGGAAAGGCCCCAATTCCACAGTCCAAAACCTCATTTAGAGAGCGGGTGGGGCACTAAGACATTTCCACCATGGAGTCTTTTTTTAAGCCCAAATCTTTGAGGGGGAAGAAAAAACTTGGCTAAACTGTCTTTAATAACACAATAGAAGCTACCAGCAGCCTTGGGCAGAACAAACTGGCAAAGCTGCAAAAGATGGCCCTGTTTACCTGCCGTGCAAGGCAGGCCTTTATTCGTCTGAGGGAGAGGGAGTCCTGTGCCCTCATCTGACGGGGCAGTCCGAATAATTGCCAGCAGGAAAAAAAGAGGCAGTTTGGGAAAATTCTGGTAGGAATGACTGAAGCGAGCTACGTTTCTACCAATGCTTAATCAGTAATGCCCCAAACCCTGGCAGAGTCTCTTGCTTAAGAGAAGCAGTAAATATCCAGAAAAACCCAGACGGTTTACCAGTTCTATAACTCAAGATGTTTTTGCGATTGTTTTTCTTCATTGCAGACTTTTCCTGGGAGACTTGGTTTTGCCCAAGGCTAAATGGACACAGGGTGAATAACGGCCAAGTGAAAGATATTTGCCAAAATCTACACACATAAGGAAGTTCTTTGGTGCAGGTTGGTTCTGAAGATCACGCACATGGCACACTGGAAGGACGTCTATCTTTATTCATGAAGTGTTTATCCAATACGGGCTCGGGGCAAAGAATTGGGATACAGGTTGCATGGGTTCCTGGCAGTTCACATTCCAGGAGGGGAAACAGTTGTACAGCTATATCAAGCCACGTGCAGAGGTGGGAAAAACAAACAGGAAGGCAGCAGCTCGAAAGAAAGATCCTGGCCCAGGTGTGGTGGCTCATGCCTGTAATCCCAGCAATTTGGGAGACCAAGGTACTGGAATCGCTTGAGGCCAGGAGTTTGAGACCAGCCTGGGCAACATAGTGAAACCCCGTCTCTACAAAAAATTAACCAGGCATGTTGGCGTGTGACTGTAGTCCCCGCTACTTGGGAGGCTGAGGCGGGAGGACCACATGCACCCACAAGGCTGAGGATGCAGTGAGTCACGGTCGTACCACTGCACTCCAACCTCGGTGGCAGAGTGAGACTCTGTCCTAAAAATAAAAATGAAAGAAGTAAAGAAAAAGCCTGGCAGACACAGAAAAGGAACGAAAACTCACCTCTAAGGTGAGGGAACCTGAGACCTCAGTGAGCAAGGGCCGGAGGGTGATAGAGTTTGGCTGTGTCCCCATGCAAATCTCATCTTGAACCATAGCTCCCATAATTCTCACACATTGTTGGGGGAACCCGGTTGGAGATAATTGAATCATGGGGGCGGTTTCCCCTGTACTGTTCTCATGGTAGTGAATGCATCTCACAGGATCTGGTGGTTTTATGACGGGAAACCCCTTTTGCTTAGTTCTCATTCTTTCTCTTGCCTGCCACCATGTAAGACGTGCCTTTCACCTTCTGCCATGACTATGAGGCCTCTCCAGTCACGTGGAGCTGTGACTCCATTAAACCTCTTTTTCTTTATAAATTACCCAGTCTTGGGTATGTCTTTATCAGCAGCATGAAAACAGACTAATAAGGAGGGCAAGCCAGGCGGGGTGCAGCCTGGGCAAAGGCAGAGAGGAGAAGGAGGCCAGTGTGTGCTGCAGGGTGAGCCGTGGTCAGGAGTGGTGGTCAGAGGACACCGTGATCATGCCAGTCCCTGGCATTACTCACAAAGTTACTTATTTGTGCCAGCGTTGAGCTTGGTCTATGGACAAAAATACTGCAAAAGTGAAAATAGTGCCTGCAGGATGTGCATACGGAACAGGCCCCCCCAACACTGCAGACCTCTCTTCCTGCCCCATCTGCAGGCCCAGCTCTTAGGCCCAGAGAGCAAAGATCCAGAAGGAAGCAAGTGGGTGGCGGGATCCCCGAAGAGAGGCTGCAGGGAAAACGGAACCAAGGGGGACCTGATGGGTTTGACCCTGGGGAAAACTGACCTCTAGGCTGCTGGAGCTGTGGGAAGACTTAGCCATGGGTAGAAATGAAAAGAAAGCTAAATAACATAGTTTTTTTTTTTTTTTGGCAAGTATTAATTCCAGAAAAAACCAAAAATGTGTATAAGGGGGGAAATAACCTTAATCACATTTGACTGAAAAGTAAACAATTTACCTAGTTGCAATAACACAACTCCTGACTCACGGTTTGTCCGAAATGTGGGCTGCTGCTACTGTGAGAGAATGGGAGGAAGGGATGCTGATTTATTTTATTTATTTTGTTTTCTGAGACAGAATCTCATTCTGTTGCCCCGACTGGAGTGCTGTGGCACAAACACAGCTCACTACAGCCTTGACTTCCCCAGGCTCAGATGATCCTCCCATCTCAGCCTCCAGAGTAGCTGGGACTACAGGTGCACACTACTTACAACCAGCTAATTTTTGTATTGTTTTTTGAGACAGAGTCTTGCCCTGTCGCCCAGGCTGGAGTGCAGTGGCGCAATCTCAGCTCCCTGCAAACTCTACCTTCTAGTTTCAAATTAATCTCCTGCCTCAGCCTCCCGAGTAACTGGGATTACAGGCACCCACCACCATGCCCAGTTAATTGTTGTATTTTTAGTAGAGACAGGGTTTTACCATGTTGGCCAGGTTGGTCTCAAACTCCTGACTTCAGGTGATTCACCTGCCTCAGCCTCCGTTGGTGCTGGGATTACAGGGGTAAGCCACTGCCCCTGGCTTTTTTTTTTTTTTTTTTTTGGTAGAGATGGGGTTTCCCCATATTGCCCAGGCTGGTCTCGGACTCCTAGGTTCAAGCAATCCTTCTGCCTCGGCCTCCCAGAGTGCCGGGATTACAGGCATGAGCCACTGCTGTCAGCCAAGACACTGATTTAAAGAGATGTAAATAGTCACCATTCTGAAGAAATGCCAAATATTGATCAATCAAGAGTTTGCAACAAAAGCAATATATTGTTTAAACACAGAGATAAAATAAATCTTTAAAGACTTAAAAATTAAAGAAGCTGCATGAGGTACATGTGGGGGCTGCTATTTATCCTTCCAAACCCTTTGGCACTATGTGGCATGAACATACACACACACAGACACACACACACACACAGACATAGATACACACACAGACACACAGACACACAGGCAGACACACACACCCTACTTTGAACGACAAAGGAATAAGGAAGAAGTAAAAAGAACAAGCCTTTGCCCCCTACAAAGGCAGAGAGTGATGATGTCTAAGAAAGCGTGACGGAGGGCCAGGCGCGGTGGCTCACGCCTGTAATTCCAACACTTTGGGAGGCCAAGGTGGGCGGATCGCCTGAGATCAGGAGTTCGAGACTAGCCTGGCCAACATGATGAATCCCTGTCTCTACTAAAAACACAAAAATTAGCTAGGCATGGTGGCTCATGCCTGTAATCCTAGGTACCAGGAGACTGAGGCAGGAGAATTGCTTGAACCTGGGAGGCGGAGGCTGCAGTTAGCCTAGATCACGCCATTGCACTCCAGCCTGGGCAACAGAGTGAGACTCTGTCTCAAAAAAAAAAAAAAAAAAAAGTGTGACAGGGGTTATGATGCTTACGGCGGCATCTCTGGAAAAGCCCAGATATTATCACAAGGACATGCCATTTTAAAATCCCCATTTTTTTTCTTTAAGTTTTCAAAGAACACCAGAGAATCGTGAGACCCAGGAGTGACTGGAGATTTGAGTTCTTGCTTCTGTCTCTGTCTTAGCTGCAGTCCAGCCACTTGGCCCATGGACACACCTGCTGTGACAGCAGGCCAGTCCCTGGTGGCAAACAGGGTATATTTGGTGGTTAGAGCTGGGCATAAAGGCACTCCAGCCACATCCCAAGGCTCCCCATCAGGAGGCAACAAGCCTCACATGAGCCTGGCTCGTGTGTGAGTTCCACCCAACATCAGCCCGCTTCGCCGGCTGCTAGGAGCCACGTAACTTGCAGCTGTGTGCGTGCACATCACACAGGGTGACTCTGGGTCCCCGTGCAAGAGAGAGACGTCCTGGAGATTCACCCCCTTTGTGCAGCCCCCTCTCTTTTACCCTCAGTATTGGCTCCGGCCCGCCCACCTGGGCTCACTGTACCCCTTGGCCTCTCTCCGGCTGGCCCCGTCATCCCCGAGCCAGGAAACCAGTGGAGATCCTTCTGAATGACCAGCCCTGTTTCTACCCAGTCCTGACTCACTGTGGGAGGGAACGGGGGCCCACAGCCTGAGCCTTGGAGGATGTGCAGCCGAACAAGGAGGATCCCAGCCTCAGGCTGCCCCTGCTCCCCCGGCAAGGCCCCTGCTTAACCATGGCCAATACCTGCAGCCCCCACGGCAGGGTTTTTCCTGGGGGGCACAGTCCCTGCCCAATGCTGTTGGCTCCTCTAAAAAACACAAAAACAGAAACACACTGTTTGATTTCCCGCTCGCCTCTAGTTTTGCTTTTCCTGAAAATCCAACACTGCTCCAACTTCAAAGGCAACGCCATCAAGTTCACAGCTGTTGGGGAGGTCGAGGATAGGACTGTGTAGTCACCCAGCACGGGGGAGTCATTCCCAGCTCAGGACCTCACCCAAGTCCCAGAACCTCAGCTGCCTCTGTGAAGTGGGAAAAAGCCCAGCTCCCACAGTATCCACTGTGAGAAGGCTTCAGTGAGAGGGAATCTGCAAAGCCCGAGCGCTGGGAGGGGCAGCTGGAGGCAGAACCCGTCTGGCACCACCCCCGCCTCAGCCCCAGCCCCAGCGCCAGCCCCGGCCTTCCACGCCCCTTCCTCACTTTCTCTTCCTCTCTCGGTTCCCTCGGCTTCTTTGTTTTCCCCAAAGGTAATCCTTGGTGTGATCAGATAATGATCTGAGACAAGCTCACAAAATCACACATTCACAGAGCACAGTGCTTCACCTGGGGAAGCACGCAGGTGTTTACCACACGTTTTCTCTTGGCAGGAGACGCTGGCACAGCAGCACCGATGCAGATAAATGAGCAGAGGCTCTGGAGCTGGACCGCAGGGTGGGGTTCCCGCTGCGCCTCCTAATAGCTGTCAGCCCTTTTCCCAGCCTCTGCTTCTGAGCCAGCGCTGAGCAGCTCTGGGGAAGGAGGGAGAGTGGGGAAAGAAGGGCACCTGGGAGCTGGAAGATAGAGGTAGCAAGGAGTTGGGAGAGGAGAAAAACCCTGACCTGGAACCTGGAAAATGGTTGCAGCCTTTTGGTGGCCCCCAGTATCCCGGGTTCAGAAAATGCACACTTGGGAAGAGTGATGTTGTTTATGCTGTTTGTGCTGCCCATAATTCTTTCTCCTCTGGTAATTATGGTTTTTGCTTTAATTCTCTCCCATGGGACAGGTAGCTCATGATGGCTTAGACTGGCATTTTCAAGGGAAGGAGCGAGTCCCTGGAGGTGGCCTGATGGGCTGTGTTAAGAACCTACTTTGGCTGGGAGCAGTGGCTCACACCTGTAATCCCCAGCACTTTGGGAGGCCAGGTGGGTAGATCATGAGGTCAGGAGTTCGAGACCAGCCTGGTCAATATGGTGAAACCCCGTCTCTACTGAAAATACAAAAATTAGCCGGGCATGGTGGTGAGCGCCTATAGTCCCAGCTATGTGGGAAGCTGAGGCAGAAGAATCACTTGAACCGTGAGCCGGAGGTTGCTGTGAGCTGAGATCGCACCATTGCACTTCAGCCTGGGTGACAGAGTGAGGGTGTTCCTTCCTGGCCTCTCTCAGAGGATTTTGTGGTTGAACTCCCCGAAGGTGTCCATTCTGTCTCTGCTATTCCACCTTCCAGTCTCTCCTGAACCCCATCCAAGCGCAGGTTCTTCCCCCAATCCACCAGAACTACCCTTGTCAATGTCACCAGTGACCGCCAGGCTGGCAAATCCCTGAGGGCATTCTCATCTTTCTTTCACCACAGCTTTTGACGCAGCTGATCTTTTCTCCTTCTGGAAAGACTTCATTCCTGTGAGTTCTAAGATGCCGTAGTCCCTGTGTCCGGAAGAATTGAGAAAAGACTTTAAAGTGGGAAGAAAAAAACCAAGCAAACTTTACTAAGCATCCCGTCTAGTACACCCTCTGGGCTCTTTCTGCCTTTCATTGGGCTGCTTTAAAAATTGAGAGAAACTGTAGAAAACTGAAAACAATGCAAATAACTTTTGTTTCTAGAAATGCAAATTAACTGTGTCTCCTGGAGTGGAACTGGTTACTGGCCTCTGGTAGACCCGCCATGCATGTTGGTAAATTTGATTCAGGATTCCTTAATGCTTCTAGAATGGGTGGGGCTTTGGCCCCTCCTTTGAACTGATTGTAAGATCTGATTAGTTCCCTCATTCATTCATGAGTTAAATAGCGTCTGAGGTGCTCTTTCATGTTTCAATGAGAGTCCCCATTTAGCCCCCATTTTGGACACACTCTTCTTTTGTGGTTCTCCCTGTGCCTACCTTCCAAGCCGTTCCTTCTCCTTCTTCGCTAACTCTCCCTCCTTCACAACTTAGATGAAGTCCTCAGTCTTGTGCTCAGGTCTCGGTGCTGATCTATCTACCAGCTTTTCCAGGTGATCCAGTCCAGCCTGTTGAATTAACGAATCACCAACATGTTAAGAACTCTCAAGCTTACATGCCCAGCCCCATCCACCACCACGATGCCAGACCAGTGAATCTAGTCTCCTGCAAAGACCTTTCAGTGTCTAATGGGCATCTAGAACCAGACGTGTCCAAAATACAGCGTGAGGTTCACACTTCCCGTGCCTTCAGAACTATTTTTCCCCACAGGGAGAAGCGCAAAAGAAGAGTGTGTCCAAAAGGCAAAATCAAGACTCCCATTGAAACATGAAATGAGTACCTCAGATGCTACTCAACTCATGAATGAACGGGGGAACTAATCAGATGCTACAGCCAGTTCAAAGGAGGGGTCAAAGGCCCACCTGTTCTAGAAGCACTGAGGAATCCTGACACCTTCTGTCCAAGCCACCGTCCACTTCCACCTGGACACCATCAGCGCTCACGTGGGATGCTCAATGGCTTCCTAACGAGTGTCCTCACAACCCAGCTATTCTTCAATGATTGGCCAGCATGATCTTTTTAAAGCACAAGTTGCATTTTGTCTCTGTCCTGCTTAAAACCATCCTGGCTTCCCATTGAGCTTACAGTAAAGTTCAAACTGTTCAGCCATGCTTTTAGGACCCTAAGAGATCCTACCCCAGCTGCCTCTCCAGTCTCATCTCTGTTCTTTCTTTCACTCACTGTACTCAGTCACACTGGCCTGCCTGTCCTTCCCACCACGGGGGCTTTGCATTTTCTGTTCCCTCTACTAGACATGCTTTTCCTGCAGATATGTGCATGGTGAATTTCCTCGCTTTCTTCAGGAGTCAGCTCAGATGTCATCTACTCAAAGAAACTTTTCTATACCTCCCTTTAAAAGCAGCACCTCCCATCACTCTCTGACTCCTTCCACTGATTTACCTTCTGTAGAGCATCTGCCATCAGCTGACATTATGTATATATTTCTTCTTAATGTATTTTTATTGCTATCTTGTCTGCTGGAATGAACATACTTTTGTCTATTTCATCCATCACTGTATATTCAGAATCCAGAAAGGTATCTGGCACATAGTAGGTTCTTAAGAAACATTTATTGGTTGATCAATCACTTTTCCTACAAGAGACAGCTCCCTTATAGGTGAATTAAATATAATTTATGATATAAATAGCAAGATGGGGATTCAAAAAGCAAAATAAAACATTACAAGTAAAGAAAGAAGAATGAGCAAAATCATATGGACTGCAGGTTTATGCACCTGCCTAGCTGTGTCTCTCCAGTTCAATCTGGCAAGTCTCTCTCGAAGGCCTAATATGTGCTTGGCACTGTTCTGGAGCTAGGATACAGAGATAAATATGACCTTCCCTTTAAGAAACTCAGTTTGGGGAGGGGAGTTTTGTACACAGATATAGACAACTAACAATCTAGGAAGCCACTACTCTACAGAGGCACCATGCAAAGAAGAGTGTTGAAACCCAAGGTCAGTTCAGCTAGAGAAAGTTAGGATAGGCTTCCCAGAGGAGGAAATGAGTCTTGAAGAATGGACAAGAATTTGATGAGCAGATTATGAACAAGAAATAATTTGTTAAAAATTATTTTATAGGACTACGATATTTGTTGTATCAGTCAGGGTGATCAAGGTTATGCGGAAGTAACAAACATCCCCCGTATCCCAGTGGTTTAAAACAACAGCAGATCATTTCTTGCTGAGACCACACGTCCATCACAGGTCCTCAGGCAGCAGGGACAGTGAGCAGGGAGGCTCTATGCAGAGACGTCCCTTAGGGCCAGGGTGTAGGGAGCAGCTGTATGCTTAAGCTCCTCCATTGCTGTACAAAGGAAGAGTGCTCTTGGAGTCACATGGCAGCATTTTAAATGCTTCGCCTACCTCTCCCCACAATCCATGGGGAGGAGCTTGTACCATGTTCACTACCCCCTGCAAAGGAGACACAACAGGCAATCCTGCCATGTTCCAGCAGAAAGAAAAATGAGACAATCTGGCAGGCAGCACTAAGAGCTACCCCCAGGGCACAGCAGACCATGACAGTGGCTTTCCTGATGCCACCCTTTCCTTCTTCCTGTGACAGTGGCCCGGTGAGGCTGAGGCAGGCGCTCAGCCCGGCTAAAGAGCTGCATCCCCAGCCTGCGGCACAGCTAAGAACCCCGCAATGTGACCGGAGGCTACAGGATGAAGCTTCTGGGAAAGTGGCTTAAAAAGGACAGGCTCGGCCAGCGAGCACCCCTACTTCCTTTCCTGGATGAGCGTCAGTGCTCCAGATAGAACAGCTGTGGGGAAACCTGCCGGCCAGAAAACCCGTACACTGGCTGGCCGATTAGACCATTGGAAGGCAGGCCGCCTCACCATCCTTTCCCGGCCGTTCACCGTGCACTTCTTGCTATGTGAGGATAATGGATCCCACACTGCTTGAAGCCCGAGCTTCACAAACTTGAGTGTGCATAAAAATCACCAGGAACACCTGTTAAAATCCAGATTCCTGGGCCCAACAGCCGATTTGCCAGTCTGAGGTTAGGCCCAGGACTTTTCTTTCCTAATAAACTCACAGGGGCCACTGCTGACCTCAGATCATACCTTGAGTAGCAAACGTGCTGGGCCACAGGCTGGTAGCGGGAAATCCTGTAAGTCGTGGTTATGAACCAATTAACCTACGAGCTCCCCAAGGGCAGGAGCTGGGCTTTATCCCCACACACACTCACCCAGTCACCTTTCCTCCCACGGCTCTGCCATGCACACCCCGTGTTCCAGCCCTCCTGAATACTGCTGGTCACTGAAGCAATAGCACAGTCTGCTCTCCTGCTGATTTACGAGGCCCACCTGCTCCAGGCACAGTGCATCCACCTGGGGCAGACCTGGGATTTGGCCTTTCTGACCAGCACCCCCGTGATGAGATGCTGCTGTTCACAGGCCAGCCTGGGGTAACCAGGAGCAGCACTTGCTCCCCTCAGTGCCAGGCGCTGACAGGTGGGAGCAAGGTCGGGAATGCTGTCTGGAGAACCCCCCTACCCCAGCAACTTCCTGCTCCCAGAACAGCAGAAGTATCTGTCCACTCACACCACAGTGACTCTCAGCAGTTTCTGCAGTTAATTTTTCGAAGTAAACAGCTCAGGGCCACCTCATTCCCTTCTCTAAACCCACATCCCCGCACACTCTGTGGAGGGCTGTGTGTCAGCAGGTGCTGGGGCTGCAGGTGCTAGGCGGCTCTCTTGTCCGTCGGATGCTTCGGCCCCAGCCTCCTGGTTGGAAAACCAACACAGACCCTTTAGGCGGAGAGCAGAGGCTCCAGTCTCCACGGACACGACAGCCCTGCCAAGGAGGCTGTATTTCTAGCCCCACTTTCCAGAAGGAGAGACCGAGACTTAGGGAGCTTCAGGTACTTGTCAAAGGCCACCCAACCCTGAGTGGCAATGTTCAAACTCAGGGCCCCAGAGATGTCCTCCTCGACTCGTCACCTGCCCATCTCCTCCCACCTGTGGGGGTCAGCCTAGGAGCCACCTTATCCCGGCTCCTCTGTGCTCCCACCTCGGCTTGCCACACACACCTGCCCACTGAGTACCTGTTCCTTCCTGGACAGTGCTGCAGGAGTTGGGATGGAGCACGCGCAAGACACACAGGCTCCAGGAGGGCAAGGAGGAGAACAGGCAGACAGGTAAGGAAAATAAAGCAACAGCAGGTGCAGAGCGAGGTCTCTTCCTGGAGGTGGTGGTCTTCAGCTGAGACCTACGCGACAAGAAGGAGCCAGGGAAGGGCACCCCAGGTGGAGGGAACAGCTGGGGCCAGGCTGTGAGGTAGGGATGGGCGTGGTGTGTCTGTGGAAGAGAAGAAAGGACCATCGCTGGAATCTGTGGCAAGAGGCAGCACACTGAAGCCTGCAGGGTCTGTAAGTCCAGGCGAGGGGTCTGGATTTTATGCCACTGGCGAGTTTTCAGTAAAGATGGAACATGATCTGGTATATGCAGTTAAAGGATCACTCTGAGCCGGGGAGGGTGGCTCACACCTGTAATTCCAGCACTTTGGGAGGACAAGGTGGGCAGATCATCTGAGGTCAGGTGTTCAAGACCAGCCTAGCCAACATGGTGAGACTCATCTCTACTAAAAATACAAATATTAGCCGGGCGTGGCTGCTCATGCCTGTAGTTTCAGCTACTTGGGAG
This sequence comes from Alouatta palliata, assembly GCA_004027835.1. Taxonomy (NCBI): domain Eukaryota; kingdom Metazoa; phylum Chordata; class Mammalia; order Primates; family Atelidae; genus Alouatta; species Alouatta palliata. Next base: position 176,790 of record PVKV010001702.1, on the reverse strand, counting down.
GCTGAGGTGGGAGAAACCCTTGAACCTGGGAGACAGAGGTTGCAGCGAGCCGAGATTGTGCCATTGCACTCCAGCCTGGGCCACAGAGTGAGATCCTGTCTCAAAAAAACATACACAAAAAAACAAAACATGGCTCTGGCCATTCTAAGAAGACAGTATCAACAGGGAAGGGACATGCGAGGAGACCCCTTAGGAGGTTACTACAGAAGCCCAGGAGAGAGTCACCAGTGACCAGGGCGAGGGCCACTGCGTACAGCTGGAGAAAAGTGCACAGACTCATCTACGCTTTCAAAGTAGAGGTAAGAGAACTTGCTGAGGGTCGGTAAAGGTGGCAGGAGAAGAGGACGCAAGGCAGGTGCTGGAATTTTGACCTAAGCATAGATAGACCATCCCCCGAGAGTGTGAACCCCTGGGCACAGCAGACCGTGACGGTGGCCTTTCTGATACCACCCTTTCCTTCTTCCTATGACAGTGGCTCAATGACGCTGAGGCAGGTGCTCAGCCCAGCTAAATAGTGGCATCCCCAGCCTGGGCTGCTGCTAGGTGTCATCATGTCAGGGGGTGGGGAGCACAGGGAGGGGGACCAGGATTGGGGCAAAAGCCGGGAGAGACGGACTATCAGTCTGTGGTCAGGTGGAGTTGGAACTGCCCCCGCACCCCGCACCCCCTCCACCTGCCGCCTGCTGTCTTCACAGCTCCCTGGGGCATGCTCACCGTGGAGCTGACCATTTCCACAGCATGCAGGCTCCAACTCTGTCTCAGGTGCACTCCTCACCGGGCTGTGACCGCCAGGACCTGGGCTTCCCTATCTCATCCTCCGTCACTGCAGAGGCCCTGCCCCCCCCACCAACAGAAGCCTCAGCACACAGGGAATGTGCAGCCAGTGTCACTGGAGTGAATCAGTGATGGAGGGAGGAACGCAGACATGAAAGGACTGTTGCGGTCAGTCCAAAAACATCTGCAGCCCTGCGGCCGCTCGGTTCTTGGCCTCCTCTGAAGTGCTTTTAAAATCACCTACAGTAAGGACTCATCTTTGGAATGGCCGTCCATGTATTTTATGACTAACCCTGAGAAAGCAGCATCACGGAGCCCAGTGAGCAGTGACAGTCACTATGGCAATTAACCCAAGTAGCCCTTCTTTTTAAAGACCGTGGCACCAGCGAAGCACAGGAGATGCATCCCCAGGGAGTGCCAGGGATGATTTCTGAAAGCTCCTGATACCTGTTCCACGGATGTCTAAAATCACAGTTTTGAATTCCTAGTTGAGTTGCCATCGCTGCGGGTTCCAGAGAGAGCACACACGGGTAGCCGCTGATTCACATACACCTCGGCCCTGGGTGTCCTCTTGGTTACAGGTAGCCATGCGGCAGCCACCAGACTCTGTCCTCTGCCTGCTGTGTTTTGGAGGTAGAGCTTGTGCTGGGAAGTACAGTTCCCGAAATAGTCTCCTTCGGCCTCCCTGGGTGATGCATTAGAAGGAGCGAGAAGCTTCCATGTCTGCCTGGGTGGGGAGACCAGCAGGCCTGGACTTGCTAAGCAAATGTGTTTCCTCTTTGGAAAATGACTGTCCCCTGCAGCTCTCTGCCCAGACAGAGCTGGTGCATAATGGACCTTGACTGTGCGTGGGTGTGAGGAACAGGAGGGCCAGAGGACCAGGGAGCATGTGTTTTTCAAAGTGAAAATGAACCATAATGACCCAGAAAGGTGTTGATGCTTCATATTGGACTCCCAGTGGTGGAACACGTGAGAACGCTTCCCATTTTGTCATTGAGACGCCGTTGATTCTGGGACATGGCTGTGCATGTGTGCTCTTCATCACGGTGGAAATGGCTTGTCTTAGTAAGCTCTGAACCAAACTCAGGAGGCTTTCAGAGCCACCCTGTCTGCAGAGCTCCCCCAAAGCAAAGCAAATGCAGGACATGGGAGTCAGGAGAAAACTCCTGGAGGAGGCGACCAGGGTTTAAGGGGGCCAAGATTTCACAACTAGAAGTAACAGGGCGCATAGTTACACTGGAATCTCAGGTACAAAATGATTTTTTTTTTACATATAAGTATGTTCAAATATTGCGTGAGATACACTTACACTAAAATAAGTAATACCCCATTGTTTATCACACATGTGCCCTGGCAGCCCTCTGCGGGCATTGGAGCCCTGCCTGCAGCATCTTAAATGGGTTTGACTTGTCATTTCTGAAGGTTGAGTTTTTGTTTCTGAACATTTAAACTCCTTGACAGAAAGGAGGAGATTAGCTTGGCAAGTATGTGAGTGGGTAGTTCCCACATTGCTGTTTGCCATGGTAGGCTCCTCTATTAGGCCGTTCTTGCATTGCTATAAAGTCATACCTGAGGCCGGGTAATTTATAAAGAAAAGAGGTTTCATTTTGTCTCGTGAAGCAGATGGTGCCAGCATCTGCTTCCGGTGAAGCCTCAGGAAGCCTGATCATGGTGAAAGGTGACAGGGAGCCAGCGTGTCACAGGGTGGGAGATGGAGCCAGAGATCGAGGGAGGAGGGGCCACACACATTTAAACAATGAGATCTCCAGTGAACTACCTGAGCAAGAACTCACTCATTGAAGGAAATAGTGTATACAGTGGCCCGTTTCCAAGACAAAGTGCCTTAAATTGGCTTAGATCAGCAAACTACAGAAAAAACAGTATATACTAGGCCCCTGCTTGGATAGTGGAGGCCTGCTTGTCAGCCCCCCAACCCCCTTGGTTGCCCTCACCTGAATTGAAGAAGTTTAGTTTAAGAGGAAAGTTTACAGGATGGGTGCAGTGGCTCACACCTGTAATCCCAGCACTTTAGGAGGCCGAGGCGGGCAGATCACGAGGTCAGGAGTTCAAGACCAACCTGGCCAAAATGGTGAAACCCCTTCTCTACTAAAAATACAAAAAAATATGCTGGGCATGGTGGCGCGTGCCTGTAATCCCAGCTACTCAGGGGGCTGAGGCAGGAGAATCACTTGAACTCAGGAGGCAGAGGTTGCAGTGAGCCGAGATCATGACACTGCACTCCAGCCTGGGCAACAGAACAAGACTCTATCTCAAAAAAAAGATGAAAGTTTACCAGGCTGCAAGATAGCTCACTTTGTCTGTTCTCATCAGCCTGCCCAGCTACTTAGGTCACAAGTCAAATACTTGAGGAGCCCCTGAGCTGACCAGGATCGCAACGCATTGTGAGCTGTGACGAAATGCAGAAAACAACCCTCAAAAATAAAACACCTAAAGCCCCTGCCTGACAACCAACAGGCAACGTCCGGGAAGATTAGAACCCCCAGCACTCAGCCTATGAGGAACCAGGGGGAGGGGCCTGCGCCCTGGGGAGTAAGTTGCCTGCCGAAACCGTGCGGGGTGTGCCTGTGCATCAGACACCCGACCTTGCAAAACCGTCATTAACAGTCTCACATTCGCCAAACCCAAAGAATGTCTGAGTCCATTCTTTGGGTTTGGACGGGTGAGTTTGTTTCTTACATCATCACGAAGGGGACAGTGCTAAACCGTTCACGAAGGAGTGCTGGGGTTCAGGGGAGCCCTCAGCTCCCCTGAGAGGACGTTTCTCCAAAGATCTTGGTTTGAGAGAGGGGACCACGGCAGGTGCACTCGTAAATACCGGACCCCGGTTTGCAGAAAGTGATTTATTTAGACAGAGAAAGAGAAAAAAGGAGAGGAAGAGAGAAAGCTTCCACACTGAGTGGAAGGGGACCCCAGAGGGGAAGTCCAGGAGAGAGAAAGACGGCTTCCACAAAGAGAGTGTTCGTGGAAGGGGACCCAAACCTGGAGTCCGAAAGGGTGTGGAAGAAGGGGACTTTTAAACTGGGAGGAACCCCCACCTTCTCCAAGACCCCTGGCCAGTGAAAAGAGTTCCTTAGAAGTTTCGCTGGAGTGATTGACTTCTGATTCTTCCTGCACCTGCGAAAATTAAAACAGAGACTGGTAAATCCCCCAGATGGAGAGAGATGGGAGGGGGGCATGGCGCTGGGAAGTTCTTGCCCTTAAAACTACATGCCCTCGCTGGCCGGGCGCGGTGGCTCACGCCTGTAATCCCAGCACTTTGGGAGGGCAAGGCGGGTGGATCACGAGGTCAAGAGATCGAGACCATCCTGGCCAACATGGTGAAATCCCGTCTCTACTAAAAATACAAAAAATAGCCGGGCATGGTGGCATGTGCCTGTGGTCCCAGCTACTTGGGAGGCTGAGGCGGAAGAATCGCTTGAACCCAGGAGGCGGAGGTTGCAGTGAGCCGAGATTGCGCCACTGCACTCCAGCCTGGCAATAGAGCAAGACTCCATCTCAAAAAAAAAAAAAAAAAAAAAACTACATGCCCTCATGGACCTGGAAAGAGAACACCTTCCCCCACCCCCATGATCCAGTCACCTTCCACCAGGCCCACACCTCCAGCACTGGAGATTGCAATTCAACATGAGATTTGGAGGAGACAAATACTAAAACCGTGACAGCTTCTTTCACCCTCTGTGCAGGCTGCACCCACAGCTGCTCCAGGGCTACGTGGCTGGACGTGGTGCTATGTACAAAGCATGCTCCTCATCCTTAACAAACTCTGTGGGGTAGGGATCCTTGTCCCACTTTAAAGATAACGGTGTAAGGCTCAGAAAATGGCAAGAACTGGCTCAGCTCATGTCACACATTAGCCGGGGCTCTTTAGCTGAAAAACAGGTTCTGTCTGGCATAAGCGGAACAGAAATGTATTAGAAAAATAAAGGGCAGCACAAACATGGCCAGAAGGAAGGGAAAACGCTGCAGAACTGGTGAGAGGCGCTGTCCACGTACACATGCCCTGCCGGCCCCAGACACGGGCCACCGGGCCACACTGGCCTCTCCCAGCCTCAGCCTCCTTTTCCCATGGTTCTGAGCCACAGTTCAGGGCAGACATCTGATTGCACGCAATTTACAGTGGCTGCATCTGACTGTCCAGGTTTTTAGGTCAGGTGCATCTCACTGGGCAAGACGTTCAGGGAAAGAACACCTGATTGGACAAGTGACTCAGTGCAGGCTCCTGATGGGCTGAGTTGGGCCACATTCCCGTTCCCAGCTTCCAAGGAGGCTGGAAAGCAGAAGGGACCAGTGCTTTTAGAGTGTGGCTGGGTGAAGGGCCGCAGCTGGGGAGGGCTGCCTAATGGACACGGCAGGGGCAGACATGGGAGCCAGTGGGAAGGAGGCAGGCAGCAGGCTCTCCATGGCGACAGAGGACGTGACCAACCCAGAAGGACAGGTTATCCTTACGAAGAGCTAAGGGGGAAGGTCCCGGAAAAAACAGCACCAACAACCAACCTCTGTGCTCAGCTATGAAGCCATGGGGTGGGAAACAAGGGAACTTGGGTGGGCCCAGCCCCAAAGCCCGTTCTTTGCATTTTCTGTGCGGCCTTTCTGCAAGCCTGGCCCCTGGGTGGGCTCATAAGCCATGCGCTGCCTGCTCTGTAAGCCCCTCCAGCACCACCTTTCAGAGTCCAAGCAGCAGAGCACCTCGCCAGAAAGCGCTGCCTGTGGAACAAATAAGTGAGCTACAAAAACGGCTTGGCGCTGGTTCTGGTCCTGCTCTAAGTCACAAAACCTTTCTCACTGAATATCTGGTCATCCCTGCACATCAGCCTACTGCACAGATAAGGACGGCAGCCATATGCTCCGGCTTACCAGGACAGTCCCCGTTTTACACCTGTTGCCCTGGTGGACTTATTGATGGCACTGGCGCCCGTTCTCAGAGCTGTGCCGTGTGGATGACCGACGGTCCCCGATGGATGAGGAGCAATGTTGAACTACAGATGGGCTTGGCATGCCACGGTGCGATTTCACCACTGTATACCTGGATGTGGTCTTCCTCGTAACTGTTTCTCCTCATTTGTACCGCTAGCATTTCCTTTGTTACTCTTACCAGAAACATGAATTGAGATGAATAAAAAAGACGTCGTGGCCTCTGGCTCCCAGGATCCCGTCTTCTCAGCTGCACTCTCGGAACACGGCAAAGGTCAGGGCTGCTCCGCACAGAGCAATACCTTCCAGTCAGCTGAACTTGGCCAAAGCACGGGGGGCAGCTCCATCATTCTAGTGGCTTATGAGGAAGTTTTCCTGCAGGTGAGCACAGAGCCAGACACCTCCAGAGCCCAGAAGTTTCCAGGACTGTCTTCCAACTTCTGAGTTCTGTCTCAGTCCCGCAACATTGAGGCTTTGCAGTGTCTACTCTGTTCACATCAGCCTTCCCTCCAGAGGCCTTGGGCTTGCAGTTTCACAGGTGAGCAGCCCCTCTGCCCACTGTGCCCAGTCCCAGGGCAGCCACAATGTCAAATGCATCCCCCTGGCCTCATCTGTCCCCTGTTCTCCCCAGGCCAGGAGCCCCTGCTCAGACTGACTTCTGCCCAAACCAAACGGCACAGCCAGCTGACTAGGGGGGAGGTTTTGGGCCAAGCAAAGGATGTGGGCTCAGAAGGCATGAAGGGTGGGCAAAGTAGCCACACAGCCCAGAGGCCGGCTGGCAGAAGCCAGTGCTCAGCAGTCACCCTAGCTCCATCCCTCTGTGGAGACTGAGTCGTCCACCTCCCTGCACAAGCCAGGTTGACTGCAAGCTCCGGGCCATCCATCACTGCACCAGGCTGCGCCAGACCTGGGCTGCATTAACAGGAGCGTTATGTCCAGGACAAGGGAGGTGAGAGCCCAGCTGGGCTCTGGGATGACACTGTGGAGCACAGCATTTGCTTCCTAGCAGCAGACTCTGGAAGGGGATGGATCCCCTTCAGAATGGATCCCGAAGAAATGGTCCCAGGAGCAACTAAAGGCAGGAGCCCTGCAGCCTGGAGAAGAGCCAATGCCGGGAGAGGGCAAGCTGCTTTCTCCTGTGGAAAGTGTTTCTCACGAAGGTGGAGACCTGGCCTGTACACCCCAAAAAGCTGAGCTATATGCTGGAGGTCAGTTCAGCGTGACAGCAACTCCTGTGTCCTGAGCACCTATCCTGTGCCTGGCTCTGAGAGGACGTTGTGCACTCTCTTTGGAAGGCTGGAGACCTCCCTGCACTGGCAGTCCTGCAATGCCCCACCAACCCCAGAAACTCAGGGAGCTTCTGTAACTTGCCCGCATCATATAGCCAGAGCCTGAAGTCCCGTCAGGCTCAGGTCTCGTCTGCACTCCAGACCACAGGTGCTTCTCCGCATACGGAACCTTCTAGCACTGCAGCCATGTGTCCACACTGTTATAGCCCCTGGGGTGACAGAGGAGGTGACTGGCTCTGTCCCTGCTTCCCGAAGCTTCCAGGTTGGCTGCAGAGTGAGTGTCTTGGGAAGTAGCCAGTCCCTGGATAAGGATTGTTCCCACAGACACAGATGGCATGGACCAGAGATGTGGATTCAGGCATCCTTCAGGGCCTTCTCAGAGTCATTACCATGTGGAAACCCTCTGAGAAGCTTCTGGAGAACCTCAGCCAGCTCCCATCCCCCAGCCAAGGACAGGACCTTGGGGTGCACTGCAGTGTGACCCTTTCTGAGACCTGTCTACTGTTTTCCTCTAACCAGCAAAGCCTGGGGAGGCTGGAGGGCTGAGGCTGGGGAGGGCTGGCTAATGGGCACAGTAGGTGCAGAGATGGGAGCCAGTGGGAAGGAGGCAGGCAGCAGGCTCTCCACGTGCACAACCCAGCGGGGTTCTGGAAATGGCTGTCCTCCCAGTTCAGCCCAGCGGGGCAAAGACCCATGGGGTTCTGGGGAAATGCAGGAGCCAGTCCTCCTCTCTCCTTGTTCTGTGCCCAGCCTGAGCTCTGCCCATCCCCTGGTGCATGTCTGTCCTGCTGGGAGGGCTTTTAGCGCTCAGGGTCCAAGGACTGCTTCACAAATGAGAAGACCAGAGGAAGATGCTTCCACAGGACACGGCACTGCCACATGACTCTGAAAGTTCCAACCCCCACGTGTGATTCCAGGACCAGTCTGTCCAGTACCATGGTGACCACTCCCCAACCCCTCATCCTTGCTTTTCTCTGTAACCACCATGGCCTGTGTCTACTGAGCACTTACTGCCTGCTAGGAACTGAGCAAGATGCTGTACACATCATATTCTTGGGTTTTCCCAATTGCCCTCTGTATAGATTATCTTAATCCCACCCCCATCATAGCAAACAGAGCTAAAGTTTGGGGAATTCTGTAGCATGCCCCAGGCAGCAGAGCTAGGAAGGGGTGGAGCCCAGGTGAGAGCTCAAGTCTGAGTACAGAACCCAGCTCTCCATCACTCTGAACTGGGTGGCTCCCGTATCTGACAGCAATCATTATGCAAGGAGACACCAGTCACTGGAGTGCAGTGAGCTGGGGAGAGGAACTGATCAGACCCTTGGTGGGCCAGCAGTGCCCTGCTGGTCAAGTGTAATTGGCCTGGTGAATGGGCCCTCAGCCATTCAACCCCTTTTGGAGGGGCTTCCTTCCTGTATTACAGATGCCAGAAGCCTAAAAACTACATTTCCCAGGTGCCCTTGAAGCTTGGGCCCTGTATGCAAATTAGACATTGTATGCAAATGAGTTTCCTCCAGTTACACGATCGTGTGAGTCACAGCCGCTCTCAGCCTCTGTGATGGGCACTACCACAGGGATGTGGGGCTTTTAGCCTGTGACCACTTGCTTTATTGGTGCCAAGAGGCAGCTGTACAGGTGGCAGTGGCTGACCCCTGCATCACAGCCCCATGGAACATTCTGGAAGTCAGTATGTCCAAGGGCAGCCTTCTCCCCATTTTCATGCCTAAGGCTTTCCTGGATATCCAGCTAAGGATTTGCCACCCTGGCCAGTCCACTGTTCTTGTCTTAAACCCTCAATCAGACTGTTTCCTGCAGCCCAAACTTGCCTGATGACTCTGGTGATTTTCATTCAAGGCAGAAGGAAGACAAACGCTTAAACACTATGCCTATTTTACAGAATAGGGTGCTGAGGCCCAGAGGGGATAATCAACCCAGCGTCCTGCCAGAGTCGTTCCTGGCACTAAGACTACTCTCTGGGCTCCTAGCTCTGGGCAAGAAAGGGACGGTGAGTAGACAGAATGAAACTTTCCCACCTTGAATCCCAAAGTATTTCCTTCCCGAAGGAGCCTTAGTGTCACCTCTTCATCCAGTCATCACCACAATTCCACTGAAGAGCTGCAAGTGATAGGATCCATGTCATTTGTACGAAACACATTCTAAAATGCAGAGAAGCAAAACTCAATCATTTTGAGTCGATTACGCAACTTATGATCCATTGTCATAGATGCACATGATATGCAGATTTATGCATACGCTTCAGAATGTGAAACTGCATAGTCTTTTCCCTCGCCCGTCTACATCTCTTTGGCAAAAGGCAGGGTTCGCATGGAGGTGCATTTGAACACCAAACTGAGCCTGAATAAAGAGATTAGAGAAAACGGAAAGGCTGACCAATCACTTTCCATCTCATTTCAGCTACAGTTTTATAGATCTATCTTCAGGATCAAGGCACAATGCTTTTCATGTCCCTCATGCAAGCCAAGCATCTGGGAAAGTGCTGGATGGTCCCACCTGCCACTGCGGCTGTGGTTACAGCTGTGTCCTCAATGGCCAGTGCCCACCAGGGTGCCCATCAGGCCTGACTCCTGCCCAAGCCCCCTCAAGGCAATGAGCCTTGAAAAGGTGGAAGCCTCTCTGTCCTGTGGCTTGGGCAGGTTCGCAATGTGTGAGGAGAGGAGTAGGGTGGAGAAGCTTTGCAGGAGGCTGGAGGCAGCACTGAATCAAGTGTCTACCCGGTCCTCCCAGGACATGGACTGGGAAGAGGCAGTTTTCCCTGCTCTGGTGTCCTCAGGCTGAGCCAAAACTCAGAAGCAGGAAGGAAGCTGGACTGGCCATCTGCTGGCAGCCCATCCCAGGCTCATATCACCAGGTCTACAAGACCTACCTGTAGCCCCTTGTCATGAAAGGGCTCCCAGCAAGGCTTAGCATAGGAAGGAGGAAGAGCCTTTGGGTGAGTAAGCCCCCCGCTTCTACAGGAGGGGAACCCCGTCAGGGAGGGGCAGTGGCTGAGGTATGCAGGGTCAGCTTAGAAACTGGCCTCTGATCCTGAACTCATGCTCCGTGGCTGCTGCTACCCTGCCTGTTCCTTCAGAGACTTGAGTTCTCCGCCCTGCGCCCGCATCAGGTGCCCCAGGCATTAACCTCCGGTGGTCAACCGTCTATGCAGGGCTGGTGTTTGGCACCCTTGCTGTTTACCCTTTCCATTCTGGCCAAACCCCAGCCCTTTCCTGAATGCCCCTATTCAAGGAACAGCAGTGGGATCACCCCTTGGTTCTCAGGGACCTGTCCTAGCTTCGGATCCAGGATCCTTTTTTGTGTTTCCAGTCAGCCAGTCCAGGTGAGTCCATAGGCACCTCCAGGCCTCAGGATACAGATACCCTGTGCTCAAGATGCACAGCCAAGTCCCAGGCGGTCCCCAGCATCTCGGTGCAGAGACCAAGCCCACCAGGCAGACTCAAAAGCAAATGACAGGGCGGGGCCTGGGGCAAGGTGCTGGGAACCTGGGCTGGACCAGAAGTGAGGTGGCTTGGCATGAACAGGGATGCAAAGCCCGTCTGTTCACTAGGGTGCAGACGTGCAGCCTGGGAGTGGGGCCGGGGGGGCATGGGTGCAGAGGTATGAGGTTCCACATGCAGCAGGTAGAAGCTGGTGTTCACGCTGAGCCTCCTGAGGGACAGGGAGGAGGCCTCAGAGGCCACTGCTGGCTTCCTGCCTGTAATTGCTCTGGTGTGGGGATGGGAGAGACTGAGCCGTCCAAGGAAAGGGGCTTGCAGCCTGGATGTGCTGTTTGGAAATCAGAGGCTGGAAAAACAGACCCAGCCCATTTGGCAGACGGGTCCGCAGATGTTTTCTGTGTTTCTCTGTACGGCAGCAACGAGAGGCTTGGACAACAGGAGATCATGTGCTTGTCTGCACGCGGCCCCTCCCTTCAGGCAGACCCGTGCCTCCCCGAGGTGGGGTAGTTTGAGTGAGGAAAGCAGCCTCCTGGCGTCCCGTGGCCCATGCATCCAAATATGCACATCCGCGTGGACCCCATCAACCCCGGCGTTTTGTGAACCCCAAGAGGGCATCGTGCCCGCAGCCCCTGTTCTCCGACCTCAGGGCTTGCACATCTCCCCTTCAAGGAAGCACATGGCCTAAGGGTGTTACTGAAGTTACCAGGCTGCAAGCAGGACAGCTGCCTGACTCACCTCTCCGCCTCCGCTGGGGCTGCTGCTTGGATACCACACACCCACAGTCCACCCACTGGGCAAAAGTGCAGCCACCTGTCTGCTGAGCATCCCAGGAAGAGGACAGTCATGGCCTTTAATACCCAACAATCAAATCACCAGTGACAGATCTTTCTCCCTGGCGTTGGTGTTGGGAATGCTGAGTGTCACGGAACCTGCCTGTGGCTGGCTCCTCCATGTTGACCAAGGAGGACCAGTGCCTCTGGAGCGCAGTGAAGCCAGGAGTCAGCTGTGCTGTTGACACCTTGGAAGGGGCCCCTGCGGCCAGGCCAGCTGTTTCTGAATTGTAATTGAATGGTGCTGAAACTGGGAACATCCTGGCACTCAGCAGGGAAACACCTCCTTCCCCGCCCTTCAAGCACCGTGAACTCAATTTGCGAAGCTCTTCCCTGAAGTGGCAGTGATGCTTCCTACCGAGTTGGACCCAGTGCAAACCTGTGCCCACCCGCAGGGTCCGTGAAGGCTCTGGAGGAAGAGGTTACCGGGACCAGGCTTGTTCTGGGGACAGATGAGGACACGCCTCGTCCTGAAACACTGAACACTGCTTCCCACAGCACCTGACACCAGGGCACTCTTACCAGTCTAGCAGGATCCAGGCCCCAGCTGGCTTCCTCCACCCCTCACCCCACTCCAGGGGAAATGGGGTTTTTGCAATACCACCTGCATTCCTTTGCTGGGGCTGCCTTAACAAGGCCCCACAGACGGGTGGCTGAAACAACAGACAGGTGCCATCTCACAGTCCTGGAGGCTGGAAGGCCAAGATCAAGGAACAGTAGGGCTGGCCCCTCCTAAGGCCTCTCTCCTTGGATTGCAGACGCCACCTTCCCCTGAGTCCTCACACGGTGTGTGCCTGTGTCCTCGCCCCTGTTCTGATAATTTAAAACACGTGCTCTGAATGAAGAGACCCCCCCACCCCACAAAAAGGCTTTGTGTGAGCAACATGGCTGTTTATTCACCCAGGTGTGGACGGGCTAATTCTGAAAACAGAGTCAGCAAAGGGCAGAGGGATAGGAGTTGGTTTTATAGGTTTGGGGTGGGCAGTGGGAAGTTACAGAAGTTACAGTTTAGGGAGGTTTTTTGCAAGCCGGGAGGGGTCCTAGATTTGCAAGCTTGGTGGGGGTCGTAGGGTCTGGAGTCAAGAGGTTGACCAAGGTCGGTTAAAAAAGCCAATGGCCTTATCAATTGGGGCTGGAATAAGGAACAATAGGGAATGTCTCAGAGTTAAGTAGCCACCACAGGGGCTGATCATTTCTTCCTCTTTCCATGGTCTTCCAGTTACTTCAGATTTTCCAGGAACTTCTCTGGAGTGTCCGTACAGGTCACAGAGGTTAATGTGGCGTCCATGGGGCCATCAGTCGGCCTAAAAGCTGACTTACATGTTATGCACCCTGGTCAGATGGGATCAGGACCCACCCCCATGAACAGAGCAGGCCCACATGGTTCTGCAGCCCCGCCTTGGCTATGTCACCTCCACCTGACTTCATTTCCCCCCTACTTCCCTGGAGGGCAGCATTACTGTGTGTGGCTGCCTTCACACATGGTTGCAAGCAGGATGGCTTAAACAGCACGGATTGATTCCTTCACAATTCTGCAGACCAGATGGCTGAGACCGAGGCGTCAGCTTGGCTGTGCCCCCTCCCAAGGCTCTAGGAGGGACGCTTCCAGCTTCTGGTGCCCAGGGGCCTCGTCGGCCTCTGACCCCGGTGCTCTAGTCCCTGTCTCCCCTTCACAGGGTCTCACTTCTCTCTGTGTCTCCACCCTCTCTCCCTTCTCTTCTGGCATCACTTGTCACTGGGTTTAGGGCCCATCTAGAATATCCAGGATGAATCTGGCTCAAATCTTTAACTGAATCACATCTTGCAAAGACCCTTTTCCCAAAGAAGGTCACATTCCCAGGTGGTGGGAGTTGGTAAAGAAACACGTCTTTCTGGGGGACTCTTTCCCAGGTGCTGGGAATAGGGACAGGGACTCTTTCCCAGGTGGTGGGAGTAGGGACAGGGACGCGTCTTTCTGGGGGACTCTTTTCCCAGGTGTTGGGAGTTGGCATGGGGATAGGTCTCTCTGGGACACTCTTTTCCCAGGTGGTGGGAGTTGGGACAGGGATGCATCTTTCTGGGGGACTCTTTTCCCAGGTGGTGGGAGTTGGGATGGGGACATGTCTCTCTGGGACACTCTTTCCCCAGGTGGTGGAAATAGGGACAGGGACATGTCCAATCTGTGTGGCTTGGCTCACATGAAAACCAGTCAGAAGCCTGGCAACCTTGGGGTCACTGCCTTGCTTCTAGCCCTGTCACCATGATGAGTTTGCATATTAGGCTTGTAATTTCTGCCAGAGCGGTTGTAATTTGTTACAGCCATCAGCACGCAAGTAGGAGGCGAGAGAAGTAATGTTCTGCAGGGCACTGGGGCCAAAGACTCACCAGAAGTTGTCAACACAAAGGGCGGAAGGATGTCCCAGGTCACCCCTGGCAGTCCCCGGGATGACCATGCAGAACCGTCACATCCTGGGCTTTCTGTGGCTGTGATCTGCCCTTGCCTGATGTTACCTCTGATTCTCAGGATGCCCCATGAGCTCAGTGTCACTACACGTTCAAAGAATCGTTTATGAAATGCACAGCCTGGCTCCCAGTGTGTCCCGTAACCCAGAAAGGTATACTTTCTGCTTTGAAGATAGGGAAACTGAGGCAGAGAGGATAATGACTTTCCTCAGGTCAGGTGGAGAGCAGTGGCACGCAAAATTCAAATCCCACACTCTTGTTCTTTCCCCTTCCGCAGGGACTTCGCCTCCCTGCACCCTCCAACCTACCCGTGATCAGTGAGCAAGAACTGCCATGTGCTAACTGCTTCTTGGGCTACTGTAGAATGGTCTCATGCAAGCCACCCTACAAGCAGGCATGTATTCGTCCATTGTTGCACTGCTATAAAGAAAATACCTGAGTCTGGTAATGTATGCAGAAAAGAGGTTTAATTGGCTCGCGGTTCTGCAGGCTGTACAGGAAGCATGCCAATCATGGCAGAAGGCGAAGCGGGAGCGAGGTGGCTCATATGCTGGGAGAAGGGGCAAGAGAGAGAGGTGGGAGGTGCCACACTTATAAACCACCAGATCTTGGGAGAACTCACTCAGTATCACAAGGACAGCACCGGGAGGATGGTGCTAAACCTTTCACGAGAAACCGCCCCGATGATCCCATCACCTCCCGCCGGGCCCCACCTCCAAGATTAGGGATTACAAGTCAACGTGGTATTTGGGTGGGAACACAGATCCAAACCATATTGGGGCACATGGGGCCAGCTTTGACGGTGAGGACGCTGAAGCTATGGGAGGCTTTGAGATTTGCTCCAGTCAGGATACCCTGGGGTGGAGGAAGGAAGGCAAAAACCAAGGAATCCCAAACCCCCACATCCTGGCTCCTGGAATTCTCTTTCCAACATGCTCTTTATGGACACGGGCCTGGGAATACCTGATGCCCTGTGTCTCACCTGTTCTGCTTTCTGATAACTCCTCATAGAATAAAAGAGGGAGGGACCAGAGGAACAACAGTGAATGGGTGCACGGATGGTCCCTGCCCTCAAGGAGCAGGGAGCCATGTTGGGAAGCGGGGACGGATATTAGAGAAATGTATGTACAGGAGCAGCATGGTGGCTGGCTTGTACTGAGCACACAATATTTTCTTTTCTTTTTTTTTTTTTGGAGACGGAGTCTCACTCTGTTGCCAGACTGGAGTGCAGTGGTGCAATGTCGGCTCACTGCAACCTCCACCTACTGGGTTCAAGAGATTCCCTGCCTCAGCCTCCTGCGTAGTTAGGACTACAGGCCCGTGCCACTGCCCCCAGCTAATTTTTTTTTTTTTTTTTTTTTTTGTATTTTTAGCAGAGATGGAGTTTCACCATGTTAGCCAGGATGGTCTTGAGCTTTGACCTCATGATCCACCTGCCTCAGCCTCCCAAAGCGCTGGGATTACAGGCATGAGCCACCGTGCCTGGCCAGTATTTTAAAATTAGGAATATTGTTAGCATCTCTTGTGTACAGCTTAATGTGTGTTGAGGAGCGTGTTTTGGATATTAATGCTTATGGAATGTTTACATGCACAGGACCAGGCTTAGGAGCTTCAGTTTGAAGACTGTTTTTCCTGCAGTGACCCTTCCAGGGCTGATTAAGCAGCTGCAGATGTGTGATTTTCCCGGCTCAACACTGCAGCTGGGACAAAGCGTGAGGCAGGCGAGAGGTGATGGTCAGAGGGACCTGGACTGTGGACCTCCTCCCCGCCTCAGGGCCGCTAGAGAAGGAAGCCTCAGCCCTAACTCCTCCTTTCCCAGTGGGTGAAAGTGCAGGGCTCTGGATCAAAGCCCGACTCACCCTTACTGAGTTACCTTGAATAAGTCAGTGGGTGGACCGCAAGGGGGTGACCTGGCCATCCTTCTGCCTTTTGTGTTGACAACTTCTGGTGAGTCTTCGGTCCCAGTGCCCTGCAGAATGCCATTTCTCCCCTTCTTACCTGCGTGCGGATGGCTGTAGCAAATTACAGCCACTTTTTCAGAAATTACAAGTCTAATATGCAAACTCATCATGGTGACAGGGCTAGAAGCAAGGCAGTGACCCCAAGGTTGCCAGGCTTCTAATTGGTTTTTCACCTGAGCCAAGCCACACAGATTGGACAGGTCTGATGCGGGCAACTGCCGTGAAATTAGGTGATGGATTTGGGACGATGTGTTTGCTTCTCAGTGTAACACAAGCTACACTGAGACACCCAGCTACACTGAGACACCCAGCTAGCACCGTCTGCACATTTGCCAAGCCGGCAACAATTCACTCTGAATCTTCTGGAGACAGAAGCAGTGACATCAAAGTCATTCTCCTGGAAGCAGAAGGGAACTGGAGTTTTTCAAATGGGTTTGCTTATTTTCAGATTTACTAGAAAACAAAACAAAATAAAGCATGTCAGTGGTCTGTCTGGCCAGGAGTCTTGGCCCTCCTTCCTAGAATACAGGCCAAAGGTTTAAGCAGGTTTGGGCTGATAAACCAGTTCTCTAAAGCAGCACAGCAGAGGGTTCAGAGGCAAGAAAAAAACATGGTTGGCAAAGCAATCATCAGAGCAAAACTGAAATGTGACACAGGTGTTAGAATGATCAGACAGGGGACTTGAAATGACTCTGAGGATCATGTTAAAGGATCTAATGGGAAAACGTAGACAACATGCAAACACAGATGGGTAACGTAAACAGAGAGATACAAACTCTGAATGCCAATCAAAAGAAAATGCTAGATGAGAAACTAAGTAAAAAGAATTGCTCCAAAGAGCTCATCAGTGACTCAACACAACTGGACAGGGTCTGAGCAACTGGACAGTGCAATGGAAACCTTTCAGAGGCCGGGCGTGATGGCTCATACCTGTAATCCCAGCACTTTGGGAGGCTGAGGCGGGCAAATCATCTGAGGTCAGGAGTTCGAGACCAGCCTGGCCAACATAGAGAAATCCCATCACTACTAAAAATACAAAATTAGCCAGGTATGGTGGCTCATCCCTGTAATCCCAGCTACTAGGGAGGCAGAGGTTGTGGTGAGCCGAGATCACGTCACTACACTCTGGCCTGGGCAACAAGAGCGAAACTCCATCTCAAAAAAAAAAAAAAAGGAAAAAAAGATAGTAAACCTTTCAGAATGAAATCTGAAGTGAAAAAAGACTTGAGTAGAACATAGAACACACAGGAACTATGGGGTCATCTCAAGGATCCAGCGGAGGCCAGGTGTAGTGGCTCATGTCTGTAATCCCAGCATTTTGGCAGGCTGAGGCAGCTGGATTACTTGAGGCCAGGAGTTCAAAACCAGCCTGGGCAACATAGTGAGACGTCATCTCAACAAAAAATGAAAAAAAAAATTAGCCAGGCAGGATGGTGTGTGCTTCTCATTCCAGCCACTCGAGAGGCTGAGCAGGGAGGTTCACTTGAGCTCAGGAGTTCAAGGCTACAGGGAGCTATGATCATGTCACTGTACTCCAGCCTGGGTCACAGAGTGAGACCCTGTCCCAAACAGAAATAAAAACAAAGATGTAACATACAAGTAATTGGAATACTACAAGAAGAAAATATAGAGGAGAGACATATTTGAAGTAATAATGGGGAAAGTCTTTTCAGAATTAACGAGAGATAAGTATACATGCAGAAAGCTTGGCGAACACTAGACATGATAAATATCAAACACACACCCACAGGCACAGTGTACTAAAACTGAAGAAAACTGGAGACAAGAAAAACTCTTGAAAGAAGGCAAAGGATTAAAACATCTGATCTATAGGGGAACAATGATGAACATTACAGTGGGATTCTCATCGGAAACAATGCCAGCAAGAAGAGAGTAGCATAAAATACTTCACGTTGAAATTAAAAAACAAACAAATAAGGCAGAGCATGGCAGCCGCCTGGGAGGCTAAGATGGGAGGGTGGCTTGAGGCTAGGAATTTCAGAACAGCCTGGGAAACACAGGGGGACCATGTCTTTACAAAAAATAAAAACAGAAAATTAACCAGGCATTGCGGCACACACCTGTAGTCCCAGCCACTTGGGTGGCTGAGGCAGGAGGATCCCTTGAGCCCATGAGTTCAAGGCTATAGTGAGCTTCTACTGCACTCCAGCCTGGGTAACAGAGTGACACTGTGTCTCTATGAATATAAAACATATTTAAAAATTAAAACCAATAAGAATTCTATATCTAGAGAAATTATCCATTAAAATTTAAAAATAAAGAAATACTTTCTCAGAGGAAACAAATGAAAACACGAGGGAATCGGTATCTGCAGACCAGCGTGCTTAGAAATGTTTCAAAGAAGCTCTTCATGCAGAAAGAAAATGGTATAGGTCAGAAACTTGTATCTACACAGAGAAAGGAAGATCATCAAAGAAGGAATAAGTAAAAGTCAAATAAAATCTTTTCTTTTTCTCATTCTTAATGAACCTAAAAGATAATTTTTTTCCACAAGCAATAATGGTAACAATGTACTGGGTTACATATACTGGATTATAGCATATGGATGAGTGATTTCAATAATAGCGACATCACAAAGAACAGGAAAGAGGAATGGAGAATACTGTTAGAAGTTACTTCTACCACACACATACAGTAGTATAGTGTGTTTTCAGGTGAATTTAGATTAGTTAAAAATGTACATTGTAAACTCTAGGACAATGACAAAAAAAAATGTGTATAAGAAATATAATTTCAAAACCAGAAAAGGCAGAAAGGGAAGGGAGAAATGACAAATGAATGCAACAAACAGAAAACAGACATGTCGATCACCAGTTTACATGTGAATAGTCTAACTACGCCAATTTAAAAAAATAAAGACTGCCAGTCTAGATTAAAAACAGGATGCAACTATATGCTGTCTACAAGAAATCCACTTTAAAGACCCAGCTAGGATAGAAGTTAAGAGACAGAGAAAAATAGACCATGCTGACACCAATTAGAAGAAAGCTGGGGTAGCTCTGTTAGACTTCAGAGTATGAACATTAATCAAGAACAAAGAGAGGCATTGAATAATGACAAAGGGATCAATTTTTGAAAAAAGATAACAATCTTAAATATTTCTATGTAACAAAGAGCTTGAAAATAAGGCAAAAACTGTTAAAACTGAAGAGGGAAATAGCCAAATGTGCCATTATAACTGGAGTCTTTAACATTCCTCTGTCAGTAATTCATAGATCAAGCAGGCAGAAAATCAGTAGAGATGCTGATGACCTGAATAGCACTAGCAACCAACTTGATCTAATTGACATTTATAAAGTACTCTATGAGCAGAACACACATTCTTCTCCAGCTTACATAGAACACACACCAGAACAAACCACAACTGGGGCCCTAAAACATGCCTTAACATATTTAAAATAACAGAAGCGATACAAAATATGCTCTCAGATTTCAGTACAATTAATCTAGCAGCCAAAGCAGAAACGTAACTGGAAGATTCCCAAATACTTGAAAAATAAGCAACACTTCTAAGTAACCTGTATGTCAAAAAAGAAGTGTCAATGGAAGTTTTAAATACTTTGAACCAACAAAAATGAAAATACAACTTATCAAAATTTGTGGGATGCACTAAAGCAGTGCTTAACAAGAAATGTACATTCTTAAATGAAGATATTTAAAAGAAGAACGCTCCAAAATCAGTAATCTTGACTTCCATCTTTGGAACGTAAAGGAAAAAGGGCAAAATAAGCCCAAAGAGAATGAAAGAATAAAAATTAGAAATCAATGAAATTGAAAATAGAAAAATAATAGAGAAGACTAATGAGACAAAAAAAATCTGGTTCTTTAAAAATATCAATCATTTTAATAAATTCCTAGTGAGGTTAACCAAGAAAAAAGAGAAGACACAAATTGCTAGTGTCAGAAACGAAAAAGTTTCATCATTATTGATCCCTTGGACATTAAAAGAATAATAACGTAATACTACAAATAATTATGCCCCCAAATTTGATGGCTTAGATGAAAGGAACCAATTTCTTGAAAGACCTATGTCACCAAAACTCACACAAGGATAAATAAATAACTGGAACAGAACTATATTTACTAAAGAAATTCAATCAATACTTTAAAACCTTTCAAGAAAGAATTTCTCAGTTTGATATCATTTTGCTGATGAATTCCATCAGATATTATATTTAAGAAAGAGGTAATGTCAGTTCTCCACAATTTCTTCCAGAAAATAGAAGCAGAGGGAGTAGTTCCTAACTCATTTTATTAATCTAGCATTACTGTGATACCAAAACTGGAAAAAGACATTACAAGAAAGGAAAACTAGGAACCAGTATCTTTTATAAACATAGATATACACATCCTTAAAAAAATTAGGAAATTGAATGCACGAACATACAAAAAGGATAATACATCAAATCAAGTGAGGTTCATTCCTAGAATGTGAGGCTGGTCCAACATTCATAAATCAATCCATGTAATTCATCATATTAACACACTGAATAAGAAAAACCATATGATTGTATTGATGGATGCTGAAACATTCAGCATCATGTTTCATAGAATAAAAACATTCAACAAAATCTAACATTCATGATTAAAAAAAAAAAACTCTCAAAACACTAGGACTAGAGGAACTTCCTTATTCTGAAAAAGTAAAGAAATGTTATGGTTCACAACAAACTTAACAGAGCAAGACTGAATGTTTTTCCCCCGACATTGGGAAGAAGGCAAGGAGGTTCCCATTCCCTTTCAACATTGTACAGGAAGTTCCGCCTAACAAAATAAGATTAGAAAACGAAACAGAAAGGTATGCAGATGGGAAAGAACAAAAAACATGTATTTTTTTTCGCAGATGACATAATTGGCTACGGGAAAGACTCCAAAGAATCTACAAAAAAAACCTCCTGGAATTAAAAAGCAAATAAAGCAAGTACAGCAAAGTCTCAGGATACAAGGTCAATATACAAACATCAACTGATTTCCAATAAACCAAGAATGAACAACTAAAATTTCAAATTGAAAAAAAACACCATTTACAGTAGCACCAACAGAATCAAGCACTTAGGTATAAATCTAACAAAATACATCCAGGATTTTATGCAGAAAACTACAAGACATTGATGAAAGTAATCAAACAAGATCTAAATACCTGGAGAGATCTTCTGGGTCACACAAAGACTTAATATTGCTAGGATGTCAATTCTTGCCAGCTTGATCTATAGATTCAGTGCAATCTCAATAAAAATCCCAGCCAATTATTTTGTAGATGTTGGCAAACTAATTCTAAAATTTATGTGGAAAGACAAAAAACCTAGAATAGCAAAAGTGATACTGAAGAACAAGGCTGAAGAACTTACATGACTCAATTTTAAGATTTACTAACACCTACATTAATTAAGACACTGTGGTACTGGTGAAAGAATAAATATACAGATCAATGGAACAAAACAGAAAGCCCTGAAATAGACCTGTAGAAATACAGTCAACTGATTTTTGACAATGGCACAAAGGCAATTCAGTGGAGAAAAAAAATAATCCTTTTCAGCAAATGGTGCTGGAACAATTAGCCATTAAATAAAAGAATCTAGACAAAAATCATTACAGAAAAATTAACTCAAACGGATTATAGACACCAATGGATTATGTTAAATATTTTTTTTAATTTTAGTTTTTTTTTTACTTTAGGTGCAAACTATATCTGGCATTTCTCCCCGTGTTATCCCTCCCCACCCTCCCCATCCCCTGCTGTCTCTCCCCTAGCCCCCCGCAACTTCTCCTAGTGTGTGATGCTCCCCTCCCTGAGTCCATGTGTTCTCATTGTTCAACACCTGCCTATGAGTGAGAACATGCAGTGTTTGATTTTCTGTTCTTGTGTCAGTTTGCTGAGAATGATGGTTTTCAGATTCATCCAAGTCCCTGCAAAGGACACAAACTCATCATTTTTTATGGCTGCGTAGTATTCCATGGTGTATATGTACCACATTTTCTTTGTCCAGTCTATCATTGGTGGGCATGTGTCTTTATGGTAGAATGATTTATAGTCCTTTGGCTATATATCTGTGAATGTGACCTTATTTGGGGACACTCTTTGCAGATGTGATGAAGGATCTGAAGATGAGGTCATCCCGGATCATCTTCATGAGCCCTAAATCCAGTGACCCGTGGTGTCCTTGTAAGAGACAGAAGAGAGACACAGAGACACAGAAGGGAAGGCCACGGTGGACTGAGGCAGAGGCTGGAGTGAAGCATCTACAGGCCAAGAAATGCCAAGGATCACCAGCCACCCCTAGGACCAGGGAGGGGGACACAGGACGGATCCTCCCTCTGAGCTTCCGAGAAGTAACCCACCCTTGACTGTGGACTCCTGGCCTCCAGATGGTAAAAGCGTATATTTCTATTGTTTTAAGTCACTCAACTTGTGTCAGAAAGCCCCAGAAAACTCAGACTGCCGTCTTGGCCTTTTGGTTTCAGATCGTCAAAGGGAAACTGTCCAGGGTGCCATGGATTCCAGCACATTCACAGGAATGTTTGATCCGGGATTCCAGGTCCCAAATCACAGAGCCTTTCTGGCCGCTTTCTGGTGGTCTGAGTGCAGCAGCTGGGAGAAATCAGGGGTCTCCAGGTGCTCCAGGAAGGGGGATGAATGTTGAGTATCAGCCACTGGCAGCGTGCAGAAGAAGCCTTCCTGTGGAGCTGAGATGGGTTGTTTACAGTGTGAAGAAAAAAGGGTTGTTTTATGAAGTGCTTTCTCCTGATTTGGACAATCACAGGAATGATCTGATGGTGAAGATATGCTTATATTTTTATGCATACGTGATACGAACAGGAGGCAGAGAAATACCGGGTAGAAGAGGGCGGTTCCCTGGCAAAAGCTCCACCCTCCAGCTTGGAAACTTCGGCCCTAAATGTGGGAAGTAGAAAAGTTCCTTTTTAAAGAACTTTCTTGTTAAGGAATAAGTGTGCTAATAACTTTGTGAAGCCCTGTCCTATGTAGCTGTTAGACACGCCATGCTTACAGGCATGTAGTACATTCTATGTCCTTGTACTTTAACCAAGATTCTGTGCTGGACATGCTCACAGGCATGTCCCAGCTCTCCATTGCTTTTACCTTTTTAAGTTATTCAGAAAAGTTTAGAAAAGTTTTAAGTTATTAGCCAATCTGGTTTTAGTTTAGACTGTGAGGTCTGGCTCCAGCCAACGGAGATCAGACACAGCAGTAAGGATGACCCCAAATGCCTAAGGGATAAATTTGTGTGTTTTCCTTTGTAAAAACTGCATTGCTGAAAAATCCTTTGTCTCAGAGCCAATTTTTCTTCGCAGCACTGAGTATCCATTTCCAACACTAAATGAGAACAGTTATTCCTATTTTCCCACCCAAATGTTACTTTTTTGGCCTCCCCACCCCCCGATCCTGTGCTTATAAACCCCAGACCTCAGCTGGCAGAAGACAAGTGGCTGAATATTGAGAGGAGAAGAAGCAACTGAACATCAGAGACTACGGAGAGACCCAGCTTAACTTCAGACAGCACAGCTTCAGAGAGGAGCCCAGCGGGAGGCGGCCAGGCTTCCGGTAAAGATCACCTTCCCATACCATCCCCTTTCCAGCTCACCTTCCACTGACAGTCATTTCCACCACTTAATAAAATCCTCTGCATTCATCATCTTTCAAACTTTTTTTTTTTTAATTGAGACAAGAGTTTCACTCTTGTTACCTAAGCTGGAGTGCAATAGCGCTATCTCGGCTCACTGCAGCCTCTGCCTCCCGAAGTCAAGCGATTCTCCTGCCTGAGCCTCCTGAGTAGCTGGGATTATAGGTGCATGCCACCACACTCCGCTAATTTTTGCATTTTTAGTAGAAATGGGGTTTCACCATGTTAGCCAGTCTGGTCTCAGACTCCTGACCTCAGGTGATCTACCCTCCTGGGCCTCCCAAAGTGTTGGGATTACAGGCGTGAGCCACCACACCTGGCACATTCATCACCTTTCAAACCGTTTGAGTGACCTGATTCTTCCTGGACACCAAACAAGAACCTGGGTACCAAGAGGCAGGGTGTAAAAGGCTGTCACCCTGACTCTGCACTGAGCTGGCTGATATTCAGCTGTCTGTGGATGGCCACTGCTGACAGAGCATTAACTGCAGCTCACCCTGAGACACTGCCATGGGGCCAGAGCCCAAAAATGCTCGCCCAGCCCCAGCACCCACTTGCTTGCATCCCCACCCCCTCCTGCAAGGGGTTTGAGAGCTGAGTAAGTGAGCCACATCCCTGTCACAAGTCCCACGAAGGGGTCAAGGGAATTCTCCCATCTCATAGGCACAATGATGTCTGACATTTTTGTTGAGTTTTTGGCTTTTCACAAAGCACCTCGACACTAGCAGACAGGCAGGGTGGGGACTGCAAGGTTCTTTGAACTGACTGCACCATGGACTATGCCATGGTGACCCCATGACCTGCATGTACACCTCCAGAAAAGAAGAAGAATGACTAGCTCCTGCAATGCCTGATTAACTGACCTTGCGACATTCCACTATTGCTCCTGCCTCACCTGATAAGCCAACCAGTGACAATGGACCTTAGACCTTATAACACCCCCCTGCACAGCACCCCTTCCCCGGCTTGCAAAAACCACCCTGAACGGGAACTTTCCACTGCCTACCCCAAACCTATAAAACCAACTCCTATCACACCACCCTCTGCTGACTCTCGTTTCAGATTCAGCCCACCTGCACAAGGGTGAATCAACAGCCTTTCTGCTCACACAAAGACTGTTTAGGTGGTCTCTTTATTCAGAGCGTGCCTAACAGGGACCTGACATCCCCACTCCACAGATGGGGAGACTGAGGCCTGGGAATCAGGTCAGTCTTTTGTAAGAGGTGAGAGACTATAGTGCTTCCCACAACGGGGCTCTGGTGCTGGAAGCATGGGGCAGGGTGTGGAGGGGCGGCCGCTCTGCACCCCGTGGATGTGCTCCCTGGGCTCCCCCAGCTCTGCTCAGCCCTGCTTCTCAGCTCTGTCCCTGAGCTGTGGTTCCCCTTCTGGGCTAGAGGTCTCTATGCTTCCTTTCTCAGACCCCGGACAACTCCTGCCGTCACACAGGGCCCGTGCGTAGAACAGCCCCAGCCTTGGTTTAACGCTCTGCTGTCGCTATCTTACCATTTTTAGTAATCTACCTTTAACGTGTGTCTTGTAACTGAAGTCCGACGGGGCCGTGGCACGTGTCTGCGGCAGAGGCTGGAGCCGGGTATGCGCTCACCGCCTTGCACAGCTCTCCCGTAGTGTCGCTAAGCAAGAATCCAAGGGAGCGCAAGGCCAGGGTGTGAGGTCCGCAGACGCCTAAATGCAGTACGGCCCCGAAGGATGTCATTTCCATTTAAGTCAGAGCCTGCTTCACATGCAGAAAGACGGACCTCAAAGAAAAGGAACAGACCAGACACAGTGGTTCACTCCTATGATCCCAGCACCCAGACACAGTGGTTCACTCCCATAAACCCAGCACCCAGACACAGTGTTCACTCCTATGATCCCAGCACCCAGACACAGTGTTCACTCCTATAATCCCAACACCCAGACACAGTGTTCACTCCTGTGATCCCAGCACTCAGACACAGTGTTCACTCCTATGATCCCAGCACCCAGACACAGTGGACTCCTACGATCCCAGCACTCAGACACAGTGTTCACTCCTATAATCCCAGCACTCTGGGAGGCCACAGGAGGATCACTTGAGCCCAGGAGTTCCAGGCCAGTCAGGGCAGCATAGCAAGATCCCATCTTTATTTTTTATTTTTATTAAGAAAAAAGATGAATAATAAGTGAATAAGAACAAGAACAGCTGAGGAGTCTGTGTTAGTCAGTTCAGGCTGCTGTAACAAAATACCACTGACTGGCGCTCAGAGAACGGATACCTTTTCTCTCACAGTCGCAGAGTGTGGACGTCAAGGTCGAGGTATTACAGGGCTGGTTCCTCCCGAGGCCGCTCTCCTTGGCTGGTAGATGCCACCTTCTCCCGGTGTCCTCACTGGGTCGTCCCTCTGTGTGTGTCTCAGTCCTCCTCTTCTCCTCCTGTAAGGACACTGTCATTTGGGACTAGGGCCCACTCTGAAAACCTCAATTTATCTGCCTCTTTAAAGACGCAAAGGTGATCACATCCTGATGCACTGGGCATTAGGGCTTCAGTGTACGAATTGGTGGTGGAAGGAAACAACCCATAATATTATTTATTTATTTATTTATTTATTTATTTATTTATTTTGAGACAGGGTCTCATTCTGTTACCCAGGCTGGAATGCACTGGCGCCATCATGGCTCACTGCAGCCTCGACCTCCCAGGCTCAAGTGATCCTCCCACCTCAGCCTCCCAACTAGCTGGGACTACAGCTGTAGGTTCCCAAAGTGCCAGGATTACAGGCATGAGGCACCACCCCCGGCCTTGTCATGTTCTTTCTTACTTACGTGACTTCCGTGTTGCAGCCAACCGTTTATGCTGAAAATTGTGACACAGAAGGAGAGAAAAAGTTCCCTTGCCTTTCACTTCTTCCTCACCCACCAGTAAGTGGAAGGTAGAGAGCTTAGAATGTGTGCTTCTGGAGGAGTAGGAGAAAGGCTGCTGTTTTGTCTTACAGGAACACAAAACACGTGCAGGTGGGAGCTACAGAAGACAAATGGTGTCATTTCTACAATTCCACACACGAGTTCAAATAGCTTATACATGAGCTGAAAACCCATGTCCCACGATACAAAGGTGAACGGTCACATTTATACCAATAATTTACATTTTCATTTTTCTTTACTCAGAATGATATTCATGGCAAATCTAAAAATAGGACGTCAAGAGAGAAATGGTGGAAATCAGTGACAAGTTTATCTTTCAATACCTTTAATAACACGCTACTCCTCACTTTTGAACAAAGGCTCTTCGTTTTTATTTGAACTGGGCAAATTATGTACCATGTTTTGCAGCCAGCCTTGCTGGGGCACAAAGGTGCCCCCTCCTCCCCAAACCTTGAACCAAATTCTCAGGTCCACCCTGATTGTCTACCAGTCAACTGCTGCACCAGAGAGAAGATGCCTGTGTGTTGACTGGCTTAGGTCTGAGTCACATGCCCTGCACTGACCCATCACAATGGTGACGTCTGTCAGCGCCCACCCTGAGTTGGGGGCACGGTCAGTCCTTTCCAACCCATGTGAGTCCCACAGAGAGGTAGCCCCTAAGAAAATCTACTCGTTATTAGGATCAAGGAAGATGGGAGTAGATTTGGGGGGACAGCCGGCGTAGATCCTCTCTGCATGATTTTGTAAGGCCTTGGCCTTAGGGTCTTGCCTTTGAGAGTCTTCCACCATTTTAATGACCTATTTGTCTAAACGTTTCTTTAATGTCCACCTCCCCAGAGAGCCTCTGAGCTCAATGAAGGTGGGGACAGCTTGCCTGGATTGCTGCTGTGTGCATAGCCAGGAGATTTATCGAAGGAAAAATATATCTCAGGACCCCCAAATCACTACACCAAAGGGAAAAGTCAAGCTGGGAACTGCGCCAGACATGCCTGCCTCCCGTTCTATTCCTAAATAAGACAGCTGCAAAGATTTTTTAAAAAGCCACACGTCTCCCTCACAATTTGTCCACAGGGAAATTCCTCGTGGACAAAGGACAGGCAGAACTCAAAGTCCTCCCTCTGCTCACCAGAGACAAGCAGGTATCTGATGACTTCCTCTAACCTATCGTTTCACTGAGCTGGGCGCTAAGGCATGAGTCACTATTCCTGTAAATTGCATATTCAGTAAAAGGCGAATCAGAAACTCAGAAGAATGCAACTGTGTGTTTCTTAACCTGCTTCGAGTTGTCTTGCCTTTCTGGACCGAACCAGTGTACATCTTATATGTATGGATTGATGCCTCCTGGCTCCCTAAAACCAAGCTGTGCCCTGACCGACCACCTGTGCCGTGACACGACCCACCTGGCACATGTCACCAGGACCTCCTGAGGCTGTGCCACAGGCGCATCCTTAACCTTGGCAAAATAAACTTCTAAATTGATTGAGACCTGTCTCAGATATTTGGGTTCACCCCGGGTACACAGGAAGCATGCAATCGTGGTGTGAAGGACGGAGGGTCAGAATCTCACTCATGGGCACGCTGAGGACTAAAACCAGGCCCCTGACAAGCAGCCCGGAGTGTCTTCAGGACCACCCTCTGCTGAGGGGTCAAAGTTTAGGAGTTAAGGTGCATGTCTTCAGAAAGGGCTGCTGTCAGGGAGCCCCACCCACTGTTTCCTTGGCTTCATTCTGTGGGTGCGTTTGACTCATCATAATGGACTTGGTGGCACAGAGCACTACCTAATTACAAGGCTTTACTAAAGCCTACTTTTCCCTTCTAGATAATTCTAGTTCACCTAATTCTCATCCAAAATAAGCACATGGGTCCTCCACTGTGGCATCAGTCTACCTGACACGGCAGGGCAGGGGTAGGCATACACACAAAGGCTGGATTGTCATTTCCCCTGGCAGACACTCAGAGGCCTGTTAAAGCTGGCTTTGCAGCAGAAAGCTACCCAGAGCCGCCTCTGAATAACAGGCCGTCATACAGGGTAAGCTCCGAATCACTAGGCACTCCAGCCATGCTTCTTCAGGAATGTGTCAATAATGATAAAAAATTATCCGTTTGCTAGATCATAGGCTAGAGGAAGGGCAGAGGAGTTGATTTCCAGCAAATTGCTCATTAACCAGAGTGGGGGTGGGGTATGAGACCCCCTTGATCCCCAGCAGGGTTTAGCCTCTGCAGTGCAGAGAGGGAGGGGCTGCCCCCCACGCCGCCCCCATCCTCATTCCTGGCATCCTCTGGGTCGTCTTGAGGGACTGACAGTGAGCAGCTGCTGTTGGCTGGGGCAGCAGAGGGAGAGAGCCCGCTGCCACCTCCCGCCTCCAAGTGAGCTGATCTAGGGCTGCTCCTGCTGAGTTGTATAACCTGGACCCTGGAGAGGAAGGGCTGGGACTGACTCTGCTCACAGGGGCCCAGTGCAGAGCCCTGCAGACATGAACAGAGACAGCTGCCAGCCACAGGGTCAAAGGTGATCGTGAGGAGATGGCAGGTCAGACACAGCCCGTTATGCCTGCTCCTTTATGCAGTTTAGACATAAGCGAGCAGCACTAATGTTAAAACAGAGATCATGAGACTGGCAGAAGAGATTCTCTGCAGCAATAAGAGACCAAATTATAAACATATCATGGCTCCCCCTGTAACCTGTTACAATACGGATACCAGGCCAACCCATTCAGTTTAATTCCCGTCCAACCCCTCCTCCTCTGAAGTGCCAGCTCCCAATCTCCACCAGAGACCAAGTTTCCCAGACTGTCCAAAAGAGCGCCCTGCAGCCTACAGCCCTTCACAAGACATGGAAGAGTCTCCTTTTCTAAATGTACAGATTGTGTGATTTTTCAGTTAGCAGAGGTCTGGCCAACAGCCCCAGCTAAGGTCCCAGTCCACAGCCAGCACCGCCGTCAGACGAGGGAGGAAGCCTTCGAATGACCCCAGAGCAGCCACCGTCGGAGCAGCACAAGCACACAAGCCCCTGGAGATGTCCCCAGGTCCCCCCGGCCCCCGACTCCCACACGTCTGGTGTGAAGGAGAAGCATAAACAATGCTGTTGCTTTCGAGCTGCTGGGTTCTGGGCTGGCTCGTTACCAAAGCACAGAACAAAGTTCTCACATGACTCGTGAGAGCCTGGGGTCACAGCCTGCAGCCCTTGGCGGGGGGCACAGACTTATGAAGAGGGATCACCCTTCTCCATGGCCTTTACAGAACGGCGGAGGTTGTCGCATCTCTGGATAGGCTACGTTTGCTTTTGCTGTCCCCTGGGACAGATTGTCATGGGTGCTGTGTCAACACGGGAACTTGAAAGTTTTGCTGGAAAGGTGTCACATGAAAAAAATGTGTTTGCTGCCCCACAGGCACGTGGGAAGGGGCTGCTGGGGAGCGGAATGGACCACCCGCCCACCACTTCACCACTTTTTATGTTTGCATGGGAAAGCCAGGCAAAGTCTTCCAGGCATTAGTTCATAAGGCTGCACAAAGGTTCAAATTACGTAATTGCTGCCTCAATCTTCGCTTCCAGAGAAACTGCAGGTCTGCAGTTAGCAGCGATGAATTGTCTCATTTGAATGCATCTCCACAGCTGGGCGTGGTGGCTCATGCCTGTAATCCCAGCACTTTTCGAGACCAAGGCGGGTGGATCACCTGAGGTCAGGAGTTCAAGACCAGCCTGATCAACATGGTGAAACCCTGTCTCTACTAAAAATACAAAAAAAAAAAAAAAGTTGGATGTCGTGGCGGGGGGCACCTGTAATCCCAGCTAATTCAGGAGGCTGAGGCAGGAGAATTGCTTGAACCTGGGAGGTGGAGGTTGCAGTGAGCCGAGATTATGCCCACTGCACTCCAGCCTGGGCACAAGAGCAAAACTCTGTCTCAAAAAAAAAAAAAAAAAAAGAAAGAAAAGAAAAGAATGCATCTCCACAAATGCTGGCCCAGCTTCCCTTCTTCTCTGGATGGCTTCAGGTTTTCCAAAACAGGAGAAAGCCTGAGGTCTGCGCGTTTTCCTGATGACTCCACTGCCCCACCCCCACTCGCAGCCCTTCCAGTGTCACTTTTATTTTCTCCTGGTTTCCTGCTCCCTCCTCCTTCTTTCACTGAAGGAAAACATTCTGGATGACTGGTGCTGCCCTCCTGCCTCTCAGGCTGTGGGTTAGCTCATCTGGGGCCAGCTTTGATGGGAGAACAATTGTATTTTTGCCACTGCTCCGTAAACCCTAAGTGACCTGGTCACGTAAGGTGTGGAGACGCACAGAACCTCCCACTTGCTGAATTTGCTTGGAAATCCTTCCTCTTGGAGGCGGGCATCTGGTTGGCCAAGGGTTCTGCCATGTCCCCAGTAACAAGTCCAGAGCTTTCCATCCCAAACGGGGCCACCGCAGATCTCCGGGCTCCTGTTTGCAGGGCTGGTTCCTCTTCCACTGCCCCGAGTCAGCGGCCCACCAGGAGTGCTGGACACAGTCGTGAGGGCAAGTGGGTGTTTCCTGGGTCTCCCATCCCCTCTTTGTTGCCGTGCCTTCTAGAGCCCTCCCTGCTGGCCGGTGCCACCCAGACGGGTCCCTCGTGCGGTCGCACCTGCCTGACGCCCCACTAGGTGTATGTGTGAATCTCCTGTGGCTGCTATAATGATTCACCACATACCGGGGAGCTTAAACGACAGAAATGTCTTCTCTCACAGTTCCAGAGGCCAGAAGTCCAAAATCAAGGTGGCATCAGGGCCAGGCTCCCTCCAAAAGTTCTAGAGGAGAATCCTTCCTCACGTCTCCCAGATCCTGGTGGTGGCCGGCAGGCCTTGGCGCTCCTTGGTTTGTGGACACATCGCCCCAGTCTTGGCCTTGGCCCTCACATGGCCTTCTCCTGGGAGGCTCTGCGTCTTTCCCTCTTCTGCAAGAACACCGGTCATTGAAAGTAGGGCCCACCTTGAATCCAGAATGGTCTCATCTATTCACTTACTCACATTTGCAAAGATACTAGTTCCAAATCGGGGACACACACAGGTCCCAGGGTTATAACTTAGACATGTATTTTGAGGGGCATTGTTTAACCCCCTACAGCATATCTTAGGCTTTCATACTGTATCTATTTTTCCATTCTCCTTTCTTATTTTTTGAACACAGAGTCTCTCACTCTCTCTCCCTGGCTGGAGTGCAGTGGTGCCATCACGGCTCACTGCAGCCTTGACCTCCCAGACCCAAGTGATCCTCCCATCTCAGCCTCCCAGGTAGCTGGAACCACAGGTGCCTGCCACCATGCCTGGCTATTTTTATAGAGGCGGTGTTTTGCTATGTTGCCCAAGCTAGAGTTGAACTCCTGGACTTAAGTGATCCTCCCACTTTGGCCTCCCAAAGTGCTGGAATTACAGGCATGAGCCACCATGCCTGGTTTCACTCCACTTTTTGATGGAGAGTTTAGGACTAATTCATAGTAGGGTATGGATTCTTGCTCATGGCTTAACAAATGGGGCATTAACATTCGACTACTCTGTCAAGGAGATTTAAGCCAATTTAAAACATGTATGAATCTTCTCTGTGCTGGGTCTCTGGACTAGAGACTGTACCATGTTTGTGTTTGGACAAGGTGGATCTTGCGGGGATGTAGATGCAGGGTGGTTCTCTGCGTGTTTACGATGTCCTGGAAAAGAGAGACGGGGCACATCTGCATTTAGAAGAATCTGCTGAGTTGGGGGCATCTTGCTGTATCAAACCCTGGACAAACGCTTAGGGATTCAGAAAGGACTCAGACAGGGCCCAGTGCTGAAATCCTTGCAGATTTGCTGAGGCCACACCGTCTTCTGAAACTCTAAGGAGGCAAATGGCTACGGTTCCTCTGCTGTGCCATCCGGTAATCCACCTGCAGAGATTCTGCTTCCCATTTTTGCAGTTTCGAGTGTTGCCGATTTGGAGAAGATGTTTCCACCTGGAGACACAACATTGGTTCCAGTGAATTGGAAGATGAGACGATTACGTGGCCATGTTGGGCCCCACTGACCACTGAACCTGCAGGAAAAGAGGAAGGCCACTGTACCAGCCGAAGCGATGGATCCCGACTGCCAACGGGAAATTCCGTTGCTGCTACGTGATGTGGGTGGTGGGGAGGAAGGAGACTATTTCTAGACCCAAAGGAGTCTCTGGGGTGCCTCTTGGTTCTTGCATAATTAATAGTACAAGTGAGTGGAGACTGAGACCACTGAGGATTCAGACCCTTTAGGAAGGAGTGTCTTGTCCCCCCACCAGGTGAGGTACTCCACCCAGCTGAGGTCAAAGGAGACACGAAATGACCTGCAGAGGAGGGCTTGTGATGGCAGCTGCAGAAACACAGACTGTGGCCTTGCTTCTGATGGGAACGTGTGTCCCTGCACACACGGGATTGTCTGTATGGACATTCCTATTTTCTTTTTCTCTCTTCTCATTCTTTAAAGAAATTTTGTTTGGGGTCAGCTTTCTTGGTCTGTAGTCAACAGAATTTTCGGAAGAGGCTCTGTGGTAGGCAGAACAATGGACCCCAAAGACATCCACATCCTTATCCCTGGAACCTGTGAACATGTGACCTTATCTAGCAAGAGAAACTTGGCAGATGTGACGCAAGTGGGGATCTCAGAGACAGGGAGGTGATTCTGGATTCAGATGGGCCTAATCTACTCCCATTAATCCTTAAAAGCAAAGAACCTTTCTCAGCTATGTTCAGAGGGAGCTGGAAGAATGGAGAGAAAGACACAACGTTTATGGCTTAAAAGATGGTGGAAGGACCCAGCAGCCAAGATATTTGGCAGCCTCAACAGGCTGGAGAAAGCAGGAAACAAATTCTCCCCTGGAGGCCCGAGAAAGCAGGAAACGAATTCTCCCCTGGAGGCCCGAGAAAGCAGGAAACGAATTCTCCCCTGGAGGCCCGAGAAAGCAGGAAATGGATTCTCCCCTAGAGGCCAGAGAAAGCAGGAAATGGATTCTCCCCTAGAGGCCCAGGAAAGCAGGAAATGATTCTCCCCTAGAGGCCCCGGAAAGAACGAGTCATGCGGAGGCCTTGACTTTAGCCCATTGAGACTTTTGTCTGACCTCTCACCTCCAGAACTGCAGCAACAATAAATTTGTGTTGTTTGAAGCCACTCATTTGTGGCAATTTGTTACATCAGTCATAGAGGACTGATCAAGGTGGCGATTAGATTTAAGAAATATCTCGGCTGGGGCAGTGGCTCACACCTGCAATCTCAGCACTTTGAGAGGCTGAGATAAAAAGATCCCTTGAGCTCAGGAGTTCAAGGCTAGCCTGGGCAACATAGCAAGACCCTGTTTCTACAAAAAATTCAAAATTTATCAGGGCATGGTGGTACACGCTTGTCGTTCCAGCTACTGGAAAGGCTGAGGTGGGAGGGTCACTTGAGCTTGGCAGGTTGAGGCTGCAGTGAGCTGTGACTGCACTTCTGCACTTCAACCTGAGTGACAGAGCAAGACCAAGAAGAAGAAGAAGGAGAAGGATGAGGAGGAGGAGAGGAGGAGGAGGAGGGAGGAAGAGGAGGAGAAGAAAGATCTCGCATGGCCCAGAGGTGGTACCAGGACCAGCTCCCAAAGACAGACACAATGACTGGTGGTTTCTGTAGCTCCCAAGTTGGGGGAGAGGGTAAGAAAAATCCTTTGTGTGGAGGATGCTTGCAGCTTGTTAGGCAGAAGCATAAGTGACCTCGCTGTTGGAGAGACACGCAGATAGGAGTAGAAGGGTGTGGATGGGGCTGCATGGCCCGAGGGTGTGCGTGATCCTGGCCTCTCCACGTCACAGCTGCCCTTCCACACTGGGTGTTCTTGGCGCCTGGCCGACTTGCACAGGGGGTGCTGGAGGGGACTGTGGGGCTGGTTAGAAAGTTCTGTCCCTCGGTCCTGTTCTGACCATATTGCTGCTGCTGCCTTTTTTTTTTTTTTTTCTTTTTCTTTCCAGCAACATGTCTTCGCTTTGGCAGTGTGGTTCCTTCCCATAGCAGAGAGGATCTCGCCTACAATTTTCCCAACTGTAGAAAAGTTCCTCTTTAAAGTTTCCTTTCTTGTTAAAGAATAAATCATAAGTGTGCTAATAACTCTTTGTTAAAGCCTATCCTATGTAGCGGTTAGACACGCCATGCTTACAGGCACGTAGTACATTCTATGTCCTTGTACTTTAACCAAGGCATCTGTGCTGAACGTGCTCACAGGCATGTCCCAGCTCTCCATTGCTTTTACCTGTTTAGAAAAGTTTTAAATTGCTAGCCAATCGGGTTTTAGTTTAGATTGTGAGGTCTGGCTCCAGCCAATGGAGATCAGACATAGCAGTAAGGACAACCCCAAATGTGTGAGGGATGAATTTGTGTGTTTTCCTTTGTTCATTGTACTCTTGGTGCAAGATGGCTAGTGAGGGTACCCTTCCTGCAGCCCAGGAAATAAAAGTTGCTTTGCTGGGAGATCCTTTGTCTCAGTGCTGACATTTCTTTATGGAACTGAGCATCTGTTTCCAACACCAACCCTCACAGAACCAGGGACCCTGTGTCCTCCACCTGCCAAGAGACACTCTCCAGCCAGCCAGCCAGTGCTCCCTCCCTGGAAGCCTCAGTTTATGCCCCGTGGGCTGCACTCCCTGGCTTCCCTGCTGTTATGGCCGTAGCCTCACCTCCATGGGAGTGGCTGACTCATGCGGTTGCCGTCTCCATGACACCTGAGTTCTCACCGTGCCTGATCAGCTGGGGGAAGTAACCAGCACTCGGCTAGCACCCCTTCTGTATTCTTCTCCGTTAAATTCTGGCTGTGGAAATACCCATGTGGCTTTCATCTCCTGAAGGCCCCTAGCAGGATGCCACGTGTTGTGACCGGCCGCAAGCCTCGTGTTCTGGAAGAACCGTAAAAGAAGCAGTTTTCTCTAACAGGGTCCCTCAAGGAGGGGCCGTCACTACACGTGGGGGAAAGAGGGGCTGTTCGAGGCAGGCAGTTCAGCCCGCCACCCCTCCTAACACACAGGCCAGACCACTGCTACCCTCCTGCAGTCAGGCTGCCCTGGAAGTTTCCGCGCTGGGCCCCTGCAGAGGTCACACTGTGTCCTGAGCTGCCAGAGCAACCCAGGCTGCCTAACAGGTGAGGAAACTGGCCCAGCCCAGGTCTCTAGGGACACGAGGGCCTCCAGTCACCCTCCAACTCAGACTCCCGCCATCCCCTAGCCTGTGCACCCTGGTGAACAGCGGAGCCTTGGGACACCACCCAAGGCCTGCAGAGGTGGGACGAGCGCTTGCCATAACAAACATTCTCAGAAGCCGAGAGCTGAGGTCTGGCAGATTTTCTATTTGTTCTGTAAGAAGAGGCACTCGGCTTCCAAGAAGGCATCTCTCCAGTAAAGACCTCAGACACAGATACGCCCTAAATCTTTGCTTCTGCCTGCATTTTCTCCAAAACCTTCGTTCCATTTCCACTGTCGGTACCTGCATCTTTCCTTTTCCTGGCAGCAGCTGTGCCTGGCTTTCTCAGGGTCATTAGAAACGGCCCCTGCCTTCCTCCCTGGGCTATTCCACAGCAGTCCGTCCCCAGGGTCTCACTGATACGATTTGGAAAGCCGAGGCCACTTGCTTGGCTGATGGGGAGGGCTTGAGAGGCTGTTTTTCTGCCTGTCTCAGGTCCCTGGAAACCTCAGCTTAAGCAACATGTTCTTTTTGATTGGAAAAAAAAGAGAAAACTCCTCGTCGATCATCAAGTCTGGGTAGCAGACTAGGCAAAACTGTGAAATAGAACATGGTTAAATGTTTTTATCTGTGCCATGTGGCCATTTCTCCCTTTTCTTCTTTCTTTGGTGTTCCAGTTGACGCACATTTTCATTCCTTGGTCTGTTCTCTAGAAATGGCTCTTGGCTTGTAGCTATCGGGGCTGATTTGCAGCGAGGGCCTCCTCCACGTAGGAATTCTCATGCCTGCTTTCTTTCTCCTCCTCAAAACTTGTTTCAGATTCCTAGAGCTGCCGGAACAAATGGGACCGCAAACTAGGGGGCTGGAAACGGCAGACGTTTATTGGTGCCACAGTTCTGGAGGCCAGTGTTTGTCTGCTTGTTTGTTTGAAATGGAGTCTCCCTTTGTTGCCCAGGCTGGAGTGCAGTGGAGTGATCTCAGCTCACTGCAACCTCTGCCTTGTGGGTTCAATCAGTTCTCCTGCCTCAGCCTCCAGAGTAGCTGGTATTACAGGCATGCGCCACCATGCCTGGCTAATTTTTGTAATTTTAGTAGAGACAGGGTTTTACCATGTCGGCCAGGCTGGTCTCGAACTCCTGACCAAAAGTGATCCTCCTGTGTCAGCCTCCCAAAGTGCTCAGATTACAGGTGTGAGCCACCGGGCCCGGCTGGAGGCCGGAGGTTGTCAAGGTGTTACGGGGCTGGCTCCTTTGGAGGCTCTACGAGAGGGTCCTTCCTCTTCTCTTCTGGGTTCTGGTAGCTCCGATCCGAGATGCTCCGGGAGTGTAGGCGTGTCACCCCAATGCCTGCTCCATGTTCCTGTCATGTCCCGTCCGTGTCCTCTGCCCTTCCCTTCTCTCATGAGGACACTGGAGGTACAGCCACTCCCATCCAGAATAACCTCAGCATTTCCCTTTTTCCAAACAAAGCCACACGAACAGCTCCTCTGTGGAAAGTCTCCACACAACCCACCATGCGGCCCTTGGCGGCGGATTCCATAGTCACCTCAATGAACGGATGGCAAAACAGAACAAGCACGTTTAGGGAGGCCGGGTGACTGCCTGCTGAGTGGCCATGCTGGGATTTGAGGCTGGGCACATCCAGGCTGACCTGGCTCACTCCTGGAGCCCCCTCTGGCTGGAGTTCCCGCCAGAGCCCCATACCTCCTCCCTGTGTCACGTCCCCCAGTGTTGGGCTGGGCGCTGAGCTCTGGGCCAGCCTGGCTGCTGCGGTGGGACAAGCCACACTTTACTGTGCATCTGCCCCAGTGCACTTTGTCAGGCGGGACTTTGCACTAACATTAGAATTGACTTCCTGACCTCACAGAGGAGAGCCCTGGGGACGCTGTAACAAAGGACCACAGACTTCATAGCTTCAAACAAGAGACATTTCTTCTGCAGCGA
Source organism: Alouatta palliata (assembly GCA_004027835.1). Lineage (NCBI taxonomy): Eukaryota > Metazoa > Chordata > Mammalia > Primates > Atelidae > Alouatta > Alouatta palliata. Next base: position 139,454 of record PVKV010001702.1, on the reverse strand, counting down.
TTCTGGAAGCCTGGAGTCTCACTGGGCTAAAGTCAAGGGGTCATCAGGGCTGGGTTCTGCTGGAGGCTCCGGGGAGAACTTGTTTCCTTACCTTGTCTGGCTGCTAGCGGCCACCTGTGGTCCTTCGCTCGTGGCCCTTTCCTCCGAGGCCAAGCTGGCAGCGTCACATCTTCCAGTGTCACTCTGATGCTGAGTGGACTTCCACTTGTGTTGGCATGTCTCCTACCCACAGGGATCCCGCCTGCCTGTCCTAAGGACCCTGTGATGACACCGTGCCCATCTGAGTAATCCGCAGGGTCCGGGGATTGGGCACCTCACTGGGAGGCTGCACACTGCCTGTGGCTTCCTGCTTTCTCTACACCCCTGGTGTCCCCGGCAGGTGGATTATTTAATTCTATTGCTGATCTCTCCCCACTGGAAGGTCTGCCCCCTGAGGCCAGGGGTGTGGTCAGTTCCCTGCTGCATCTTCATGTGTCTCTCACATAGCAGGTGCTCAATAAGTACTTGTTCAATGAATGAAATGGCATAAAACTCCTATTGAAATGTGGGTCTTGCTGAGTGACTTAGAAGATGCTCTATTCTGAATTGGAGCCACCAGAGGCTCAAAGAAACCTTTTTTTTTTTTTTTTTTGAGACAAAAGTTTGCCTTGTCACCCAGGCCGGTAGTGCAGTGGTGCAATCTCGGCTCACTGCAACCTCCACCTCCCAGGTTCAATCAATTCTCCTGTCTCAGCCTCCCGAGTAGTTGGGATTACAGGGGCCCACCACCATGCCCAGCTAATTTTGTGTGTGTGTATTTTTAGTAGAGATTGGGGTTCACCACGTTGGCCAGGCTGGTGTCGAACTCCTGACCTCAGATGATCCATCCACCTCAGCCTCCCAAAGTGCTGGGATTACAGGCGTAAGCCAACATGCCCAGCCCCAAAGAAATCTTTTATAAAGGCTGAATCTGAAAGCAATTATATCACAGGATTCTAACAATGCCTATTTTAAATTGTTGGCATCGTGCCCACGGCCAAAACCTCAGTGCCTCTGAGAACATTAGCAGGTGCCAAAAGGGCATCTGAAACGCTGTAACTTAGGGCAGCTGCTCCATGAAGCCTGGCCCGTGGGGCTGCCCCTACAGCTGTGCCTGTGGAGCCCACACTACACCAGGGGACGCTGCCACAGGACAGGGGACGCCATCTACCTCTAAGCAAGGGTGTGACCAGATCCTTAAACAGGGAAACACAGCAGACCTGCCTACTTCTGAGACTGTTTTAGGCAAAGGCCAGGGCTCTGGCCTCATCCTTTGATACAACAGAGACCTACACCACCTTCCATCTGGGAGAGGAGGCAGAGGCAGTCAGGTGGCCACATCCCTCCTCAGAGCCAGAAACCACTGGTCCAGCCCCTCTGGCCCCTGGTTCAATAAGAAACAACAGCCACTCCTCTGAGTATTCTGACTCTTCCTACATCTGGGTGTACCTGGTTTTAAGTTCGTACGAAGGAAAGAGGCACCGAAGAGGGCAGGAAAGACAGCCCTGAACTGCTGATGCCACCCATCCCCCATCCCCTGGTAGCAGCTGCGTGGCAGAGAGAGAGAATCTGTGCGCCCTGGGGAGGAATCATGCAGTGACTGTGGGACTTTCCACTGGAACCCGTGCTGTGCTGTCAGAGCAGAAAGCAGCACACGGCAGAACTCCGCTGGTGCCCATGGAGAGAGCCTTCAGACCAACCTTAGCTGGAGGGAACCCCCGCTCCCAGTGGTCAAAACCTGAGTGCCAGCAAGCCTGGACACCAGGAGCTAAGGTGCTGTGGGGTCCTCAATAAACTCAAAGGAAGTCTAAGCCACAAGGACTGTCATTCTTGGCCAAGCTCTGGTGCTGTGCTCAGATCCAGGGGACTTGGGGTGCACATGACCTAGTGAGACACCAGCTGGGGCAGCTATGGGAGTGCACGCATCACCCACCCTCCAGTCCCAGGCAGTGCAGCTCACAGCTCCAGGAGAGACTCTTTCTCTCTGCTGGGCATACTCCCGGGGCCTCTATTCCAGGCCTTAGCTCCTGGATCACATTTCTAGACATACCCTGGACCGGGAGGAAACCTGCTCCCTTGAAGAGAAGGACCCAGTCTTGGCAGGATTCATCACCAACTGACTAAAGAGCCCCTGAGTCCTGAATAATCAGCAGCACTACCCAAGCAGTACTTTTTGCAGGTCTTGGGTGAAGCTCAGAGACGTGCTGGCTTCAGATGTGACCCAGCACGTGATGCGGTGGCTATAGGGAGAGAGACTCCTTCTGCTTGAGGAAAGTAGAGAGAAGAGAAACAGGGGACTGTGTCTCGCAGCTTGGGTACCAGGTCAGCCAGAGTGGAGGACAGCACTCTGTACTCTCTACAGAGATGGGTGGTTTGCCTCCAGCTAAGATTGGTCTAAATGCTCCCTCCATGGTGTCCTCAGTTGCAGGCCTCGGCTCTTGGACAGCATTTCTGCACCTGTCCTGGACCAGTGAGGGAGCCCACTGCCTTGAAGGAAGCATTGACCACAAGCTGATTGCAGAGCTCGTGGGCCTTGAGTCAGCATCGGCAGTGGCCAAGCAGCACTCACCGCAGGGCTTGGGCAGCAGTGGCCATGGAGAGAGACTCCTCTACTCGAGGAAAGGAGAGGGAAGAGTGGGCAGTGACAAGGACTTTGTTTTTCAGCTTGGGTGCCAGCTGAGCCGCAGTAGAACAGTGCACCAGGTGTATCCCTAAGGTTCTTGACTCCAGGCCCTAGTTCCCAGATGCCACCTTTGAACCCACCCACAGTCAGGGGAACCTGTCACCCTGAAGGGAAGAACATGAGCCTGGCCAGCTTCAGCACCTGCTGACTGTGCAGCCCTTGGGCCTTGAGTAAATGGCTACACCATTGGTGGAAATGTAAACTAGCACAGCCGCCATGGAGCACCGTGTGCAGGTTCTCGCAACCTTAAAAACAGAGTTGCTACATGATGCAGCAGTTCTACTGCTAGGTATAGACCCCAAAGAATGGAAATCAGCATGCTGAAAAGATATCTGCACCTCCATGCTTACTGCAGCACTGTTCACAAGAGCCAAGATTGGGGGGGAACCTAAGTGTCCGTCGACAGGAATGGATAAAGGAAATGCAGTGCATATACACAATGGAGTACCATACAGTCATGAAAATAATGAGATCCTGCCATTTGCAGCAGCGTGGGTGGAACTGGAAGTCACTGCGTTAAGTGAAACAAGCCAGGCACAGGAAGGCAAACTTCACATGTTCTCACTTATTTGTGGGAGCTAAAAAAATTGAACCATTGAACTCATAGAGATAGAGTAGAATGACGGTTACCACATGCTGGGAAGGTTAGTTGGGGAATGGGAAGGAGAGAAAGGGGATGGGTAATGGGTACAAACATGCAGTTAGAATGAATAAGATGTAGCATTTGATAGCACAACCGGGTAACTACAAAATTTATTGCACACTAAAAATAGCTAAAAGAGTAACTTGGGTTGTGTGTAACACACACAAAGAAAGACAAACGCTCGAAGTGATGGATACCAAAACAAAAACAAAAAACTTAATCTGGACTCCTCTCATGGCGTTACCCATTGTGGATAGCAGCCCTCCTTGCCAGTCCCCAAATGCCCGAACACCAGCCAACATCTTTCTCTGTGGCACTCTTTGGCTTTTCAACAATTAAAAGCACGCTGGGGGCTGGGCGCGGTGGCGCACACCTGTAATCCAAGCACTTTGGGAGGCTGAGGCAGGTGGATCACGAGGTCAGGACTTCAAGACCAGACTGGCCAACATGGTGAAACCCCGTCTCTACTAACAGATACAAAAATTAGCTGGACGTGGTGGCTTATGCCTGTCATCCCATCTACTTGGGAGGCTGAGGTAGGAGAATTACTTGAACCAGGACCCAGGAGGCGGAAGTTGCAGTGAGCTGAGAAGGCACCACTGCACTCCAGCCTGGGTTACAGAGTGAGACTCCATCTCAAAAAAAAAAAAAAAAAAAGGCACTGGGATGGCCACTGAGGGAGTGTTGAAAGAACATGTGGAGTCTCAGGCTTGCAGCTCCCCCACAGCAATAAAGCAGAGAGTCAAGTCCTTGGATGCAGGGACCAGAGACAGCTGTGTCCCTTAGCAGAATGCCCAGCCCATGAACTCCCTTCCGTGGCTGCGTTCTGAAGGTTCCCAGCAGTGACTGAAGAGAGTATGCACAAAAACAGGCAGGCTGCACCTGACCTTCCTGTGCACATAGAATGCCCCTGCTCCCACAAGCCTGATTTTTATTAAAAATAACCAAGTCTGCTCCTGTTTAAGTTGACAGAAAGCCAGCCCCAGTAGACAATTCCCAGAAGGGAAAGTGCACATGATGCACACATCAATGAAGAGCTGCTCAAACCCACAGGAATCAGAGAAATGCAAAGTCAAGTGCAGGAAATCCCTTTAAGCCCATAAGATTGGTAAAAATTAGAGGGTTGGCGAATGCCAAGTGCTGGCAAGATGGTGGGAAGCAAGCCTTCCAGGACGGCCGTGGGAGGGAGACTGGGCATGTGCCAGGCTGGGGAGCACTCAGGCTGGGCTTTGTAGGGGGCTGCGAACTTGCAGTCAGGCTGAGGAATGCATGGCTGAGAAAGGCTCTCACTGTGTCTTCCCCAGGAAGGCTTGCACTGGTGTCCATCAACACTCTGGAAGTGAAGGACGGAGCAGCTGAGTCCAGTGGTGGTGACTGAGTTAGCAACACGTTGTGAAGCAGCAGATGGAACTGAGCAGGAGTCACATGGCATGCATTAGTAGAGACAGGGTTTCACCATGTTGGCCAGGCTGTTCTCAAACTCCTGATCTCAGGTGATGCACCTGTATGTGCACCAGCATGCACCAGCGTGCCCTCAGCTGCATGGAGACAAGTAAAAATAACATACAGCACCACCTCGTACTGCTTGGGATGGCTAGCATCAAGAAGGTGGAGAATAACGAGTGTCGGCAAGGCCATGGAGAAACTGCAACCCTCGCACATTAGTCAGGGTTGACCCATAGTCGAATGTTCAGTTTTCACCAAAGCCCAGTAACATGCCAAGAGCTGTCTCTCAAACCCCTGAGGTAGGACAGTAAAGGCATGTTCCTGGCCTTACCAGCTGAAGACACACTGCTTCTGGTGGGCCTCATGGACAGGAATGGAGAAAAAGGCATTGGCCAAGTCAATGGCTGCACACCAGGTACAAGGAGATGTGTTAATTTGCTTAAGCAATGAAACCACATCCGGGACAGCAGCTGCAACTGAGTGACAACTGTGGGAATGTAAAACGGTGCAGCCCCCTGTGGAATACGGTCTGGCTGTTTCTCCAAAAATTAAACATGGAATTGGCATGTGATTCAGCAATGCCACTCCTGGGTCTGTCTCCCAAAGAACTGAATCCAGTGTTTCAAAGAGGTATTTGTACACCCATGTTCCAAGCAGCATTTTTCACACTACCCAAAAGGTAGAAATGGACCAAACGTCCATGGACAGATGAATGGATGAACGGAGTGTCATCAGTCCATACAACAGAATATCACTCAGCCTCAGAAATAAGGAAATTCTGACACAAGGGACAACATGCATGAACTTTGAGGACGTCGTGCCCAGTGAAATAAATTGGTCACAAAAAGGTGACAGCTGTAGGACTCAACTTAAATGAGGTCCCTAGAAGGTTCAAACCCATAGAGACAGAAAGTAGAATGGTGGTTGGCAGGGGCTGGGGGAGGAGGAAGCAAAGAGTTGGGGTTTAATGGGAACAGAGTTTCAGTTTGGGAAAATGAAAAGGTCTGGACGTGGATGGTGGTGACAGCTGCACAACAGTGTGAATGAACTTAATACCACTGAACGACACACTTAGAAATGGTTAAAATGGGCCGGGCACGGTGGCTCACACCTGTAATCCCAGCACTCTGGGAGGCTGAGGCGGGCAGATCACCTAAGGTCAGGAGTTCGAGGCCAGCCTGGCCAACATAGTGAAACCCCCGTCTCTACTAAAAATACAAAACTTAGCCGGGCGTGGTGGTGTGTGCCTGTAATCCCAGCTACTCAGCAGGCTGAGGCAGAAGAATCACTTGAACCCAGGAGGCGGAGGTTGCAGTGAGCAGAGATTACGCCAATGCACTCCAGTCATCTGGGAGACGGAGCAAGACTAGATCTCAAAAAAAAAAAAAGAAGAAAAGAAAGAAAAAAGAAATAGTTAAAATGGTCAATTTTAGGTTATATGTATTTTACCATACATATATTTTTTTAAACTTGATGACATTGAGTGAAACTGAGTGGGATTGGGGCACAGCGGCATTTACAGTGTGAAGTTGCGCTCACTGGAAGCCCCACTCACCAGAAGCCCCATGCAGTATTCTGCAAGGAGGCGTGCCCGTCGTGTGCGTGCATCGAATCTGCTGAATGGGAAAGCCATAGGTGTGAGGCTGGGAGTGGGGCGTGGGGGCTGTGAGCTGAGCATGGGGAAGGAAAATGAACATGTCGGCCCTGTACCCTCATCCTCCACAATAAAGGAAGAACAGAGTCAGGAACATATCAGATGGTGGGAAGAACAGGAATGACTCAGGGACAGGGCGGACCCACTCCAGGCTGAGCCCCCCTACCCGGAGCAGCCCCTGCAGTCACTTTTTATCAGGATCACATGTTCACGGCCTTGTCTGGGTTCTCAGGAACTTTAGGCCTTCTCAGAAGCCCTGCACTTCCTCGCCGGTGCTCAGAACACACACATGCACAGCAGGCATCTGTTAGCTTGGGCTGCCTGAAACCCCTTTTTGTTTTTTCTAGATAGAGTTCAGCAGTTCTTTCTAGAGAATCAGGCTGCCCCGACCCCTGCACTTATGGTTCCAATGGAGCTGGCCCCTCCTTGCAGCAGCAGTAGGCAGGGGACCCTGGCTTGGCCCCACAGAGCATCCCAGCATTCAGTGAGACATGCTCACAGATGGGCTGGAACCAAGCCAGGCGTGGTCCAGAGCTCCAGGAGTGCACATTCTGGAATCCTGCCAACAGCACTGGCCAGGAGAGGTGCTCTTTCTGCTGAGTCTGAGTCCAAAGGCAGGAGAAGACCAATACTTCCACCTTGAAGACAGGCAGAGGCACATAATTCTCTTCTCCTCAGCTTTTTATTGTATTCAGGCCCCTAATGGACGGCGTGAGGCCCACCCTCGGTGGGGAGGATGCTCCGCTTGCCTGGGCTGAAGATTCAAATGTTAGTCCCATCCAGAAACACCCTCACAAGCACAGAGGCTTGGCCAAATGCCTGGGCACCCCCATGGTCCCATCAAGGTGACACATAAAATTCATAAAATTCACCATCATGCATGGCGAGATCACCAGCCATGGGGCTGGAAACAAATGTACCCTGTTGGCTTGCTGTCTGCCAGAGCCAGCACCCAGCGCCACCCAGTCCCTAACCCGCCCCGTGCCCTCGCCCCCAGGCCCCACTCCCCTCTGTGCTTCCCAGGCTCCTTGCATTCTTGCACAGACCTCTCAGACCAGTGGGGTCTCTCTCATGGCCGCCACCCAGCAACTTTGAACAATCCCGCCCTCTGTTTTATTGTTTGTTGGGTAAACGAGCCGGATTTTGAACAAGCTCCCTCTTCCTGATTCTCCCCTACACAACCAACCCAACCAGCCTGGCCTGTTCTGAACCCAGGCAGCTGGCACCCAACAGTGTCAGCAAGGCCCTTCCTCCCAATAGGAGCCTCAGAGGCTGAAGGTCAGGGAAGCTCTGAGAAGCTGACCTCTCCTCTCTCCGAAAGCAGCCGAACCTTCCATTCTGCTGCCCCTCTTTCTCCTTGGTGTTTGATATAGAAAAATCACTTAGGGACAGCTGTGGTAGCGCACACCTGTAATCCCAGCACTTTGGAGGCCAAGGCAGGTGGATCACCTAAGGTTAGGAGTTTGAGACCAGCCTGGCCAACATGGTGAAACCCCATCTCTACTAAAAATACAAAAATTAGCCAGGTGTGATGGCAGGCGCCTGTAATCCCAGCTCTTTGGGAGGCTGAGGCAGGAGAGTCGCTTGAACCCAGAAGGTGGAGGTTGCAGTGTGCTGAACTTGCGCCATTGCACTCCAGCCTGGGCTACAAAAGTGAAACTCTGTCTCAAAAAAAAGAAAAATCACTTAGGAAAGCCACTTGGTCCACCCTCTACGGAGCACGTTTATTCAACACACGTCTGTTGTGCTGGGCACTGGGCCTGGTCCTGGGGATTCAGACATGATCAGTGCAGGGTTCCTCTCACAATCTAACTGCGGGGAGACCCCTGCCAGACAAGGCCAGCACCCAAAGTCAACACCGTGGTGGGAGGACGGGGGGGATGCGTGGAGCCTGGGAGATGAGTTTGTCATCCGGCCTCAGGAATGGGGAGGCAGCGCTTGGTGGACACTGTCCCAGAATAGCCCCGAGGACTCTCCAGGGTTGGAACTGCTGGTAGAACGGGAACTGCACTCTCAGCAGAGGGAACACCATCAGCAAAGACAGGATGCACCAGGGCAGGTGTGGTTCTCCTGAGCGTAGAGCACCAGCCACGGAATGTGGCAAGCTCGAGGAGGAGCCCCAGAGGTGGGGCCAAGCTGACGGCCTTCCCTGCCAACCCGAGGCCCATGGGGTTCACTCTGCAAGAGAAGTGTCCTCATGGGTTGGGTACAGGGCATGGTTAGAAGGGAGGCCCCAAATAGCCCTTCGCTCCTGAGGGCCACAGTCCGGGGCATCCCAGGCTTCCCTGGAATCCACCCCCACCCCTGCTGTCTTCTCCACCTGCTCTCAGGTGCTGCCACCATCATTTGGGGAAAAGCCATTAAATAAGCGAGACCAGAAGCTGCGTGTATGTTTACTGCTGTGCCCCGGCTCTGCCCTGGCTGTGCCCCGGCTGCCTCTTAGCTAACCCTGGGACCCTAAGGGTGTCTGGAGATGCTCCAGGCTGTTCAGTTGGGGAAGAAGCCACCTTCCTCAGCCATTGGATTCCAAAAGGCCCCTGAGCCATGCGTGAGACAAAGGTGTTGTATTCCGGCTGCCAGAGTCACTCTCTCTGTCTCGCCCAGTGGTGAGAGTGAACAAAGAGCTGATTGAGGACTCTCATTCCTGTTCCTAAGCTGCTCTCCTATTTATCTTCCTCAAGGTGCAACTGAATGAAGAGGGGGGACGGGGCCCAGCAGGGATAATGCCATGATTACTGAGTCTCTAGATAAATTGCAAAAATGGGCACCATTCATAATCCTGAAAACGACCTCGCCAGGCACCAAGCCTGATCTCGAGGGTAGGCTGACAGAGGCGAGCTTTGATTTAAGATCTTCAAGTCTCTTCCATGTTCCTGAACATTTTTGTGGCTGAAGCCCAGCGAATGATAACCTTGGTGAAATATTAATAATAATGATGTATGAATATTTTGTATTTTTAAATAAATCCTGTCAGAGTCATCTTTCCTGTTGGGGTCAGGATGAAAGCCAGGACTCAAGGTCACCCCAAGGTCACTGTTGCCCACAGGCAAAGTGACTTCCAGCCTCTGTCCAGCGTTTCCAATTAGACCCCTGGCATCTATGGATAGAAGTGAGGGATAAGGCTAATATCCTACAGTCCACGAGACACCCAGCCCCCTAAAAAGAATTATCTCCAAATGCCAGTAGGGCTGAGGCTGAAAAATCTGAGGGTATACATGCTTCACAACTTTTGTAATTGTACACTGTTCATGTATTTACTTATTTATTTATTTTGAGACAGAGCCTTGCTCCGTCACCAAGGCTGGAGCACAGCGGTGCAGTCTCAGTTCACTGTAACCTCCGCCCCCTGGCTTCAAGTGATCCTTCTGCCTCAGCCTCCAAGTAGCTAGGACCACAGGCATGTGCCACCATGCCTGGTTAATTTTTGTATTTATAGTAGAGACAGGGTTTCGCCATGTTGGCCAGGCTGGTCTCAAACTCCTGGCCTCAAGTGATCCACCTCCCTCAGCCTCCCAAAGTGCTGGGATTACAGGCGTGAGCCACTGTGACTGGCCCAGAATTGCACACTTAAAATATGAGCAGTTTACTGTACATGAATTATGCATCAATAAAATTGTTAAATCAATGAAATCTCAGCCCTGCCATTTACTGGTGGTGTGACGTTGGGTAATTCACGTCCCCTCTCTTGGCCTGTTTCCACACTGGAAATATGAAGGAGTGGGTAGTAACATTGATTTCCCAGAGATGCTGAGCATTCAGTGAGATCCTGAGATGTGAGCCGAATACTAGATAGATAAGAAGAAGACAGCAGTGGTGTCTAGACGCACTTCTGGTTCCCCTCTGTGGCCGCGGGAACTGACTTCAGCTGCCAGGTGAAGTGCATGGCAGCAGCATCCGCGGAAAAGACATTTACACTGAATGCAGGTCCTCAGAGATAGCAGAGGACTGAATACAAATGGCCCCTGGATTTTGGGTAACACTGCCAGGCCCGTGGGGCAGGGGAAGAAACACTGCACAGAGGCTGAAAGTCACTTTGCCTGTGGGCAAGAAGGACCTTGGGATGACCTTGAGGCCTGGCTTTCAGCCTGACCCCAACAGGAAATATGACTCTGATAGGATTCATTTAAAAATGCAAAATATTCATACATCATTATTATTATTTTAAACATATATTTTATTGCATTTTAGGTTTTGGGGTACACGTGAAGAACACGCAAGATTGTTGCATAGATACATACATGGCAATGTGGTTTGCTGCCTTCCTCCCCATCACCTACATCTGGCATTTCTCCCCATGTTATCCCTCCCAAACTCCCCACCCCCCGCTGTCCCTCCCCTAGTTCCCCCCAACAGACCCCAGTGTGTGATGCTACCCTCCCTGTGTCCATGTGTTCTCATCGTTCAACACCCGCTTATGAGTGAGAACATGCAGTGTTTGGTTTTCTGTTCTTGTGTCAGTTTGCTGAGAACGATGGTTTCCAGATTCATCCATGTCCCTACAAAGGACACGAACTCATCCTTTTTATGGCTGCATAGTATTCCATGTGCATATGTGCCACATTTTCCCTGTCCAGTCTATCATTATTATTATTATTATTTTGCCAAGGTTATGACTGGCTGGGCTTCAGCCACAAAATCATTCCTGATTGAGGGCCCCTCGTGTCCACCAATGAAGCCACCACCACCATGAAGTGATGAATGACCCCTCGCCCCCAATGTTTCCACTCTCCCTGGTGCTCCCACTTTCCCCAGGCAACGGCCCATCTGTTTCCCATCACTGTGGATTCCGCTTACATTTTCTAGGCTTTTATAGAGCTGGAATCGCACAGCAGGTACCTGGGAGCAGGTCTGGGCTTCACTAAGCCGCGTTATTGTCAGGCTGCCTCAGACTGTGTGAGCGTCCGCGGTGCTTCCTGCGGGGCTCTGAGTTGCCTCCCGTGGCGTGGACGTTCCGTGCTTGGCTTGGCTTCTGCTGTTTCCGGTTTGTTCCCGGCTGTTTCCGGTTTGTTCCCTGTTTCCGGTTTGGGGCCGTGACAAGCAAAGCTGTTACACGCAGTCATGCCTGAGACCTTCTGCGGACACGAGCTTCCATTCCTCCCGGTGAGTACCTAGCAGTGGAGTGGCTGGACCGGAGGACGGGGATGCGTTTCCCTTTTCAGGAAACGGCCATGCCGTTCTCCAAAGTGGCCCGTAGCTTCTGACTCCTGGGTCCGTTCTCTTGGTTCCCATTCGCTGGCTTCTCAGATCCAGAGACAGCGGGAGGAGGAAAAGGCAGACCGGGGAGCGTGGAATTCCCAGGCAAAAGAGAGGCCAGGGAGAGATTTTGGGTCACTTAGACAATGCCAGGAAAAGGGGACATGACGGGAAGGTTCCAAGGCTCCACTCACTGGACAGGGGCCCTCACAGACCTCAGCCGGGATGTGGCTGCCCGAGCCAGACCCCCACACCCCACTTCACGCCTCTCACCTTTCACATCCCGGATACTAAAATCTCATTCCCGGGAACCCAGGGCTTCCCTTGGCCCCAGGATGGTCACATTCCACAGAAATAGTAGTCAGTTTCGATGCCTTGATTCTTTTAAACCAGGAGAGACCCTCCACTAGAAAAAAAAAAGTGCATCTTTTTGGGCAACTTCCTTTTTTTTTTTTTTTTTTTAACGTGGAGTCTCACTCTGTCACTCAGGCTGGAGTGCAGCGGCGCGATCTCAGCTCACTGCAACCTCCACCTGCCGGGTTCAAGCAATTCTCCTCCTCAGCCTCCCGAGTAGCTGGGACTGCAGGTGCGTGCCACCATGCCAGGCTAACTTTTTAATTTTTATTTTTAGTAGAGATGGGGTTTTACCATGCTGGACAGACTGGTCTCGAACTCCTGACTTCATGATCTGCCCACCTCAGCCTCCCAAAGTGCTGGGATTACAGGCATGAGCCACCAGACCCAGCTGGGAAACATTCTTTCACATCGATTTTCACAGGGCTGCTTCCTATGTGGATTATTGCAGTGTCAAATTCTATTTAACTTTTTCCCCTTGACTGTACCCATGAATAACACATTTGCGTCATAGAAATGAACCCACAGTAAACTTCCAGAAAACCTACTGTGCTAATTTATTTGCTCTCCATTCACATGACTTCGGATCTTCACTGTCAGTTCTGCTCACATGGAAGAATTCTGAATCTGCAGGGTGGGTCTGGGAGTGCTGGAGAACTGACCCAGAATCTTGAAGAAATTTTTTCCTTTCTTTAAAATCCTTTAATAAAGATTTAAAAAGTTCTCTCATGACATCATATATAATCCTGAATTCTTGCATTAAGATTTCTCTTTCAAAACTAAATATAAATCTTTTGACTAGGTAAACAAATAAATAAGAGTACAAAGACTTTATTTTCTTGTTTCTAGAAGTGTGAGGATTAAATTTTAATCCATAATTTTAATGAGAAACAGATTAGCTCTGCATAATACATGAAGAATTTGTCCTGGGCAGAATATTATTTTAGATCATTATGTTTTTTTACTCAGAGATTTGGTAAACCTTAGTTTCATGGCTAGTTGGTGATTTGGAATCACTTGAAAATATAGGCCAGACATGGTAGCTCACACTCGTAATCCCAGCACTTTGGGAGGCCGACATGGGTGGATCACTTGAGGTCAAGAGATCAAGACTGACATGGTAAAACCCCATCTCTACTCAAAATATAAAAATTAGCCAGGCGAGGTGGTGGGCGCCTGTAATTCCAGCTACTTGGGAGACTGAGACACGAGAATCACATGAACCTGGGAGGCAGAGGTTGTAGTGAGCCGGGATCGTGCCACTGCACTCCAACATGGGAAACACAGTGAGATTCTGTCTAAAAAAAAAAAAAAAAGAAAAGAAAAACGAAAAGGGAAAAGAAAATATGACTATAGAGAGAACATTTCTAGAACCAGACCAGGAAACTATTGTCCCCAAAGTGTGAGAATATGGGTTAAAATGGGAGAATGACTTTTTTCACTGGGCATCTGACTTCTGATGTTTGGGGCTCTTTTATCATCCATGTAATAATGTCACAGTTTTAAAAGAATTCCAAACAGTATTTGTGGATAATCACCCATAATTCCCAGTATTAAGAGGCAAATAGTGTTAATTTTTTTTTGTACACATTTAGTTTTATTGTAACAAAGCAACCTGTACACTTGTAATGTTTAAAACAGCATCATCTTTCTTTTCCAGTGAAACAAAAAGAAAATTTAAAAATAAATAGGAACAACATTACAATAGAGAATGTCAATTCCAAATAAGATCCTACAGGTTCTGGTGATTCTCCCATTGAGTGACAGGGCTCAAGTCATCATTCGGAGAGAATTTATTTTAAAAGTGTCATCTTAAACTGCAAGGATGTCTGTCAGATGTCACAATTAAACATGCCAAAGGAGAAGCCATGTTGTCAAAATGCCCACTTACCCCACCCAAACATCTCAGACCCACCCTTTGCTGACCTTCTATAACCCCATTTTTTAAAGTTTTTTTTTTCTTTTTTTAAACAAGAGAAAGTAGACAGATACATGTTGGTAAATGCTAACTGTCCATATTCATGTAGAGACACAGTGTACTCTCTGAGCCCAATATACAGAGAAAGGAGGAAAAAGCTAGAATTCTATGCACTGCTACACAGGGGCCTAGCACCCTCCAGCTTCCAGCAGAGCGAAGGGAGCAGGTGTTTATTTTTTCCCACAGAGCTTGGTGGTGTTGATTCCATACAGTTTTTGTTCAGACAGGAAGGGATGAAAATGAATTTCAAACAGAAAGGGGTAGAGACTCTTTTCCCATTGTGTCCTTCTCAAGATATTTCTCCCAAAATAAGTTGAGAACCATGGTGTAGAGAAAAGAGATCTCAAAAACAGGGTGACTGAGTGCAAGAGGGAGAAAAAAAAAAAAAAGCCTGCAACTTGCTCCTAGAGACTGGAGAAATTTTTTAAAAAGGAAGGTTGGAATCCATCAGTGTTCTATTAATCATCTCTTTCATCCTCCTCTCCTTCCTCCCCTGCATCATCATCTTCATCTTTTTCACCTTTGTCCTCATCCCCTTCTTCATCAATATCTTCTAATCCTTCTTCCTCTTCATCATCATCATCATCTCCTTCTTCTCCTTCTCCTTCATCATCCATATCAGGAACCAGGTAGCACTATTATGGGTTGGGCCAAATATCACCTTTGATGACCTCTCCTAACTCATCAGCACCTGCATCAGAATGGTCAGTAAACCAGGTAAAGAAGCTCTCTGGTTCCTCATGCTGCCTCTCTCTGCTGGCTTTATTCTGCATTTGACTTGAACGTTTCATCAAATTCTTTCCAGCTTTCCATTTGAATTTGGGGAACTTTGAAGATGGATAACCACTGTCGTTCAGATGAAATTCTTTGGAGAGAACTTTATTTTCAAAGTAAGAATTTTCATCAGAATTAAAATCTATTCTGTAACCTAATTTAATATCTTCAAATTCTGTCACTTCAGCTCTGATCAAATAATGTATTGCCTGTTGGTCCTCCTCCCCAAGCAGTGCAGACACTTGTGGATGGTTGACAAATGTTGTTACCCAAAAATTTGGGATTTTGGCGATCAATTCTGACCTCTTCTGAAAAAATGGTTGGTGGAGTTTGTTATATTTCTGTTCTGCTTTCAAAATCTCCTCACTGGCTTGTTTACTAAGTCTGTCTGTTTCATTTCGTACTTCATCAATGTGTTCAGTTGCTTCTTGCTGTTCTTTTTCTCCCTTCTCCGGCAAGCCTGCAGAGGCCGATGTCTCCTCCAGTCCCAGAGCAGGAGGTGGTCGTGGTTTCTTCTTTTGCGTCGGGAGTGGAGACTGGCATTTGGGGGCCATGCTGCTGGGGAAGTCCAGGAACCAGAGCACAAATCTTCTCACAAGTCTGGAAGCAGGCAGAACGTTCGTGTTAACTTTTGAATATATATTTTTGCAGGAGGTTTTTTTGTGTGTGTACACATGTATGTATGCATACATGTCAAGTTTTGAATAAATGTAAAATAGCAAAAATATTTTCCAACTAACCACTTTTCAATCTACAACATATTGGAGACATCTTTCTGCTTTAGCAACACACAGGCGTAACTGGGAGATGTGGTGGGTTGGGTTCTGACCCAATGCAATAAAGCAAGTATTGCAATAACGCAAATCACACAAGTTTTTTGGTTCCCCGTTGCCTGTAAAAGTTATATTTATGGCCAGGCAGGGTGGCTCAAACCTGCAATTCCAGCATTTTGAGAGGCAGAAGCGGAAGGATCACTTGAGGTCAAGAGTTCGAGACCAACCCGGCCAACTTCTCTACTAAAAATACAAAAATTCGCCAGGCGTGGTGGTGGGGGCCCAGCTACTGGGGAGGTTGAGGCAGGAGAATCACTTGAACCCGAGAGGTGGAGGTTGCAGTGAGCCAAGATCATGCCACTGTGCTCCAGCCTGGGTGACAAAGTGAGACTGTCTCAAAAAAAAGTTATATTTACATTATAATATAGTCTATTAAGTGTGCAATAGCAGTATGTCTTTTAAAAAGTACATACCTTAACTAAAAATACTTTATTGCTAAAAATAAAAATAAAAAAAGGCTAACGATCATCTGAGCCTTCACCAGCGTGGAATTTTTTGCTGGTGGACGGTCTTGCCTCGATGTTGATGGCTGCTGACTGATCATGGTGGTGGTTGCTGAAGGCTGGGGTGGCTGTGGCAATTTCTTAAAGTAAGACAACAATGAAGTTTATTGCATCAGTTGATTCTTCTTTTCGTGAAAGATTTTTCTGTAGCTTACGATGCTGTATGATAGCATTTTACCCACAAGTAGAACTTTCAAAATTGGAGTCAGTCCTCTCAAACTCTGTCACTGATTAAGCAGCTATGTTTATGAAATATTCTAAAACCTTTGTTGTCATTTCAACAACGTTCACAGCATCTTCACCAGGAGTAGATTCCATCTCAAGAAACTGCTTTCCTTGTTTCCTTGTTCATCCATAAGAAGCAATTCCTCATCTGTTCACGTTTTCTCATGAGATTGCAGCAATTCAGTCCCATCTTTAGCTCCACTTCTAATTCTTGTTCTCTTGCTATTTCCACTACATCTTCAGTTGCTTCCTCCATGGAAGCCTTGAACCCCTCAAAGTCATCCATGCGGGTTGGAATCAACTTCTTCCCAACTCCTGTTGTTGATATTGTTTCATATTTTGACTTCCTCCCATGAATCATAAATTTTTTACTGGAATTTAGAATGGTGAATTCTTTCCAGAAGGTTTTCAATTGACTTTGCTCAGATCCATCATGGAAATAACTATCTCTGGCTGCATAGCCTTGCAAGATGTATTTCTTAAAAAACAAGACTTGAAAGTACAAATGGCTCTTTGATCCATAGGCTGCAGGTGGATGTTGTGTTAGCAGGTATGAAAACAACATTAATCTCCTTGTACATTTCCATCAGAGCTCTTGGGTGACCAGTTGCATTATTAATGAGCAGTAATATTTGGAAAAGAATCTTGTTTTCTGAGCAGCAGTTCTCAATAGTGAACTTAAAATATTCAGTAGGTCGGGCACAGTGGTGGCTCATGCCTGTGATCCCAGCACTTTGGGAGGCTGAGGTGGGCAGGTCACTTGGGCTCAGAAGTTCAAGACCAGCCTGGGCAACATGGCAAAACCCCCTTCTACAAAAATTAGCTGGGCGTGGTGGTACACACCTGTAGTCCCGGCTATTGGGGATGCTGAGGTGGGAGGATCACCTGAGCTTGGGAGGTGGAGGCTGCAGTGAGCTATGATTGCACCACTGCATTCCAGCCTGGGTGACAGAGTGAGGCTCTGTCTCAAAACAAAAACAAACAAAACAAAACAAAAAGCTCAGTAAATGATGCTGTTAACAGTAAACAGATGTGCTGTCATCCGAGCTTTGCTGTTCCGTTTGTAGAGCACGGGCAGAGTAGATTTGGCATTTTTCTTAAGGGCCCTGGGATTTTCTGAATGGCAAATGAGCCCTGATTCCAACTTAACGTCGACAGCTACATTATCCCCTCATGAGAGAGTCAGCCTGTTCTTTGAAGCTTTGAAGCAGGCATTGGCTTTTCTTCTAGCTGTGAAAGTCCTAGATGGCATGCCTTTCCAAGAGAAAGCTGTTTTGTCTACATGGACAATCTGTTGTGTAGTGTAGCCACCTTCATCGATGGTCTCGGCTGGATCATCCGGAGCACCTGCTGCAGCTTCTCCATCGGCACTTGCTGCTTCACCTTGCACGTTTATGTTATGGAGATGGCTTCCTTCCCTAAATCTCATCAACCAACCTCTGCTAGTTTCCTCCTCTTTTTCTGCAGCCTCCTCACCTCTCTCCATTTTCATACAGTTAGGGTCTTGCTCTGGGTCAGGATTTGGCTTAAGGGAACGTCGTGGCTGGTTTGATCTATGCAGCACTCAGACTTTCTCCATATCAGCACTAAGGCTGTTTTGACTTCTTCTCCTTTGTGTCTTTACTGGAGGAGCACTCTAATTTCCTGCAAGATCTTTTCCTTTGCATTCACAGCTTGGGTCACTGGTTAGCACAAGAGGCCTAGCTGTCAGCCCCTCTCAACCTGCCTTCCTCACTCCTTAATTATTCCTAGCTTTTGATTTAAAGTGGGAGGCATGTGACTCTTCCTTTCACTTGACACATAGAGGCCATTGTAGGGTTATTAATTGGCCTGATTTCAATATTGCTGTGTCTCGGGGAATAGGGAGGCCTGAGATGAGGGAGAGGGGAATGGCTGGTTGGTGGACTGGTCAGAACACATTCAGAATGTATCAATTGGTTGACGGTGCCTCAAAACAATGACAATAGTAACAGTGAAGATTACTGATCACAGATCACCATCATAGAGCTATTCCTAACAAAAAAGTTGGAAATATTGCAAGATTTACCAAAGCGTGTCACAGAGCACAAATCAAACTCATATTGTTGGAAAAATGCCACTGATTCACTTGCTTGATACACAGTTGCCACAAACCCTCAATTTGCAAAAAATGCAATAAAGTGAAGCTAAATAAAATGATGTGTGGCTGTCTCCTCTTTAATGCTGAAGCTGAATGTAGTTGGCAGAAAATCTGTGATCAGGGAAAGTCCTTTTCTTATTCTAAGGGTATTAGTCAGCTTTTGCTGTGGTAACAACCCCAAAACCTTAACGTTTTCTGATTACAAGCATGTGTGTCTTATGTTACTCAATGGGCTTCACTGGGCTGGGATCCAGGATGTGTTCAGAATTGCTCACAAGACCCCTCCATGAGTTTCTCATTCTGAGACTGAGGATGAAGGAGCAGTTGTCTCTGGGGTCTGTTCTGCTCAGGGTGGAAATCAGGAGTAAGTGAGGGCTGGTTGGCACCTGCACTGGGTTCCTCACCAGCAGGTCAGCATAGTCAGTCCTGTCTGGATTCTGTTGACCAAAGCAAGTCATATCACTGATGTTGGAAACAGATGCTCAGTGCCACAAAGAAAAATTAGCACTGAGACAAAGGATCTTTCAGCAACGCAAGTTTTGCTTCTTGGACTGCAGGAAGCCTGGACTGCAGAAAGGGTACCCTCACTAGCTATCTTGTCACGAGAGTACAGTGAACAAAGGAAAACACACAGATTTATCCCTTACACATTTGGTGTCGTCCTTACTGCTGTGTCTGATCTCCGTTGGCTGGAGCCAGACCTCACAATCTAAACTAAAACCTGATTGGCTAATAACTTAAAGCTTTTCTAAACAGGTAAAAACGATGGAGAGCTGGGACATGCCTGTGAGCACGTCCAGCACAGATATCTTGGTTAAAGTACAAGGCCATAGAATGTACTACGTGCCTGTAAGCATGACATGTCTAACAGCTACATAGGATAGGGCTTCACAAAGTTATTAGCACACCTATTCTTTAACAAGAAAGGAAACTTTAAAAGGAACTTTTCTGCTTCCCACAATTGGCCAAGCCAACATCCATGTGGCAAGGGAGTAAACTTCGCCTGTGGTGGAGTAGGCAGCGTGGGGTAGGGGGAACAGTCGCTATTCACTGAACAATAATGCAGCCCAGTGCACTGCATGGACAGAAATAAAAAGAGAACTTGAGATTCTGCTGAATAAGTAACAGGAGCTTTAGAAACCAAGTTGGAACTAGGATTTTGTGGCTGCTACAGCCATTCTTCAAATCTTGCTCCATTTTGGTTTTTGGCCTTGAATTGCTGTGAATGTTAGTGAGTAGAAGGTAATTTATACCAGGAATAATGACAATGTGAATAGCTCACCATTCAGAGCACTTTTTCTAAGCGTTCCATTTAAATTATCTCATTTAAGTCTCACCATATCTGATGAGATATTTATCATTGTGATCCCCATTTCAAAGATGAGAAAACAGAGGCTCAGAAGATAAAGTTACTTGTCCAGAGTCCCACTCTAGTGGGTGACAGTTAGGACTCAAATTCAGTTCTGTTTGACTCCAAACCCAAGCATTTCAACACTATAGAGTCTAATGCTGGTATTTGAGAGGAGTGTGTGTGTGTGTCTGTCTTTAATATCCTCCTTTTTCTCGATATAGGAGGGAGGTTGGCTGCGTCCTCTTAGGGAGGGGACATTACCTGCACAGGTATAATCCCTCCAGTGGTGGGACCCACTGCTGAAGGCCCAGTCCCAGGAAAGCTGATCCTGCATTTCTATATAAAGCGTGCCCTTGCCGGGCATGGTGGCTCACACCTGTAATCCCAGCATTTTGGGAGGCCTAGGCAGGCAGATCACAAGGTCAGAGGTTCAAGATCAGCCTGGCCAATATGATGAAACCCCCATCTCTACTAAACATACAAAAATTAGCTGGGTGTGGTGGCAGGCACCTGTAGTCCCAGCTACTCAGGAGGCTGAAGCAGGGGAATTGCTTGAACCCTGGAGGCAGAGGTTGCGGTGAGCAGAGATTGTACCACTGCACTCCAGCCTGGGTGACAGAGCAAGACTCTGTCTCAAAAATAAATACATAATAAATAATAAAAAATAAATAATAAAGAAAGAATGACAAACATGGCCTCGTGGTTAGCACTGCTGGGGCCAATCAATCCCAGCTCTGCTTCTCCTTCCCTTCCTGAACACAGAAGGAATATGACATTTTCCTGTCCCTTTGTGTTAGGCCTGGCTGGTAACTTTCCTTGGCAGATGGCGTGTGAGTGGCAGGGGGTGTGCCACTTCCAGGAGGGGGCATGTAAGAGCTGGTGGGTGACTCTCATTGCCCCCTCTTCTTTTGTGGTGACGATTCTGGAGGTGCATGGAGGACAGCTGCTCTGGAGGTTGCCTGTCCACGGTGAACAGTAAATGACGTGAGTGAGAAATCAACTGTTGCTGTGCTGAGTAAACCACCTGGAGTGGGGGGATGCTTGTTACCACAGCATAACTCGGCCCATACTGGCTGAGACACGTCTCCTCCGGCAGCCTGCAGCACTGCTCCCCTCTCCTCTTCTGAGGGTTTGCTTCTCAGTTAGCCTGCAACATTCTTCACTCCCATCTACAACTGGCCTCGCTCCCGGCTGAGAGCCCAGGCAGGCTCCTTTGCTGGTGCCGGTTGGGGATGGGGGTGGTCTCTATTGTGAAAAGCATAGCAGAACTCCTGAGGACCCTGCTATCTCCAGCTAGGCCAACAGCAGCCCACAGGCCTTCTGACCCCGCAGACAGGTCACTTTGTGCAGTTAACAGGTTTCGAACTCACATCTTCAGCCGAGCATTAGAGTTTGGGTAACAGCGCCCAGGGCTTTGGCAGGAACCCAAGCCCTGCCTATCAAGCCATTGCAATTTAATGAGCTCCCCACCTTCCTTGCCTAATTATCATCAGCACTTCATCACAATTTGCTTTGTAGACTGTTTTACAGATACTTTAGTAGTTATTAATCCCAAGACGCAGAGAGAGGGGTAAGGTTCAAACTAAGGCCGCCAGAGTGCTGGAATGAAGCCTCCGGAAGCAAGTCAGAGTTCTGAGTGGAAATATCTTCCATCCTGACCTCATGTTGCCACCATGAGATGCACACGTGGCCTCCTCTGCATCACACAGCAGGACCCAACTCAAGAGAGGGAGCACCCATTCTCCCTAATACTAGGTAAGAAGATTCTGAAGCCCCACAAAAGGCCGGATCCACCTAGTTGCTTTCATTTTCATTTTCTACCCCTACCTCCTTCAGGTAAATTTACTTTTTTGGGGGATGGGCAGAGTCTCACTCTCTCGCCCAGGCTGGAGTGCAGTGGCCCAATCTCAACTCACTGCAACCTCCACCTCCCGGATTCAAGCAATCCTCTGCTTCAGCCTCCTAAGTAGCTGGGATTACAGGTGCCTGCCACAACACCAGCTAATTTTTGTATTTTTAGTTGAGATGGGGTTTTGTCATCTTGGCCAGGCTGGTCTTGAACTCCTGACCTTGTGATCCACCCGCCTCGGCCTCCCAAAGTGCTAGGATTACAGGTCTGAGCCACTACGTCCAGCCTAATTTGCTATTTTTAAGAACACATGTGGCTGGACACCGTGGCTCCCACCTGTAATCCCAGGACTTTGAAAGACCAAGGTGGGCGGATTGCTTGAGGTCAGGAGTTCGTGACCAGCCTGGCCAACATGGCAAAACCCCATCTCTACTAAAAATACAAAAATTAGGTGTGGTGGCATGTGTCTGCAATCCCAGGTACTCAGGAGGCTGAGGCAGGAGAACTGCTTGAACCTGGGAGGTGGAGGTGCAGATCACGCCATAGCACTCCAGCCTGGGCGACAGTTAAACTCCCTCTCAAAATAAAAGAACACATGTGACAACAGAAACTCTCGTCTTCACAGAAGCCTATGAAGCAATCCAAGCTCTCGTTACAGGATTAAAAATAAAATCAACAATAAAGTTCAGGTATACAAGTAATCTATATTTAGCTGTGATTAAAATGATCAGTTGCCTGTTCCACAGCTGTCTGTGTCTGTCCCAGCTTTACAGAGGCCCCATTCTTGTTCCCTTGGGGCTCTTTGCAGCATCTCTGGGTCTGCAAGTCTGCGTAGCCCTTGCACTAAAAGACTCTCAGGAAATACATGGAGAGGAGCCGGGGACAAACCATTCCATAAAAGGCCCTGGTGATAATTCTCTGCAATGTGTGTTCCTAATTAAGTTATTATGGGCCAATTAACCGTTAATGCCAGGGCCTAGCACACAAAGGCTTCTTTAATAAGAGTGTTAGTGATTGCTAACTAAGGAGGGTTAGGAGGCTGTCTGTGTTTTCCAAGAGTTAAGCTGAAAACGCTCTTGTTCCTTCATTCACCCTTGCAGGCAACACAGGGACTCCCACTTCGACCTCCACGCTGGTCACCCGTCACTGGTCACGTTTCACCTCGGCCTGAGCCCTTCCCACGGGCCACGTGGGCTCCCTGTGAAACAACCCAGTGCGTTCCTGCAGACGCCTGATGGGGGGCACCTACGGGGTGTGCCCAGGTGCCCCACTGGGTGGGAAACACCTCCACAGAGGCACTGCCTCCAACTTTTGATCTTTTGTCCAGCACGTAGTAAGTTGAACTGTCGCTACAACCGTGGGCATAGTAAAGACGCTGTCTTCAAGACAGAATTTTGGTTGAAACGGGCCTTGCCGCCTGCAGAAAAGCAGGTGCAGCTTGCTTTGTGTACCAAGGGTGTGGACAGAGGGGCAGTGGAGCAGGTACCTGAGAGTGGTCACAGGAGCTGGGAGAGGGGGTACGGCAGGGCAGACAGCAGTTTCCTGCTGTGGAGGTGTCGTAGGAAGTGCTGGAGTTCTTATTCTTGTTCTCAGATGTGGGAAGTAGAAAAGTTCCTTTTTAAAGTTTCCTTTCTTGTTAAAGAATAGGTGTGCTAATTCTTTGTGAAGCCCTATCCTATGTGGCTGTTAGACATGCCATGCTTATAGGCACGTAGTACATTCTATGTCCTTGTACTTTAACTAAGATCTCTGTGCTGGACGTGCTCACAGGCATGTCCCAGCTCTCCATTCCTTTTACCTGTTTAGAAAAGTTTTAAGTTGTAGCCAGTCAGGTTTTAGTTTAGATTGTGGTCTGGCTCCAGCGAACGGAGATCAGATACAGCAGTAAGGATGATCCCAAATGCATGAGGGATAAATTGGTGTGTTTTCCTTTGTTCATTGTACTCTCATGGCAAGATGGCTAGCGAAGGTACCTGTCCTGCAGTCCAGGAAGTAAAACTTTCGTTGCTGAAAGATCCTTTGTCTCAGTGCTGATTTTTCTTTGTGGTACTGAGCATCTACTTCTAACATGAGATTTCTGAAATTCCTTTAAAATGAGTCTTAAATGCCTTAACCCTGTACAACCACCCAAAACTCTCGAGTCTGAAAGCATACCTGAATGTAATGCAGCTCAGGCCACTGACCTCATGGCATTGCCAGTTCTTTGTATTGAACCTGAATCATCACTTAAAAGTTCCATTGATGTTACTTTTGTCAACAGGACCTGTGCGAAGTCTAATCCAACCTCCAAGGGCCATTTTTCTCAGTGATCTTGATGGCAGCCCTATTGCCACCTCCAGCCTTCTATTTCCAGATGCAGTATCTTCAGTTCTGTCAACCAGTCGTGATAACAGCCATAGCTGACATTTGCGGAGCATTTATTACGTGGCAGGCTCTGTGCCAAGCCTTGCTCTATAAAAAATTTCATTTACCTTCATTTCATAAAACTCAATGAAGACATGCTATTGTTGCCCTTATTATTATTATTATTGATACGGAGTCTCTCTCTGTCACCCAGGCTGGAGTGCAGTGGCACAATCTCGGCTCACTGCAACCTCTGTCTACTGGGCTCAAGCAATTCTCCTGCCTCAGCCTCCTGAGTAGCTGGGATTACAGGTGTGCTCCACCACGCCTGGCTAATTTTTGTATTTTTAGTAGAGATAGGGTTTCCCCATGCTGGCCAGGCTGGTCTTGGTACTCCTGACCTCAACTGATCCAAACCTCTTGGCCTCCCAAAGTGCTGGGATTATAGGTGTGAGCCACCATGCCCAGCCTGTTGTCCCTGTTTAACAAGGAATCTGGGGCTCAACATGCCCAGGTAAGCTCCTCAGCATCATAGAGCTGGTACAATTGGCAGAGAGAGGATCACGGCTCCAGGGCTCCATGTGTCATGTCCCCATGCAGTCAAGGCCAGCTCCCAGCTCTTCTCCACCCCCCGCCAACCAGCCTCTCCATGAGGCCGTTCCCATTCTCAGTGTTCCAAACGTGTGAAATGGTGAGATGAATTCTTCTGCTGGCCTGTCCTGCCACAAACACAAGGACAACACGATGTTCTGCTTGTTCTGTGGACAGCATGAGGGTGGGGTGGTGTTAAAGTCCAAAAAGTCACAGGGGCACAACTCACATCCACTGAAGTTATGCAGAACACAAATCAGAGGGATTCTGGAATCAAGGAAGCCTGCTTCAGCTTCCTCCTTCTCCTCCTCCTCCCCCTCCTCCTCCTTCTCCTCCTCCTCCCAAAGCTCAGGCTTGGACCCACTCCCACCTTGCAGATGCAGCTGGGATAGAACTGGGTGTGGAGAGAGGGGTGTGGACTGACAAGGGGGAGGTCTTTCTCCCCATGAGACAATGCTTTCACTTTTTATTTTTAGAGTCTGTTTTGACAAAAATTGGTTTACCTATTAAAATTATGGCTGTTATTTTAATAAGAATATAACTATTAGTTAACAATAAATTGGTAATGTAATTGTAATAATAGTACAGTGAGACTAGACATGGGAAAGCCTGACTCTCCTGCATCGTAGTTGCAGCCCTGGAGCATTTCCAACATCTGCACTTTCTCCAGGGACATCTGGTGGAAGTTGGGATGCTGTGGTGGGACATGAAGGAGATACCTGGTGATGCAGCTGTACCCTCTCATGCAGCCCCTGCCAGCCTCTTGTTATATGTAAATTTTTGGTGCCACAAAAGAAGTAGCACTCAAATATAAATTTTCTCAGCAAGGCAGTTTACTTCTATAGAAGGGTGCATCTCACAGATGGAGCAGTGGCGAGCGCACACCTGGACGAGGGAGGGAAGGTCTTCTCATTCCTGACGCAGGTAGCCCCTGCTCCTGTGTTGTTCCCCTATTGGCTAGGGTTGGACTGCACAGTCTAAGTGAATTCCTACTGGCTATTTTAAAGAGAGCAGGGGTATGAGCTAGGGTGGTGGGGTGGGTAGTTTGGAGGGAAGGTTATGGAACAGGTCACAGCAGGTGACCAGCAGTGATTCAGGTCAAAGCAGGTGACCAGGGAACAGATGTGAACTACTGATTAGAACTGGCGGGAAAGTGTTTCCTGAAAATAGAAGCAAGGGGGTGCAGAGAACCAGGAAGTCAAACTTTAAAATGGAGAACTGAAGAACAAGAGAGCTGAACATACTGACATACTGATTCTTTGAAGATAAACTTGGAGTTCACTATATACTCTGAACTTCCACTGCCATAAAAACAGCCAACGGCTGGTTCCCATCTCACTTTATTAGAGGGGTTTGACACAGGAAGAGCCAGGAGCTGAGGGAGCTGTGTTGGGGCCTTTCCCGGGGCACAGCTCCACGAGGTGCATGAGCTCATTCTGAGGGAAGCCCAGACCACCCAGAGAACAACAGAGCAGTAGATGGACCACCAGGTGACAGCAGGGACCAGGCAGATGGGGGAAGAGTTGACAGTGGTTTACAAACAACTCAAGCCTGGGAGATGCTGGGAGTCAAGACTGCACGGCTGCCAAGCTGGGGGTTCCCACTCTACCTGATTCCCCAATCCTGTGAGCTTTGCACTGGCCCTGGTTTATCTATTAGAGCAGGCCTCTAGGGCAGGGGCCTACCCTGGGTGGTGGGGTGGGTAGTTATGGGCCCCAGCAGGAGACAGTTTCTGGGGGGGGGGAGAGTAGAGGCTGTGGCGAAGCTTAGAGGGGGAGGGAGTGGGACCTGGGGTTCTGGGGGTCTCTGCTGACTCCTGCCATATGTCCCCCAAACCCAGCCCCAGCCAGAAGGGGAGAGATGGGCTGAGTTGAGGCAGCACCCTGTTTTGTTATAACATAGCAAATCCTGATCTAAACCCTGTAGTTACATACACTGCATCCTGCACTCCAAAGAAATGAATGGTAATCTTCTTCAACAAAATGATCCCCTTGGTACACTTTGCATTTGGCCTCAGGGTAGATTCCTCTAAGGAATGAGATGCTTACAAAGCCTCGAGTCTCTTGTCAAAAAAAAAAAAAAAAGTCAAATAATTTACCGTTTGCCATTTTCTTTTGACTTTTATATTACCTATTCCATCTAGAATTAACTTCCTTAACTGTGACCAGGGAAGGGCATAGGGAGGCCTTTTGAAAAGTTGGAAACTTACCAAATGGCTCCATATCCTTCCCAGACAGCAGCAGTAGACCTGATTCATTGCTTTATTGATCGTTTACTTAAAAATCATCCCACATTGCCTTCAGAGAAGTGAACGCATGGAAGTTGATTTTTTTTTTTTTTTTTTTTTTTTTTTTTGAGACAGAGTCTTGTTCTTTCACCCAGGCCAGAGTGTAGCTGAATGATCTTGGCTCACTACAACCTCCATCTCCTGGGTTCAAGCCATTCTCATGGTTCAGCCTCCCAAGTAGCTGGAATTACAGGTGCATGTCAGCATGCCTGGCTAATGTTTTTGTATTTTTAGTAGAGATAAGGTTTCACCACATTGGCCAGGCGGCTGGTCTCTGACTCCTTACCTCAAGTGATCTGCCCACCTCTGTCTCCCAAAGTGCTGAGATTACAGGCATGAGCCACAATGCCTGGCCAAAGTTGATTCTTCTGAGGAAAATAAACTTTGGACCTTGGGATAAAATAAATCACTGTGCCCCTGAGCGGTGTTTTACAGAGGGCATCGTAGCGGTGTGCATTTGGCCAGATGCACGTGGTGCAGCATCTGGCAGGGCCTGGTGTGTCCAGGAAGCAGGCAGCCTGCACTGCCTTTCTGTGCTGGATTCTGAGCCCAGGGGCCTGTGTGTGGGTAACTTGACCCAGGAGCAGCTCTGCCATGTTTCCTAACATGGAACTGGTTTGGAAACCAGACCTGAGTCCCAACCTTTACTGGCTGCACTCTGCAAACATGAGGAGTTGATGGGCTCAGGAAACAACAAGCCAGGTAAAACCCCTTCCCCAGAGGAGGAGAAAGTGCCTTGCTGAGAAAATTTATATTTGAGTGCTACTTCTTTTGTGGCACCGAAAATTTACATATAAAAAGAGGCTGGCAGGGGCTTCCTGAGAGGGTACAGCTGCATCACCAGGCATCTCCTTCATGTCCCACCACAGCATCCCAACTTTCACCAGATGTCCCTGGAGAAAGTGCAGATGTTGGAAATGCTCCAGGGCCGCAACTAGGATGCAGGAGAGTCAGGCTTTCCCATGTCTAGTCTCACTGTACTATTATTACAATTACATTAGCAATTTATTGTTAACTAATAGTTACATTCTTATTATTAAAATAACAGCCACGATTTTAATAGGTTAACCAATTTTTGTCACAACATACTCTAAAAATAAAAAGTGAAAGCATTGTCTCATGGGGGGAAAGACCTCCCCCTTGTCAGTCCATGCCCCTCTCTCCATACCCAGTTCTATCCCAGCTGCATCTGCAAGGTGGGAGTGGGTCCAAGCCTGAGCTTTGGGAGGAGGAGGAGAAGGAGGAGGAGGGGGAGGAGCCAGGAGAACTGGGAAGTTCTCTGAAGGGAGTGGATGTGTGAGCCAGTCTTGAGAGGGGATGAGGCAGGACCAGGGTGAGAAGGTAGGCACCTCTGAGGGGCCGTTTACCTAGAGGAGGGGTTTGGATCTGATGCGATGTTATATGTAAATTTTTGGTGCCTCAAAAGAAGTAGCACTCAACTATAAATTTTCTCAGCAAGGCAATTTACTCCCATAGAAGTGTGCATCTCACAGATGGAGCAATGGCGAGCGCACACCTGGACAACGGAGGGGAAGGGATTTTTATTCCTGATGCAGGTGGCCCCTGCTGCTGTGTCATTCCCCAATTGGCTAGGGTTGGCCCACACAGTCTAAACTAATTCCTATGGGCTATTTTAAAGAGAGCAGGGGTACGAGCCAGAGTGGCAGGGTAGGTAGCTTGGCGGAAGATGGTTATGGAACAGGTCAGAGCAGGTGACCAGGGGAGCAGATGTGAACTACTGATTAGAACTGGCAGGACAGTTGTTTACCAAAACAGAGGTAAGGGGGTGCAGAGAACCAAGAAGTTAAACTTTAAAACAGAGAATTAAAGAATAAGAGAGCTGAACATACTGACATACTGATTCTTTGAAGAGAAATTTGGAGTTCACTATATCTAATAGCAGGAAGGATGGAAGCCAGACAGGAGTCAAAGCAGGAAGCAGTTTGAGGCCAGACCAAGAGCTCCAGGGCTGGTGAATGAAGCAAGTGTAAGGGCTGAAGGAGATTCAAAATCAGCAGCAGATAAATGATGGCCGACCCCAGCAGGACAGGGATGGAGAGACATGTGGGACCCACAGCAGGCAGAGGAGGCTGATTCTGCAGGGCTTAGAGATGTGAGAGCTGGTGGGGGAGCAACAGGGGTCCAGGATGCCTCCGGGCTCCTAGCTCAGGGCACTAAGGTGACAGTACTGTCACCCCTGCCCCCAGCAGGGAGCCTGGAGTGGAACAAGCACTGTGGAAAGGAATGTTGAGCTCCCTTTCAGATATGCTGAGACTGACGTACCAGTGAGGTGACCAGATGTGGACCTCCATGTGAGGCACCAGATGTGGACGTCCATGTGAGGCACTCAGCAGAGGCTGCAGAGCAGACGTGGGCATGAACAAGGTCACCTGGGAACACTGGGAAGTGTGAGAAGGGAGAAGGTCAAGGAGAGAGCCAGGGTGACCCCAGTGTTTCAGGGGGCCCACAGAAGGGTGCTGAAAGTAGGCCCAAGACAGGTGGAGACCCAGGATGCGTCTGAGGGTGCTGTAAGGGGAAAGTGTGTGCACACCGGGTGTTGGGGTGCCAGCCGCTCAGAGGCCACTGATGGAAACATCACCATGTTGGAAGTGTCCCTTGGCTGATCAAACAAATGCTTATTGTGCCAGGCACATCCCACTGTATTTGGCAATAGCATCCCTGCAACAGCAAAAATATTTCCAGCTCACACCTGTAATCCCTGCACTTTGGGAGGCTAAGGCGGGCAGATCACAAGGTCAGGAGTTTGAGACCAGCCCGGCCAATATGGTGACACCCGGTCTCTACTAAAAATACAAAAATTAGCCAGGCATGTATTCCCAAGTATTCCCAGCTACTCGGGAGACTGAGGCAAAAGAATCACTTGAACCCGGGAAGTGGACGTTGCAGTGAGCAGAGATCGTGCCATTGCACTACAGCCTGACAGTAGAGTGAGACTCCTTCTCCAAAAAAGAAAAAAAGGAAAAAGGAAAAAAGACCATGTACATCACGGTGATATCTGGGTGGACAATGTCCCGCAGCACAGCTCCCCACCTGCACACACAGGCGTGGAAAGTATAACCATGCGTGGTTTGTCATGAACAGGACTGTGTGCGATGCTCTAAACCGTACCCCTGCCGCTCAGTTCGGGATCGGGGCCTCTTTCTCGTGTCTGTAAATTTAGATCTACTTCCCCGTTTGCACCAGCTGCATGGCGTTACACTGTCTTCCTGTGTTACGTTTTATTTGTGCTGAGCACCTAGGTTTGTAAGATTAATCCGTTCCTGAGATCCACCCACATGGTGTGTGGCAATAGTGCGTTCTCTCTGTTGCCGTGAAGGTGGCATGATTTGTTCATTCATAGCACTGTTGACAGGCTTTTGGGTGTTGTATTAGTCAGCAGGGTTCTCCAGAGAGACAGCACCAACAGTGTACACACACACACATATGGAGAAAGAGAAGAGAGAGAGAGAGAGAGAGAACGAGAGATCGAGCAAGCATGGGAGTCAGAGAGGGGATTCATTTTGGGAACTGACTTAGACGATGATGGAGGCTGACAAGTCCCAGGACCTTCTGTGCAAGCAGGAGAACCAGGGAAGCCGATAGCTTGTCTCAGCCTAAGCCAAAGGCCTCAGAACCAGGGAGGCAACGGTGTTGCTCTCAGGCTGAGGCCAAAGACCTGAGAACCTGGAGCTCTGATACCCAAGGCCGGGAGAAGACAGGTGTCCCAGGCGCAGAAGAGACAGCAGATGTGCCCTTCCTCCGCCTTTCTGTTCTATCCGGGCCCCCAGCTGACTGGATGGTACCTGTTCACATTGGGTGAGGGTGGATCTTCTTACTCAGTCCATGGATTCAAATGCCAATCTCTCCTGGAAACACCCTCACAGGCCACACCCAGAGAGGATGCTTTACCAGCCATGTGGTCATCCCTTCCTCTGTCAAGTGGACAGACAAAATCAACCATCACAGCTATTAATGCTTCCCAGGCTGAGGAGCTTATCAGCCTATGTACAAGTGATCTCCTTCGGCCACAGATCCCTTGGCAATGAGGTGATTATGTCCTTAGAATAACCTAGAATGTGGTTTCCTGGATTCCAATGTTTTTCCCTTTGTAACCTATGGCCATCCTGCAGTCACCTTGCTTGCAACTTTTTTTTTTTTTTTTTTTGAGATGGAGTTTCACTCTTGGCAACCTCTGCCTCCCAGGTTCAAGGAATTCTCCTACCTCAGCCTCCTGCATAGCTGGGATTACAGGCACCTGCCACCATGCCTGGCTAATTTTTGTATTTTTAGTAGAGATGGAGTTTCAACATGTTGGCCAAGCTGGTCTTGAACTCCAAGCTTCAAGGGGTCCACCTCCCTCGACCTCCCAAAGTGCTGGAATTACAGGTGTGAGCCACCATGCCCGGCCACTTGTAACTTTTTACACCGTCACCCAGTCCTGCAGGGCTCCCCCATTTCTCATGTCCTGGAAGACACTGGGGTGCATCTATCTGTGCTCCTCTGTTTGCAGAAAAGAAAATACATAGTTCTGATTTTATTTCATCGTCTTGAATTGTTAATGAATAAAGATATTTTTGAGGTATTTTTGTCAATTGTCTTGTTTAGAATAGAGTCATTGATGTTTTAATAATTTGATGAGTTTCATTTTCATAATTTGTTTTCCACCTTACATGGAGTGAGAGTCCCTCTTTTCACTGCAGGGGTTTGGATAGATGCATAGGCATGTCATCACCACACTACCCAGATAAAAAGCAGTTCCATCACCCCCAAGATCCCCTCCTGCTGCTTCTCTGCAGCTTCCAACCCAAACCCTGGCAACCACTGATCTCTTCTCCATCCTGAGGGCTTTGCATTTTCCAGAATATTTTCTCAGTGAGATCACGCAGTAAGTAGCCTTCTTCCTGACTCTGCCTTCTTTCTCGTAGCACGATGTATCTGAAATTCAGCCACCTTGTTGCATGTGTCCAGAGAGGTTCCTTTTTATTGCTGAGCAGTGTTCACTGAAGGACATTCATTTGGGTTGTTTCCAGGTTTTGCAAATTATGAATACATCTGCTATAAACGTTCAGACAAGTTTTAGTTTGAAGATAGACTTTTTATTTATTTTGGTAAATACCTAGGTTGAATATATTAAAGATATGCTTAATTTTATAAGAAACTGCCAAACTTTTTTTTTTTTTTTCAGAGCTGGAGTCTCATGCTGTAGCCCAGGCTGGAGTGCAGTGGCACAATCACAGCTCACTGCAGCCTTGAACTCCTGGGCTCAAGCGATCATCCCACCTCAACCTGCCAAGTAGCTGGTACTCACTGGCACATACCACCATGGCTGGATAATTTTTTTTTTTAATTTTATATTTTAGAGACTGGGTCTCACTGTGTTGACCAGACTGGTCTCAAATTCCTGGTCTCAAGGCATCCTCCTGCCTCAGTCTCCCAATTAGCTGAGACTATAGGCACAAGCCATCACATCTGGCTGATTACACCTTCAATTCATCTGAAATTTATTTTGCTATGAGAAGTGGGCTAGAGATTTAGCTATATTTTTCAAAAATTGCTAGGCTTGCACTACAACACCATACATTGAATAGTCCTCTTCTCTACACATTTTTAAAAGCATACTTATGGCCGGGCTCAGTGGCTCACACCTGTAATCCCAGCACTCTGGGAGGCCGAGGTGGGCAGATCACGAGGTCAGAGTTCAAGACTAGACTGGCCAACATGGTGAAACCCCGTCTCTCCTAAAAAATACAAAAATTAGCTGGGCATGGCGGCTCATGCCTGTAATCCCAGCTACTTGGGAGGCTGAAGTAGGAAAATTGCTTGAACCGGGACCTAGGAGGTGGAGGTTGCAGTGAGCTGAGATAGTGCCACTGCACTCCAGCCTGGGCTACAGAGGAAGACTCCATCTCAAAAAAAAAGAAAAAAGAAAGAAAAGAGAAGCATATTTATGATTGCTAAATTTCCTCCCAGGTTCCCTCCCTCCCTGCCTTCCTTTGCTGAAAGCATACTGAGCGCATACCAAGGGCCAGGCTCCGTGTAAGTGCTGCAGATCCAGGTGAGCAGGAGAGAGTTAACAGGTTTCATCATTGTTGTTTTGAGACAGGGTCTAGAAACAACATGCCTGTGAGCATGTCCAGCACAGACATCTTGGTTAAAGCAGAGGGACACAGAATGTACTATGTACCTGTGAGCATGTCTAACAGCTGCATAGGATAGGGCTTAAGAAGGAGTTATTTGCAAAAAGTAAGAAGGCTTTGAAGAAAGTCTTCAAAACAAATTATTATTTCTAACATTTATTATTATTATTCTTTAGCAAGAATAGTATCTTTGAAGAGGAACTTTTTACTTTCTACACCCAGCCTGGTCTTGAACTCCTAGGCTGGAGCAATCCTCTAGTCTTGGCCTCCCAAAGTGCTAGGATTACAGGTGTGAGCCACTACCCCTGGCCTGAGAGAATTAAAATGTACTGGTTGACAAGACGCTCCAAGCACATGGCACTGGCAGGCAGATCATATTTCAGCTTTGCTGTAAACGTTGAGTGATGGATAGAAAGTCAAGGAGGCATGATGGGAATGGGAAAACATAGAGGAAAGAGCCTGGCATCGTGAAAACTTGAAAGAAGATCGCTGCGGTTAGAGCACAGAATGCAGGCAATGAGTAGGTTGGTTTTATTTCTGATGGGGCAATTGCTCTATTGGTCTATTTCTGCACCTGTTACACACTTGGTAATTATGGTAGCTTCTTGGTATATTTAAGTTTGAACAGGGCAGGTCTCCTTTGCTGGACTTTTTGAAGGTTTTTCTTGCTATTTTAAAGTCAACTTTTATTGGTGTAGCATATCTATAAAAATGCATGAATCATAAGTGCACATCTTGATGAATTTTCACAAAGTGAACACACCCATGTGAGCAGACCCAGATCAGGAAACAGAGCACTCAGCATCACAAGCTTTCCCTCATGTTCTCCCTAAGTCCCACCTGCCGACACTGTAGACTGGGTTTGCCTGTTACTTAGCCTTCCGTAAATGCAGTTTTACAATACCTTCCTATACAACCTGTAAAGCTTCTTTCGCTTAAAATGCTAACAGTGAGATGAATCCCACTTCTGTGTGTAGCAACAGTTCCTTCATCTTTATTGCTCACCAGTGTTTCATTCATTTACTCTTTCATTTCACTGTTGGTGGAGCTTTGGGTGATGTTTCAGTTCATCCAGGGTGTGTTACATAGACTGGGTGGCTTAAACAACAGACATTTCCTTCTTATAGTTCTGGAGGCTGAGAAGTCCAAGCCGAAGGTGCTGACACATTCTGTGTCTGGTGTGGTCCGGCTTCGTGGTTCACAGATGGCGTCTTCTCTCTGTGTCTCCCACACACGGCAGAGAGCAGAAGTGAGCTCTCTTAGACTCTTATAAGGGCTGGAATCCCATTCTCAGGGGCTCCACTCTTAGGACCTCAACAAATCCTAATGACCTAACAAAGACCCCAGCTCCTAATGCTACCACATTAGGGGGTAGGATTTCAACATACGAATTTTGGGGGAACACCAGTAATCAGTCGATAACAGGTGGTTTCCGGTTTTGCCACATAGTGGATGTTATGCATCTTTCTTTATCTTTTTGTTTTTATTTATTTATTTATTTATTTATTTATTTTTTTGAGACGGAGTTTCGCTCTTGTTACCCAGGCTGGAGTGCAATGGTGCGATCTCAGCTCACCGCAACCTCCGCCTCCTGGGTTCAAGCAATTCTCCTGTCTCAGCCTCCCGAGTAGCTGGGACTACAGGCATGTGCCACCATGCCCAGCTAATTTTTGTATTTTTAGTAGAGACCGGGTTTCACCATGTTGACTAGGATGGTTTCGATCTCTTGACCTCGTGATCCACCTGCCTCGGCCTCCCAAAGTGCTGGGATTACAGGCATGAGCCACCGCACCCAGCTATTTATTTATTTTTTAGACAGAGTTTTGCTCTGTTGCCCAGGCTGGAGTGTCTCCCAGGAGTTGGAGACCAGCCTGGCCAACATGGTGAAACCCCATCTCTACTAAATATACAAAAATTAGCCAAGTGTGGTGGCAGGTGTCTGTAATTCTAGGTACTTGGGAGGCTGAGGCAGGAGAATCACTGGAACTTGGAGGCAGAGGTTGCAGGGAGCCAAGGTCATGCCACTGCACTCCAGCCTGGGCGATAGAACAAGACTCTGACTCAAAAGCAAGACTAGGTACCTATGTAATCTACCTAGAACCACACCTTGCAAGAATACTCTCTCAGCAAGTTGGTGCTGCTTCCACTCCCATTTTGGGTATGAAAATGGAGAAAAAGAGAGGATAGAGAACTTGCCTACATCCAACTAGTTCACAGGTGGTAGAGCTGGGATTTTAAACCAGGCAGTCTGGCTTAACAGTCCCTGTAGTTAATCACAATCTTATGCTTGTTTTTTGTTCATTCTCCTTTTTGTTTTCTTTTCCTGAAGAAGGTTTTTAGTTTGTTTTTCCTTATAGTCTAGGAATATTCTCATTGTATTTGTCTTGGCATACTTCTCCTTTTGTCTTGTTAATACCCGGAGTTATGGTTTTATTTTTCTTTGTATTTCTCATGTGTTGTTCGTGTGAAGAAAAGCTAGTGCTTTCAGAGTCTCCTCATCAAACTCCACAAACTTTCAGTTTCGGTTTATTTCCTTTGGTTTTTAATCAAGAAAATTATAGCACCTCCCCAAATGGTAAAGTTGCCTCCTCTTTTCCAATGTCTATTCTTCTTATTTAATTTTCTTATTCGATAGCATTGGCTAGCATTTTAGAGAAATGTTAAGTTCCGGTAAAGTTAGCAGCGTCACAGTTCTGGTTCCTCAACTGAATGAAGGCAATTCAGCATTTTATATTGAACATAGTGCTGGTTTGAAATGCAAAATTGAATAATATTAAAATATTCTCATCCAACATAATTTCTTTTTTAACCAAGAAATTTTATTTGATCAAACATATTTTGTAAGAGGTTTGCTAATATTGAAATATTCTAGCATTGCTCAGGTAAACCTTGCTTAGTCATGGTGTGCTGTTTTTGTAAAGCCCTGAGGTATTCTGTCTATTGATCATTTTAAAAGTTTTGCAGCCAGGTGCAGTGGCTCATGCCTGTAACCCCAGCACATTGGGAGGCCAAAGTGGGTGGATCATGAGGTCAGGAGTTCAAGACCAGCCTGGCCAAGATGGTGAAACCCCATCTCTATTAAAAATACAAAAATTAGCCAGGAATGATGGTGGGTGCCTCTAACCCCAGCTACTTGGGAGGCTGAGGCAGAGAATTGCTTGAACCCAGAAAGTGGAGGTTGCAGTGAGTCAAGATCCTGCCACTGTACTCCAGCCTGGGCCACAGAGCGAGACTCCATCTCAAAAAAAAAAAAAAAAATTTTTTTTTTTTCTTATTTTCTTGCTTGTCCAAAAAGCTTCAAGGGTTTGTGAGTTGGTTATAATGGGATCTTCTGATATGTTTCTTTCTTTATTTTTTTTTTTTTTGGTTTTGTTTTGAGACAGTTTCCTCTCTGTCGCCCAAGCTGGAGTGCAGTGGCATGATCTCAGCTCACTGAAACCTCTACCTCCCCAGGTTCAAGCAATTCTCATGCTTCAGCCTCCTGAGTAGCTGAGATTACCAGCATGCACCTCCATGCCCGGCTAATTTTTGTATTTTTAGTAGAGACAGGGTTTCACTGTGTTGGCCAGGCTGGTCTAGAACTCCTGACCTCAAGTGATCCGCCCACCTCGGCCTCCCAAAGTGCTAGAATTACAGGCATGAGCCACTGCGCCCGGCCCACCAGACAGTTTCTAATATAGTAGTGACCCCTGTCCACACTTTCACTATCTGTGGTCTCAGTTACCCCAGGTCAACCGAGGTATGGAAATATTAAATGGGAAAGTCCATCAATAATTAGTAAGTTTTAAACTTCGTGGTGTTCTGAGAGGTGTGGTAAAACCTCAGGGCATCCGGCCCCATCCCACCCTGGATGTGAAGCATCACTTTGTCCAGTGTTTCCACACAGCATATGCTACTCACCTGTCCAGATCATGAGATAGAAAAATAATATATACTAGGGTCAGTACTATCCACAGTTTCAGGCATCCACTGAGGGTCTTGGAATGTATCCTCTGTGGATAAGCAGGGGCACTATATTATTTTGGGTTTTCCTGCCACACTTTGGCTGGAACAAGGACTCGGATGCAGGCTCTCCTATTTGAGAGTTGACACCAGGGAGCAGGAGTGAGGGAGCAGCGGAAGGGAGATGTGGACGGAGGACATCTCCCAGTACAGGTGTTTTGTCCTGGCCCCTGCTGTAAGCAACGAAGAATCCAAAGGCCCTTCCTAGAAGCTGCAGAATGAGCCCCAACAGGACTGCTCACCTGCAGGGTGGAGGCAGGGCGGCCCCTCTCCCAGCCTCCCAGCTCTGTTTCCACAAGGACTGGGAGTGGCCCCTCAGGGACTAACTCCCCCATTCTACAGGATGCCCTGTACTCCCCCACCCCACCTAGGCTGGGAGAAGGCTGTCGACACCCTTGTTCTGGACACGGGCCTCAAGGAAAGAGCGCATGCCCTGGCTGGGAAGCCCGGCAGAGCCTGTCCTGCAGCCTCCCCTCCTGCCTGCTCCTCCCCACATCCTCCTGCTCCAGGGCAGCAGGAAAAGCTCCAAACCATCCCCTCTCATCAGCTCAGATTCCAGGAGAAACAAACTCTCCCTCCACTCTCCTAGGTAGCAGCCCAGACGCTTACAGTCAAAGTCCCAGGAGACTTTTCTCAGCAGATCCATCACATAAGCTCATGGAAAATGAATGGAGAGGAATACAAGTCCACAGTAAGCTACAGAGGTGAGACGCGAGAGGCGCTTCTGCACAGGAGTTAGAGGACTTGTAGAATCTGCGAATCCTTATGACCTCAGGTTTATGTGACTGAGTTAGAAGTTGTCATGAAATTTTGGAGAAACAAGTGAATTTTCCAGTGTTTGACATGGGAGGGAACACGAGAAAAGTGGATCTCTTCCTGTCATGGAAAATAAGTAGAAAAGAACAGCAAAAGCGTGGGAGAACGTGGCAGAGACAAGGGGATGCAGCTGACTTGCTGGCCAGAGCACCTGCCTTTACCTGCGCGCACCTGCCTTTACCTGGCTTCACCTGTGTGTGCCTGCCTGTGTGGCTCTGACCTCATGCCCTTGAGTAAGTCTCCTCCCCTCCTTGGATCTCAGCTTCCCACCTGTTAAATAACAGGGTTGCCTTGGGTTAGGCCACTCCCCCTCAGGCTGTCTAAGAATCTTTCCCTGAAGATGTGCTGGCCTCCACCTATTAACACATAAGCCCCAAACCCAGGAGCTTCTCTGGTAGAGAGAGACTGCTGCTGAAGGCGGTGAGCATCTGGGTTAATCTAAGCCACAAAATATTTATAATGTTTTCCCCAGGACCAAAAAGTTGGTTATGTCTCACATCCCTGAGGGTACAGTGCCCCAGTTTCCAATCCTCTGTAAAACAGTTGCTCTTCCTACAAAGTCCTGGCGTGTTCAGGGAGGCACAGCAGGCACTCCACAGATGTGGCTGATGGTTTCACGGTTCAGGTCGGACAAGAAAAAAGAGAAGATGATCAGATGGAAAACCTTATCCCTTTCTGCAAAACCTGGTGAATCCAGGAAGGCAGCTTCCAGAAACAAAACCAAGGGGTTCTGGAACCAAGAAGCCAGGAGGGTCAGGTCTCCTCTTCCCAAACTGAACCTAAAACAAGGCACTCAGTGGTATGGGTGGCTATGGGCCCACCAGAAATGAGAATCCCAAAAGAAGTCCTACTTCAAATGAGCAGGGGCGGGGGGGAATCAGTGTTCCCCTTAATCTGAGATGCCCACTCAGGGCGTTCAGGTGTGAATACAGTCACTGTGACAGTGTTTACTGATCCTGAACCTTTTCATAAGAGGCCTTTTTTTTTTTTGGCTGTCAGTATTTTTAGTTGATACATAATAATTGTAGCAAGTATTTAAGGGGTCCAGTGTGAGATTTTGATACATGTATACAACGTGTAATGATCAAATCAGGGAAATTAGTATATCCATCACCTCTCACCTTTATTTTCTTTGTGTTGGGATCACAAGAGGTTTTTACAGACTTGAAGGGTATCGGAGCGCAAGGCTGAACTGGGTATCTCTAAACAGACACAAAGAAACTGGGGCGTAAGCAGGATGCTGTCTTCAAAATGCCGAATGCTGGGGCTCTCACACAGCGCTCTTGTTGGCTAACAAGCAGATCAGAAGGACTGGACGGGGATGGCCCAAGGGATGTGCACTTGGGTGGAAGGCTGGCCGAGGCCTGCGTCCCTAGGGAAGTATTTCTTGGAGATATGAGAATGGCATCGGTCTTAAACCTTGCATGGAGCTATCAGAAAAGAATTCACAGCTGAACTGTGACCAGCTGCAGTGGGGGGTCTAGAAACCTAGGAAGGGGTGTTCCAGGGCTGGGAATCTGGTGAAAGGAGGGAAATATCTTGAGGACAGGTGTTTGAGCTGGGTTTGCAGGGTAGATACACCACTTTCTTCAGATGACTTGCCTTCTTTGTGAGGGAGGGTACTGATAGGCATTATGGAAAGATAGAGCTCCCCCCCACTCCCTGCCACCCAGGTCTTGCATCTGCCACTGGTGAACCCAAAGAACATCCGAATGTCCTACTGACACCTCTCCCAGGAGCCCCAGCTTCCATGCTAAAGAAAGGATGCCTGCAGGATCCTGCCAGGGTGACCTTCTTCCTGTTTGAGGATTATTATTATTTGATTGATTGCCTCCTTTATTTATTCGACAAAATATTTTATCAAGTCTGTGCTTAAGAAAGTGGCTGCGAGAAAGACGTTTGCAGAAGGCAGCTGCCCCCAAGGAGTTATAATATTTACTCCACATGTGTCCTGAAATAGGCCTCAAACACAACTTTTTTTTTTTTTTTTTTTTTTAAACCTAAGTGCTTTTAAAGACTTCTTTGAAATGTGGGACAATTATGCAAGCAGGAAAAAAAAGTATCTAGAGCAAATATTTAACTTTGCCTTTGGTATGTTGAAGTCACCAGCCCATGCAAACCTCCCAGGCATGTCCTGTTAGATAGACTTACACACACACACACACACACACACACACACTCTCTCTCTATGTGGGGGGCACAGTTAGGGGTTTTCGTAATGTCAGACTCCAGGGTTCTGGAGGCAGCTCTGCTCCACAGCTTGGACTCTGATCCCCACCCACCCCTTCCAGAATATTGGAAAACCCAGAATACAGAGACCCCCAGAGCTTACTCAGAAGCACACAGCTTGTACTGGGGGAGATTCCCAGTGAATGATTAAGGTCGAGAAAATCTATGAGCCGATGGCTCACATATCAGATCAGGGAGGAGTAAATCAACCCGGCCGCAGCTCAGAGCTCAGGACCAGACCCTTCGGGTTTCGGCAAACCTAGCAATCCGGAGTCCTGGATAATAACAGCATGCCTGGGAGTCTCCGGAGGGTGCCTTTGCCGCTGGGATTCGCCTGCGCCCTGGCTTGTGCTCTCCCCGCCCCCAGCTTTTCTTGGCTTGGAGGGCAGCTGGCGGAGACCTCGTGGTGCACCCCTGGGCGGAAGGCGCCCCAAACCTGGTGGCCTGGGCAGCAGACGCCGAGGGTATTACCCGGGTACAAAGTTTTCATTTGCTCTGCAAACGTTTTGATGTGCAGGCGGCCTCTATTTCCGAATCCTATTATTATAAATACTCTGTGGCTGTAGCCAGCTGCGTTCGGGATAATTGCGCAGACCGAACCGGACTTTACAAAATTCAGGGACTTTCTCCTCCGCGGGGTTCGGCCGGGGAGGGGGAGGTGCGTGGGCCACGCAGCCAGGGGCGGGGCGGAGGCGGCCTGGATGCCCCGCGATCTCCCGGGGTTGCCACAACAGACCCCACGCGCGCACCCAAGCCGCAGCCGCCGGCGGGAGCGGAGCCTGGGCTGGGGGCGGTGGTCCGGGGCTGGTCGCCCGCAGGTCCTGGGCGGCGTGCGTCCTTTCGGCAGCTAGAGGGCCCCTCCCCCACCCTCGCCGGAGCCCGCGCCCGCGCCAGGCGGGGCCGAGCCGCCCTTCAGGGGACCCCGGGCCGCGGGCAGCAGTGCGGGGCGGGGCCGGGTCCTTCCCCACCCCCTGCACCTGAGCGGCGGCCGCGGCTCCCGCGCTCTGGCGGGCTGGGCGCGGCGCGGCTGGAGCCAGGTGTGCGCGGACTCCGTCGTTCCCGGGGGGCTTGGACCCGCCCCCGACTGGCAGAGCAGCTGCTCGAGCCAGGTGAGGCTGCGGATGGGGAGGACGGGAGGGGGCCCTTGGGCACCCGGCCCTGCTCATTGACAGCGTTTTGGGTGCGTCTGGATTCCAAGAGCACCAACTACCGGGTAAGCGCAGTCCTGGACCCAGAGAGGCTGGAGAGGCGGGTGCTGGGGGGAGGGAGCCGCGTGTCCAGGTGGGGATCGATTCTCCATAGCGAGCCCCTCCCCCCGCGCGCCTTCCTTCCAGAGCAGGGGCCGGTGTGGAAAGCTTTGGGATCGGCGTGGGCGCGGCGCGCAGGAGCCCCCGCCTAGTCCCCTGCGTGCACGGACCCAGTCGTCTCCCGCGTGTCCTGCCCCTTCCTCTGGGACAGCGCGTGTGGTGCGATTTCCGCCGCGCTCCCAGAGTCTCCTCGCCCCAGGTCGCCGCCCGCCAGCCCTAGGACCCGGGATAGAGAGCGCAGCCGAGGATCCGGCGCGGGGCCGCCAGGTGGCGCGCGGGGGCGGGGACCCGAGCCGCTGCTAACCGGTCCCCTGAGACCCCGCTGCGGTCACCCTGGCCCCGCACCCAGCTCCCATCCAGGCGCGCGCGGCTGCAGCAGCTGTCGCGGAGAGGCCGGGGCCGGCGCGCCTGGTGCGGGCCCGGGGGTGGCGGGTCGGGCGCTCATGGCCCGGGGGTCGCGCGGAGCCACCGCCGGGTTCCCGACCCCTGTCCGCGGGGCTCACCAGTTGGGATAGGGAGACCCGGCGGGCGCAGCCCGGCCGCCGCCGTCCGTGAATTATGCAGGAAGCTGGCACCGGCGCGCTCGAGTTGATCAAGTTTCCCTGGCAACTTTCGCCTGGACATCCCTCCTCCCCGGCGGCCGGGCAGCTCCGCCCGCGCAGCCCACGGCCCAGGCGCCTCCACCGGGCGGCCCCGGCCCCGGGCGCCAGGCGCCGGGAGCGCTCCCGGAGACGCCGACAGCGCACTCGCCACCCGGGCTGGAGCCGCCGGACTGAGCCAGCAGGTGCGACCGCCGCAGCGGGCCTCGCCGCCCAGGTTCTGGGACTTGGGGCGGGTGGAGGGGGGGTGCAGCGCGGCGCCCTCCAGGCGGGTCTGCGTGCGGACCACCTGCTCTAGGTGGGTGGGCGCGCGGGCGAGGTTTGTCTTTCCGTGGGGCCAGGGAACCCAGAGGGAGAAAGGGTGGTGCGGGTGACCGTGGGTTTTCGCCGCCGAGCTTTTAAAGGGGCTCTGGGCTCCTGGGTATGAGAAGGCGCTCGGCCCGGGCAGGTCGGGGGTTCAAGTGTGGGGGTACGTAGGGCCCTCGGTGAGGGGGGGGCTGGGAGCTGCGGGCAAGGTCCTGGGCGTCCTCAGAGGCCATCCAAAAATAAAGTGGTTTTTGGGTGGAAATTCGAGGTAATAAATTGGATAGGTGCGTGACCTCTTTTTAGTTTGAAACTCAAGTTCTAACGTTAATGAGGCCAATCAGCTAATTAAGCTTCCAGATCCAGAGAGGTAATTTCGAAGTCCCCCGGTGGAGGTGGGCGGTTTGCTCTTTACCTGGGATGTGACCCTCGGTTTTGCAGACCCAGACACAGGGAAGTTATGCTCACCTGGAAAAGGACTTGGCCGATTCAGCCTTGACCCGTGTGCTCTGCGGTCCGCTTCACTTAATTAGTGACACCCTACTATGCGCCAGGCACCGAGCCTCGCGCCACGGCGTTTTCGGCAGGTCCAGAACAGCCCCTGGGCCCACTGCTTTTGGAGTTTTCCAACTACTTGTGGGTTGGAAACAAGGTTGAGGGTCATAAAAGGGTTGAGCCTGCAGGAGCGGAGTGAGGGGAGCCAGCTGGGCCCCTTCTGGGTTCAGTGTTAATTGTGGGGAAAGCCGCTGGTTGCTCTCGCCGGGGGTTTGGTAGGTAAGAGCTGTGAGTTTCTATGCCGGATGTCACAGTGTCCTCATATTGGGCTTCAGGGAGACCCTTGTCCTTCGAGGACCCCAGGTGTACCAGTAGTGCCTGGATGATCCAGCTCCTGGGGGGCACTGGCTATAAGGCCTTTGATTGTGTTACCACACCCAGGAATTCCGTTTTCCTGGAAGGAAGAATTGGGTGGAAAGCTTGGTGCTTCTTTGGGTCCTTTTGGAAGGAGGTTCGAATTCAAGTATCAAAGGTGACTCTTTATGGGTAGGTGATTTCACCCATAAAAATGGTTCCAGTGGGCTGGGTTGATGGCACTGGGCTGCTTTTAACCAGTTAGATCCCCTCAGGGAAAGGGGGCTCTGTGTGGGGGTTCTTCATGCCTACTATCTCTGAGTACAGTCTGCTCTAGAAAGCCCTGTTCCTATTCGGGTGAGTTTCAAGGAGATTTTCATTCATTTCTTTATTCAGGTGCTTAGGGTTGTGTGCAGGGCCCCTACTGGCTTTCAGGGGTCTTGGTCTAGGCCAGGGGCAGGTGATATCAGATGTGAGTGCTACCCAGAGGAAGGTAAAGGGATTTCGAGACCGCATTGCATTTTATATTTCATCAGTGATGAGGAAAAGGATGGGAGAGAAAAACGGGCCAGGAATTGACCAACACGCAGGAACACACTCCTAAAAATGGCTTTTTATAGGAAGGCAGTGTTTTAGTATACTTGCCTCATTTCCAAATCTGTATCAGAGTTGCAGATGAGAGACTCTGGCGTCCTTGTGGGTCCTGATAAGGGATGAGGACTTTTCTAGAGTGGGGCTCAGCTTGGGAGCCCCTGTGGGGCTTGAGCTTGTGCTTCTAAAGGAGTTCTGGGATGACACCTGAGGTCTCACGCACACCTGAGGTCTCTCACCTGCCTGGAATTCCAACCTCCTGCTTTGTAAACTCCAGGCGGAGCTTTCACCTGGGGCTGTAGTACCTGGAGTCTGAGAGCAGCCTGGAG
Organism: Alouatta palliata; assembly: GCA_004027835.1. Taxonomy (NCBI): domain Eukaryota; kingdom Metazoa; phylum Chordata; class Mammalia; order Primates; family Atelidae; genus Alouatta; species Alouatta palliata. The sequence continues at coordinate 95,448 of PVKV010001702.1, read as the reverse complement.
GGTGTGGCTGAGAAAAGCTGGTGGAAATGGACCCCGCAGCCTCTTCAGGAGCCCCCAGCTGTCCTGTAACTGGGACTGTGAGCTTCAGGGAAGGACCTTGCAGGGTCTTCTTTCATCCCCGTGATCTCCAGCAAATTTCCTGACCCTGTCTGTTTCTACAGACTGGGGAATTTGTGGAGGGAAGGAGAGGGGAGGAGAATGGAGGATAGCGCCAAACAGAGGCCGGTCTTTCCATCTCTGGAGCGTCCCCCGCTCCCCCACCTTGCCATTCACCTGGGCACTGGGAGAATGAATCGCTTGTTGAGAGACTGGGCGCATATTTAGTGCAGGGCTTGGAGCCTGCAGCCCACTGGGGCTGAGTGACCTTTGTGACTTGGCCACTGCACCAAAATGAGAGACCTGTCATTCTCTGATGGCCAGAGGTGATTTAGGATGTGTTTCTTTCTGCATGAATAATCATCTGAGGGCCTGCCGCCTCATCCAGGCCTGGACTGGCAGCAAGGGCTGCCTCAGGGAGCTTCCAGGCTCATGGGGAGGAAGAGGCGCCACCAGACAGGGGTTGTGATGGAGGTGACCACTGAGTGCTGCAGGGCATAGAAAGGGCCCCAGCCCACCATGGGGTAGGGGCATACAGACCCCTGGAGGAGGTCCAGGCTGTTTGATGGCATTCTCCTGGGACTGAACATGGGCCCTTGACAGAACGATCCAGTCCTGTTCCCAGGGTGGGGACAGAGCAGAGCCACCCACTAATAACGTCAGCAGCTGCAGCTCGGGTAGTGAGACTCTCACCGGGCATTTTCCTTGTGGTTGGCGTTAGTGCCAAACTCTTGCTATTTATTCTCTCAGTCAATCTCACAGAAGTCCCAGGAGCCAGCTCTGAGTCATTACGATTCCCATTTCACAGATCAGGAGCCTGAGGCTCAGAGGAGCCTCTTGCCTTAGCCCACACAGCTAGTGGGTAGGGGAGCCCTTGACCCCACACAACACGGCGGGTAAATGCACGCCCCCCAGCTGGACAAAGCAGCCAGGCAGCCGTTAGAAAATTAGACTTCTCGCTCCGTGCTGTGAAATAGCGCTGCCATCAGCAGGTGAAAACCAGCTTCTGATCAGACTTCTTGATGTGCTGCACGTTTTCCTTGTTGAAAGCAGATTCAAGGACTGGTCTGATGCTGCTGATGGACAGCTGTCTCATTGGCTGTGGTGCCAGTACTGACGCTGGGCTTTGGGGTACAGGTGCCTCTGACGTGAGCCTTCCCTGCATTCGAGGGTTTCCAGTCTTCTCAGGACAGAGGAAGATGGGCCTGTGCCCAGTACCCAGAGCCTGCCCTGGGTTTAGGGAGCATAGCCTGGGTTTCTCTGGATGCAGGTACCTGGGGGATGGGCCTTTGGGGATGGGCTGGCTGAAACACAGCCTGCTCTCTGGGAGATTAAGCTGTTAAAAGCCTGTGGGGCCGCTAGGAGTTTGTGGGCAGCAGCAGGGACACGCTGGACTCCCCTGATTGGCTACCAGATGTCATTGCTGAACCCCAAGCTGCACCAGAGCACGACTGGGGACGGTGTTTGAAAATTGCCCTTGCTGGGTGCTGCTCTGGGGTTAGCTCAGTGAGGGGCGTGTGAATGGAATTAGGCCACAGACTCCCACTCTGAGGTTGCAGATTCCAGATGATGGGAAGCAGGACTCCTGGGCCCCCTCCGAGAAATTCTGATGAATTAGAAAGGCAGCCCTGGAGTTCCCCAGAGGGAGAGGAAGAACAGTGGGGGCAGCCCTGAGATGCTGGACTTAGAAAGGCTGCACCAGAGGTCCCCCCAGGAGGCGCGCATTAGAGGTAATGAGCATCACAGCCCGGCCAGGCCCTGCGGGGCTGGGGCCTGCTGCTTCCTTTTTTTTTTTTTTTTTTTTTTTTGTCTCTCCCTAAAAGCGTTATTTTCAAAAAGCAGTTTATCCTCTAGTACGTTTTCTACAACAATTTCTTATGAGAAATTCAAATATCCAGCAAAGCTGAAAGAATTGCCAGTGAACTTTCAGATTCTGCCATTAATCATTTACCAGGCTTCTCGCACGTTTTAAGGTCAACATCTAACATTTTTCTTCATGGGTTTACATACTGGTAAAGGCTACGGTACCTCTGTGAGGTAAATACCGATATTTTAAAAGTAACTGTTGGCTAACTCTTGACTCACTGTGATGTAAACACATCATGACTCCATATCCACTTTTCCTTGACAGATATGGAAGTGAGCGTTAGGAAACTTTCATCATTATTTTCTCTTCTTGAATTTATGCAGCCACTTTCCCAAAGAATTATATCCTAATGTAATAGACTTTTATGCTCATGGGTCTTTTATTAATCAACCTAGCATACTTCTCTGCATGAAAAATATACATAAATTGACTTTCATAAAATTTCCTGTGACCTCAAGTTGCTAAGTATTTAAAAATTACTTCTGAATTGAAAAAGCTGTACGGTCATTGCTGGAACACAGTTGGTCAAAAACTGTAAATATATTACAGATTTTGAGAGATTGGAAAGGGAAAATGTTGCTGGCACTGCACCCCTGAGTGACAAGGCAGTGGGTGTCTTTGGGGTTTTAATTAATGCCCAGCTGCCTGAGCCCTTTTGTTAGGTGTCGGGAGGGCTCTTCACCTGGAGCTGCACCCCCACCTTGCCAGCTTCCTGGGGATAGCAATGCCTTTGTGATGTAAAAATCTCAGGGATGTTGGGGAGGGGAGGTGGGAAAGGGGACCCGAGGCCTTTCTCCACTGAGCAATTTCAGGAAAGCCTTGGTTACCCTTTACACTCAGCTGGGTCCACTTGGAAAGGGTCTTTGCACCTCATTTTGAAACCCCCTGCAGGGGAGAAGATCTGAGTTCACAAGATTACACCGCAGTCAGGGTCCCACAGGTGTTTCTCACCTGGGGACAGTGGTGATACCCAGGTGAAGGCAGTGACAGGCGATGCCTGCTGTGTGCCCTGGACACCGCCAGGCTTGCCACCTCCCTGCAGACTTGGGGATGTCCAGCCCCACGTCGTCCTCACTCTGGCTCGTCAGTTCCCTCCTCTTCTCACGGAGAATCCAGAGTCAGTGCCTACAGTCCTCGCTGGGGGTAGGGAAGGGCCAAGAGTCTGGACAGCCGGCAGCCTGACCCCTGGTCCATTGCGGTGGGTCCTGGGAGGCTTAGGGCCCAGGGAATGGGGTGCAGGGCCTCCTGGATTTCCAGGCCTGGAGCGGACTCGGACTTCTGGGCTCCTGGGAAGTGGGAAATGAGCCTCTGAGCCTGTCTTTCCTGAAAATCCTGCCCTGGATTCCTTTCCTGGGGAGAAGGCAGGCTCTTGGGGAGTAGCAGGGGATGCTTCTGCCGCCTCAGTTGTATCCCTGAGAGCACAGGGCTCGACCGCTCCTGTCCATGTTTTTCCTGCCACCCGCCACAAATGTCCCTGGGATGTGAAGAATCTGCTCCACTCCCCGCTTCCTGTGCAGGGCCTGTACACCGGAGCTGTTTGCCTCTGGTCCTGCTGGGCCCCTGTCTGATGCCTCCTTACCAGGTGGTCAGGTCCTCAGGAGAGGGATCACGCCTTGCTCCTGTCTGCATTTCAAGGTCCTGCAGGGGCACCAAGCATGGACCAGGGCATGTTGGCAGGGGAAGATACTGACCAGATGGCATCACCACTGCCCCTTGTCCCGGTTCTGGGCTTTCCATCCATCAGGGGTCATTCAGCTCCAGGAAGCCATCCAGCCATTGGCCTGTCCTTTCTTGGTTCACTCTGAGGGTTTCAGGCATCAGGCCAGCCCTGTGGCTGTCTTTGGGCCGGCTGCTTAATGCCATCGGCCTTTGGACTGATGGGTTCCTGGGCAGGCAACGCAAATGCCCTGGATACATGTCTCCGCCAGTCTCATGCACCCAGCACACTTACGTGGCAGGTGTGGGCGAGTGGCCTTGGCTAAGCAGGGAGTTTTCTGTGGAACGTGACACAGTCCAGATTGGGCCGGGAATGGAATTCCTCCAGACAATCATGGTGAGGCCTGGCATGTGGCGTTCGTAATTCCCCAGACACAAGGACACCCCTGTGCCACATTCTTGGTTGGGGAGTGTGCCAGGGCTGACCTGCTTCTCCACAGCAACTCCATGTTCACCCAGCCTTTGGAATTGGGAAGAGCTACAGGTTGCTGGAGGCATGGGGAGATGGTCGCTGCCGTGTGTGTCCTGTGGTGCCTGCTTTGGGTTGTTTTTGATTCTTTAAGGTCCCCATGGGGAGTGTCTGGGCCTGGTGTGGTGACTCAGGCGTGGTGGCTGGTGGGTGTTCTCTGTGCTGAGTCTGGGCAGGGTCCCATTTGTGACTGTTCTGTCTCTTTTGAGTCTGCCTGCTTTTGACAAGCCTGTTTGGGTTGTGGGAGAGGGACACCCACTCCAGGCTGGGTTAAGGGAGTAGAGGAGATGAGGATTTTGAGAACTCAGAAGGCAGCGGTTCTGAATCCCAAGGCAGCTTAGACAGGCTCAGCTGTCTGGAAGCTCGCAGCTCCTGGTGGAGGCGGCAGCTGGGTAGACCACCTTCCCTGGGATGCAGTGTCCCACCCCAGATGGACTTGGGGTGGGGGGTGGCCAGCAGTGTCGGGGTGCCGTGTCCCCATCCCTGCTCCTCAGGTAGTTGGGATTTCTGTGGCTAAAGGGGACGTCAGGCTGGTCTCCCTTTCTCTGTCTTCCTTAGTGGACCCTCAGCAACTTTATAGCGTGAAAATAACAGTGATGGTGATTACGTGGGCCCCCGGTCCCTGTGTGCCGTGGCGAATGCAAACTTAGCCATCCTGCCACAGCCCTGAGGAGGCAGCGTGAATGTCACTGCCCCATTTTCCCCAGGAGTAAACCCGGGCAGAGGGCAGTGGCTGAACGTGCAGAAGGTCACGTGGCCCAGCTGGGATCCACACTGGGCGGCCGCCCATGCCGCCATGCAGAGTAAGGCACTGGTCGCTTTCCCAGCCTCCAGATCGCCTCCTGGGTGGCACGCCAGTTCATTTTTCTGTTCACTTTTAGGTAAAGCAGATGAGGTAGCAAAGTGGTTCTCACACGTTTAGCTTAAGGAACCCTTTTTGCTCTCTTAGAATTCTGAAGGACCGAGAAGATTTTTGTGTATGAGCACTAATCTATTGTTATTTATCCTATTAGAATTTAAAAATATTATTAATGCATTTAAAAATAGCATAATAAACTCATTGCATGTTGGTATAAATATAATGTATTTTTATGAAAAACAACTTTCAAAACAAGAAAAACACTTGGTGAGGCCAGGCATGGTGGTTCAGGACTGCAATCCCAGCACTTTGGGAGGCTGAGGCAGGAAGATTGCTTGAGGCCAGTGTAGGGCTGTTGGCCCCACAGGGTCATGGGGTGTCCCTTATTCTGTGCTGAGGTACAGGATCTGAGAAGTAAAAAGAGGACACTGGTGAAGAGCAGCTGGACTCGGGGGGCCATGCCACCTATGAGCCAAGACTGGTGAGGCCTCGAACGCCCAGAAGCGTCTGTCTTTATCAGGTACAGGCAGGGAGAAGGGTCGTAAGTGAGGTCATTATCCATAGGCTTAATGACAGGGCATACATAATCACGTGAGTCACAAGTGAGGGGGCCACCCCATTATGTCCCCTGGGCAGAGAGGTGGGCCGTGCACAGTAGGGGGCCTTGCCATGCTCAGGTAGTAGTGGGTCATGTACAGAAAAGGGGTCCACCCCCATTAGGTCACCAAGGCAGGGAGTTGGGCTGTGTGCAACAGGTGTCCCGCACAACACTTCTTATCTGGGGCTGGAGACTTCAAAGGGTTTCTAATAGAAGGATACTGTCAGCCAGTGTAGTGGGAGCTGACAGACTTGTGCTCTTCTCTAGGATATTTATGGGAGGAAGATTTGAGCTAGCACAGAAGTGAGAAAAGGCTGACAGGGTGTACAGCCGCCGTGACTGGTCACACTAGAGGGATTCTTCTCCCTAGCTGTCTGCGGGATCTCAGGCCTGAGGTTCCTACTTTCCACAGGAACTAGATGCAAGGTGCTACAACTCCTTTATCAGGAGGACAGGCTCTTGCTCCAAGCCTGCCATACAGCGTACGCCCTTTCAGGCAGGGATGCCACCGCCTGGGTCTTTGGTTCTCGTCCTGGTCTAGCTGTTTTCCCATGTACTGCTTCTGTTCTGTGACTGCCCTAGGCATGCCTCCTACTACAAACTACTGTATGGTTTTATGGAAGGATTATATAAATCAGCACTAAATGTGTCAGTACAGCTCCGACTGCAATACCTATATGATTATATAGAAAGATTACACAGAACTAAGTATGATTATATAAGCTAGATATAGTAAGCAGTAAGTTATTATGTGATTATATAGAAAGATTGTATGGGACTAAGTATGATTATATATATATACACATATATATGCTAGATATAACTAAGCAGTGAGTTATACTTCAGGCACGAATTGTGCCTGGAGTCTGCACAGTTCTCCTTCCTCAGTGCCCATGGGGGGGTGTTACCCACAGGCCAGGAATTTGAGACCAGCCTAGGCAATATAATGAGACCCCGTCTCTACAAAAAATAAAAAATTAGCTGATGTAGTGGCATGCATCTTCTGTGGTCCCAGCTACTCAGGAGGCTGAGGCAAAAGAATCACTTGAACCTGGGTGACAGAGCGAGATTCCGTCTCAAAAAAAAAAAAAAAAAAAGCACTTGGTGAGAAGGATGGTGTAACATTTTTGCAGTCTTTTTGCCGTCAGGTTTGATGGAAGACACCTGGGTTCCCGTATCTGCTCCTGCAGTCAGCTTGTTGCAGTATCACACGTTCTGTAGCTTCCATTGTGTACTTGGGAGAGGATGAGCTTGAAAACGCAGCTCACATCTCAGTGTTATGATGAGAATGGTTTGACTTCACGGATCTCTTGAATAGGCCGGCTCTGGGGCTGCACGCGGAGAGCGTCTGGGAGGAGAATAGGATCAACTGTGTCAGTGCATGGGTCCAGTTTGAAAGCTGGCTTTGCCATGTGGTCCAGAGGGCGTTTTCAATGATGCATGTCCCTTTTCTTGTTATTCAGGGTATGCCTGTGGAGTTTAGTTCGGGGCTTCAGACAGCCACCAGGTGGTTCCCACCGCGGGGCAGGCCCTCTGATTGTGGAATCTAGGATGATGGGAGCTTGCAGGGGCTCCTCCTAGGCTGTGGGGTCAAGGAGGCTGGCAGAGCCTGAGGTGGCTTAGAAGCCTCTGGGAGAGCAGCCCGGCCTGTCTGTAGAGTGGGACAGGCTTGCAAGTGTAGACAGGAAACGGGACAGGACTTTGTAGGCGTCTGGCTCCTGAGGAAGTCTGTAGTTTTCTTGTGAAGTCTGATTCTGGTATCAGAGTAATATTGGCCTTCTAAGATGACTTGGGAAGCATTGGCTTCCATTTTTGTTTTCTGAAAAGTTGATGCAAAATTGGTCTTCATTCTTCTTTAAATGTTGGGTAGAATTCACCAGTGAAGCCATCTGGGCCTGGGCTTTTCTTTGTGAAAACTTTTAAAATTATTAATTGGATCTCTACTTGTCATAGGTCTTTTTATATTGTCTGTTTCTTCTTGAGTCAAGTTCTTTAGTTTGTGTCCCACCAGACGTGTCGATTTCATGTGAGTTTCTCTAATTGGCTTCTATGCGTGTAGTTGTTTGTAGCACTCTCATGATTCCTTTTGTGTGTATGTGTTTTCAGACAGTCTCCCTCTGTCACTCAGGCTGGAGTGCAGTGGCATAATCTCGGCTCACTGCAACGTCCACCTCTAGTTTCAAGCGATTCTTCTGCCTCAGCCTCCCGAGTAACTGGGACTACAGGCACGTGCCAGCATGCCCGGCTAATTTTTAGTATTTTTAGTAGAGATGGGTTTCACCATGTTAGCCAGGATGGTCTCGATCTCCTGACCTCCTGATTTGCCCACTTCAGCCTCCCAAAGTGCTGGGATTACAGGCATTGAGCTACCATGCCCAGCCCATTTCCTTTTAATTTTTTTTTTTAAGTGAAAGCAAGTTAAGAAAGCAAAGGAATAAAAAAATGGCTACTCCATAGGCAGAGCAGCCGATTCCTTTTAATTCTGTGAGTTGGTAATGTCCCTTCTTTCATACCTGAGCTTAGTAATTTGAGTCTTCCCTTCTTTTCTTGATCATTCCAGCTAAGGTTTGTCAATTTTATTGATATTTTCAAATACCCAACTTGTAGTTTCATTGATTTTCTTTGTTATTCCAGCCTAGATTTCATTAACTTCAACCCTCACCTTTATTATTTCCTTCCTTTTGCTCAGTTTTAGTTTCCCATTCTTTTTCTAACTTTCACAAGGTTTTGGTTACTGATTTGAGATTTTCGTCTTTTAATATAAACATTTACAGATCTGAATTTCCTTTAAGTACAGCTTTTGTTGTATTCCATAACTTTTGATATGTTTTGTCTTTTTCACTAATTTCAGAGTGTTTTCCAATTTCCCTGTGGTTTATTTTCTGACCTATTGGCTATTTTGATGTCTGTTGTTTAATTTTCACATATTTGTGCATTTGTAAAGTGGATTTCTAATTTCATTCCATCGTGATTGGAGCACACTATTTGTACAATTTCAGTCCTGGTGATGTTTAATGTTTATTATGGCCGGACATGAAGCATCTCCTGGAGAATGTTCCACGTGTGCTTGAGAAGAATGCATATCCTGCCGTCTTTGGGTGGCGTGTGCTGTAGGCATCTGCTAGGCTGATCTGGACTCTGGGATACAACAGTCAACCAGACGGACAAATATTTCTGCCCCTGTAGGGTCGACACCCGAGCCAGGGGAACCAGCAATAATTAAGGGAGCCATAAAGAAGCAGAGATTCAGTGGGGGAGGAAAGGAGAGCTTGCTGGTGGGAACTGGGAGCAAAAAGGGCTGCCGTTTTAGCAGGGTGATTGGGGCAAGCCGCATTGAGGAAGTGGTCCTCCAGCAAACATTTAAAGGAGGTGAAGGAGGCGATGCATGATAGAGGAAGAGTTCAGTGGCAATTGATGTGACAGCACTTTTTTTTCCCCAATGCACATTTTATAAATTGTGCAAAATACCCATAACATAAAAGGTTACCCCTGGCCGGGAAGCATGGCTCACGCCTGTAATCCCAGCACTTTCAGAGGCTGAGGTGGACAGATCATGAGGTCAGGAGATCGAGACCATCCTGGCCAACACGGTGAAACTCCATCTTTACTAAAATACAAAAAAAAATTAGCCAGGCATGGTGCTGCTCGCCTGTAGTCCCAGCTACTTGGGAGGCTGAGGCAAGGGAATCACTTGAATTCAGGAGGGCGGAGAGTGCAGTGAGTTGAGATCGCACCATGGCACTCCAGCCTGGCAACAGAGCAAGACTCCGTCTCAAAAAAAAAAAAAAAAAAATTACTCTTTAACCATTTTTAGGTGTGTAGTTCCAGGGCGTTAAGTTCACTCACATTGCTGTGCAACCAGTGTCACCGTCTGTCTGTAGAACTCTTCATCTTGCAAAACTGAAAACCACGTCCCCACGAAATGCTAGCGACCCGTCCCCCTTCCTCCTGTCCCTGGTGACTACCAGTCTACTTCCTGTCTCCTTAATTTTGACTTCTGTAGGGACCTCATCTAAATGGAATCATGCAGTATTTGTCTTTTTGTGTCTGGCTTAATTCACTCAGCATCATGTTCTCAAGCCTCATCCATGTGGCAGCATGTGTCAGAATTTCCTTCCTTTTTGTGGCTCAGTTATTCCATGGTGTGGATGGACCATATTTTGTTCATATGTTCATCCATCAGTGGGGACCTGGGTGGTTTCACCCTTTGGCTGTCATGAATGATGCTCCTTCGACCCTGGGTGTGCAAATATCTTGAGTCCTTGCTTTCAGGAAACACCTTCTAAAGCAGTGTCCGGCCCCAGGCCTGTCTGGTCTTGACATACTAAAGCGGAGATCTTCTATCCACTGGCCCCAGCCCAGGCTGCTTTCTCACTGAAGGAGGCCCCAACTTTCTTCATGGGTCTCAGGAGAAAGTAGGGGTGATCATGAGTGTGGCAGAAATTGTGGGACATGACTCTTTCCCATGTCTGGTGCCTTCCAGTGAGGCAATGTGCTGCTCCCTGGGAACTTAGTGGGGTGTCTCATCTTTGTGGGTTCAGTCACAGCCTACAGTTGCACCGAGAAAGACATGGACCAGAGAAAGTAGTAGAGGAGACGGACGAGAGGGACTCTGGTTCACTGTTGTATCCCAGAGTCCAGACCAGCCTAGCAGACGCCTACAGCACACGCCACCCAAAGACGGCACCTGCTACTTTCATACCTCCTGCAAAAGGTGTGACCAGTAAAAAAATCAGTGCAAAAGGTGATTAACTGATTAGATGCTTTCTGGTTGCCTCATGATCTTAAACTGATTAATTGTGCAATGTGCCACTTGCCAATCTCACATGTAGTTGCTGGGGGAGGTGTGTATTTGTCCGGTGGGGCCTTGGGTCGCCTGTGTGGGGCAGGGGAAGCAGGGGGCATCCGGGCACTTCCTACTCCTTGGAAGCTTTGCCTTGATGTTTCCTTTAAATTCACTTTAAAAAATCCGCACTGAGTTGATCACGTAGCTCAGTTTATACGTTTTATGGAATGGTTAGCCCCATTTTATTCTTTCTCTTCCTGTTGACATTTGGGTTGTTTCCAGGAACTTGTTCTTGCAGACTGTGCTGCGGGGATCCTCCTTCTACGCAGGGCCTCCGCTTCCCTGGGTACCTCCTGAGAGGGAAAGTTGCCTGGCCTGTGGCTTTCATGTGCATGGAGCTAGCTTTCACCGATGCTCTCAGATTGCTCTCCCAGGGGTTGTACCAAGTTACAATCCCACCCGCATGGTGTGAGAACTCCCTGTGCCCCTCCTTCTCAGCAAGACTCGGTGTTGTCTGATGTTTGCCAGTCTAATGGGTGGGAAGTGGTATCTCCTTTAACTTGTGTTTTCTCTGACTCATAGAAAGCTTCTCCCAGCTCTGGTTCATTGACCACTCAGCTTTCCATTTTCTAAATGGACCTCCTGGGCTCAAGTGATCCTCCCACCTCAGCCTCCCAAGGAGTGGGGACCACAGACGCACAGACTGCAGGTGCATGCCATCATACCTGGCTATTTTTTTTTTGTTTTGTAGAGGGGTCTCCCTATATTGCCCAGGCTGGCCTCAAACTCCTGAGCTCAAGCAGTCCTCCCACCTCAGCCTCCCAAAGTGTTGGGATTTATAGGCGTGAGCCACCATGCCCAGCCCATTTTATTTTTTTTGATGTGGCTCTCAGGAAATTTAAAATTACATTTGTGACTCTGATTATATTGCTTGGGGGTGGCATGGGTTTGTAACCTTCCTTCTCCAGGGCTGGGGTCTGTCCCTTCTTGTCTGGTCCCCTACCCTACAGTGGCCCCGCTTTCACAGCCACCTTCTCACCCTGTCTGGCCCCCTACCCTGCGGTGGCCCCGCTTTCACAGCCACCTTCTCACCCTCAGACGAAGCCCCTTCCCGCTGACGTGCTTCCTTTGGGTTAGCAGCAAAGACTGCAGCTGGAGGAACAGGGGAAGGGCTGGGGAGAGAAGACGGGCCAGGTCAGTTTGTCACAGTTGCCACTCACAGAGACCTGAGTGTGGACAGGACCCCAGAGCTCACTGGGATTTCATCAGGGTTCTGCACTGCTGGCCCTGGAAAGTCCAGCTCCAAACCTCTTGGAGAATTGGCCCTCGGGAGGAGACGCACTACATCTGGGTCCCGCAGCGGGTTTTTGGCAGGTTTTATGCTGGATGCAAGGATCCCTGTGCAGGCTTTTCATGGACCAAGCCTGGTTAAATAGCTCCTGGGGTTCATTCTCCTGAAGAACGAGGTTCTTACCAGAAGCGTCTGGGAATAGTATCATATTACTATTGAACATTCAAGGAGGCCCCTGGATATGCAGACAGCTTTCTGGCCACCGCTGGGTGTCTGCCCAGCTCCCTGGGACGTGCAGTTGCCTGAGACACCTGGCAGATGCCCTGGGAGATGTAGCCTGCGCCTGGTAGGCTCAGTGGCCTGGGGTAGGGTGGGTGACTTTCTGAACAAAAGGAAATGCCCCCAGGCAACAGACCGTCTGGCCAGCTACAGGACGCTCCACATGTAGAGGCAAAAATGATTTCTTGGCCAGGAGCGGTGGCTCATACCTGTGGTCCCAGCACTCTGGGAGGCTGATGTGGGTGGGTGGCTTGAGATGAGTTTGACACCAGCCTGGGCAATATGGCAAAACCTTATTTCTAGGAAGAACAACAACAAATATTAGCTGGGCATGGTGGTGTGAGCCTGCAGTGTCAGCTTCTCGGGAGGCTGGCATGGTGGCGTGTGCCTGTAGTCCCAGCTGCCGGGAGGCTGGCATGGTGGCGTGTGCCTGTAGTCCCAGCTGCCAGGAGGCTGGCATGGTGGTGTGTGCCTGTAGTCCCAGCTTCTCGGGAGGCTGGCATGGTGGCGTGTGCCTGTAGTCCCAGCTTCTCGGGAGGCTGGCATGGTGGTGTGCACCTGCAGTCCCAGCTGCTCAGGAGGCTGATATGGCAGGATCCCTGAGCCCAGAAAGGTTGAGGCTGCTATGGGCTGAGATGGTGCCAGTGCACTCCAGCCTGGGCAGCATGATGAGGCCCTGTCTCAAAAAAAAAAGAAAAAAAAATGACCGTTAACAATGCAGTGATAACGTAGGTGACCGGTATGTTTGTAGGTAGCTCAGTCAGTCGCCAGCATTGTCACTGTGGACGTGTTCTGTGCAGGCATTGTCGGAGGACGTTTCAGTACCTGCTGTGTGCTGGACACTTTGTGCATATGGGCTTATGGTGTCACTGGTTGCTCTCTGGGATTATTTCAATGCCCATTTCACAGAGTGGAAACTGATCTCCAGAGAGGTGCATTGGCTGGGGCTTTGAACCCATGTCACATGGTGTGTGTTATAACCAGTAGAACAAAAAGAGTTGGGAGCATTTAATCCCCCTTCACTCCAGGAAGTCCTCCCTCTTGGCCTGCCTGGTGGCCCCTCCTGGTCATCTGTGGACAGCCAGTCCTTCCTCAAGCCCCTTGGGCGTTTGCAAACAAAATGCTTGTGAAACCACGAGTTGCATCTTCCCGTGCATGAAATCTGTCCCTGCGACTGTGTGTCTGGGCAGCCCCTATCCTGGGGAAAGTCCTCCGTGGCAGGTACAGTCAGCATGGGAGGGATTGGGAGGACACGGAGGGCCCCAGCTCTTCTGCTGATTGACCCCAGCAAGCTCCTGCCACAGACAGTGCATTTGCCTGGCAGAGTTGAGTGTCACTGTGTCTCAGCACACTGTTCTCTAGGCCGTGGTGACGGGTGATCTCCCTGGAGAATTTTGGCCACCGAGGGAGCATAGCCCTGGCCAGGATGGGCCTCTAGCCGCTCTGCTCTTGCCCTGACGTCTTTGGGCTTTGGGGAGCATTGGGTTCATTTCCCTTGCTGTGGTAAGTGGTACATTGCAGTGTAGAGCAGCTCTGCCGTGTTGCTGTGTGACCTTGGGCAGGCCAGTTGTCCTCTCTGGGCCTTGGTTTTCTTATCCTTGAAGTGGGGGTACCAACATATTTCAGGTAGCTATGAGCATTAAATAAGGTAGTTTATGTAAAGCCGAGACTGCGGTAAACAGCCACATACCGTCACCTGTTCCTATTGTCATTAGTGGTGATGGCTGCATCACCCGTGTCCCTACGGCCTGTGCCACATGTGGATTGTTGGGTCTGAAACACGCCTGTCTTGTCAAGGCCGTCCACTGGCCTGTTGAGACCTCAGCTTTGCACACAGGTCCTGTTACAGGCAGAGCAGGGGATGCTGGGGCCTCTACCTGTTCTCTGCAGAACCTTCCACGTGGGCTTCATGAGTGCGCAGGGTTCAGGGACTCCGAATGATGGTGTGCCCAGCAGCAGCCCCCCGGCTCTTTCCAGGGACTTTGGCAGCCTTGACACACCCCCCCACCCCCCCAATTCCCACTGTCAGTCCATTGTGCAGGGCCTGGGGAGAGAGGTGAGTCTGTGTGTCATGGGGAGAGCCCCATGAGAGGGGACCCCCTCCTCCTGTGGGAACTCCAGGTGGCTGGGCTGCCCCCAAGCCTGGGTGGGTAGTGGAGTGTGTTCATCCTTGTCGGCCTTCTTGGACCCCAGTGGCTTTTCCTGACGTGGATGAGCCTTTGTTCGTCGGAAATCTTGACCTTCTGTCTTTTACTGAAGAGAGAGAGGAGGGGGGCCTGGGGAGGGGGACCTGGGAAGTGGGGAAAATGGCGGAGGGTCTGCAGCTGCTGATTCGGTTAGGGGCCTGCACTGTGGTGGGCTTGGGGCCTTTGGTGTTAGACACAAACAGGGTTAACTTCTGCTTTGCTGAAGCCTCCCCCTCAGTGCTTTCGCTGTAGCCCTCAGCTGCCTTCTCTTTAGGTTGGAGATAACACCGCCTACCTAACAAGCAGCTGTGAAGTTGGGGGTCGTGTGAGTTAACCTTTGCTGCCTAGCTGACCACCCCACACAAAGGGCAGGACAACACCTGCTCCTTTCAGGCCGGACAGTAAGTGTGTCATGCTTGCGTGCTGTGCAGTCCAAGGCAACCCATGAATGGGCAAAGCTGTGTGCCCGTAAAACATTGCTTACGAAAACAGGCTTGGGCTAGAATTGGCCTGTGGGCGGTCGTTTGCCATCCCGGATCTATTTAGTTCACGGTTCTGCAAGTTGCCCACTGGAGCTGGGCTCAGGCCCCGGGCTCAGGCCTCATTGCCACTGGCTGCTTGGTCCTGGGCTCCCGAGGGCAGCAAGAGGGGAGCTTCAGGATGCCACGGTCTGTAGTCTCTGCTTGTGCTACATTTGCTGTTGTCCCTTTGGTTTTATTGATGTGGCTGGAGGGAACAGAGTGACCATTTCCAGGGTCGCTGTGGGAGAAGACTTCCCGAGATGGTAGGTCCAAGAGGCACAACCGATTGGAGCCGTTATGGTGACCGCCTCCCAGGCCCGCGGTACAGTCCCGCCTGCGCCAGGTCCCTCCCGGCCGCCACCTGCAGTGCTGCCCTCTGGGCACAGAAAGCCTCAGGGACTATGGAAGTGCCACACTGGGTTGTGTGTGTTTGTTTTGAGACTGTCTTACTCTGCCACCCAGGCTGAATTTCAGTGGTGTGATCTTGGCTCACGGCAACCTCCACTTCCCGGGTTCAGGCGATTCTCCTGCCTCCACCTCTGGAGTAGCTGGGACTACAGGTGGACACCACCACACCTGGCTGATTTTTGTATTTTTAGTAGGGATGGGGTTTCCCAGTGCTGGCCAGGCTGGTCTAGAACTGCTGACCTCAAGTGATGCGCCAGCCTCGGCCTCCCAAAGTGCTGCGATTACAGGTGTGAGCCCCCGCGCCCGGCCTCACATTGGGTTTTGATGCTTTTACTGGTCACGGCATTTTGTGGTTCGACTAGGAGGCATAATGCATATTTTCATTTTATGCCTGAATAATTTTGCACAGTGACTGTTGCTGAGCTAATTTCAGCCTGCCCCGTTCCCTTCTCTGGCCGCTGAGCAGGGGACAAGGAGAATGAGGAGTGCTCTGTGGATGGTGAGACAGGCCCCCAGCAGCGTCCCCCTCAGTCCGGTCCTGCCTTTCACACAGTGTCTGTGGAGGGGTGGAGGAGGCTGAACAGGAAGAATGGAAGCACCAGCCTGGCTTCCTTCTGGTCCTGGCTGTGCCGCCCGCACCTGCTGGTCTGGCCTTAGTTTTCTCATCAGGAGAATGGGTGCATCTGATAAAGTCACATTGCTTCTGGCACAGGCTTCAGCAAAGGCAGCTGGCAGGATGGGAGGTGGTGCACACATGTGGGAGGAGAGCATGTGCCCATGTACACAGCAGCCACTCCCCATCGGCTGTGTCACGTGGACCTCAGGAGGGGACTTCTGACAAAAACTGGAGATCAGAGGCTCTTCTGTCCCCCGCACGCCTGTACACACGGGCTTTTTCCCTTCAGTGTTTTCCCCTTGTGCCATGATGCAGATTCTGAATCTTCGTGAGCTGTTGAGAACGAGAGGTTGTTTTCATTTCCTTTGTGGAGGTAAAATACATGTAACATGATATTAACTTTTTTTTTTTTGAGATGGAGTTTTACTCTTGTTGCCCAGGCACTGTCTCAGCTCACTGCAACCTCTACCTCCTGGGTTAAAGCGATTCTTCTGCCTCAGCTTCCCGAGGAGCTGGGATTATGGGCACCCACCACCACGCCTGGCTAATTTTTGGATTTTTAATAGAGACACGGTTTCACCATTTTGGCCAGAGTAGTCTCAAACTCCTGACCTTGTGATCTAACCTCCTCAGTCTCCCAAAGTGCTGGGATTACCAGCGTGAGCCACCGCACCCACCCAAAATTAACCTTTTTAAAGTGCATGATTCAGTGGCATGCAGGTGCATTCCAAGAGTTCTAGCCTCCACTGCCTCAGCAGGAAACCCCAAAGCCGTCAGCACTCGCTCCAGGCCCCTGCTGCAGCCCCTGCTGGCCCTCTCTGCTTTCTTTCTGTGGCTTTGCTACTCTGGATGCTCCATGGAAATAGTCATACAGCGTGTGGCCCACTGTGCCTGGCGTCCTTCAGCCAGCGTCAAGGGTGGGGGACGCATGTGCACGGTTCCCCACACAGAACACTGTGGACCCCAGACACCAGCTGGGTCTCCAGCGGATGCCAGTGGGGCGTCCTCTAGTTCAATTCCATCTTGACCCTGACTACCTGGAGAGGGTGTCAGATCCCACGGGTGAGGGCCTCCATCCCACAAGACTGCCCCACTTCCAGAGCTAATATCCCAAGTCCCAAGTCTCTTGTGTTGCTAACCCATTGCCTGTAAATCAGGTTCCCGCAACCCCCTTCGTGGGTTCAGTAATTTGTTACAACGTCCCCTAGAACTCAGGGAAGCACTTGACTCCATTGGCTAGTTAGTTGTAAAGGATGCGTCAAAGGATGAGATGAAGAACCACGTGAAGCCATGTATAGGGTGAGGTGTCCCTGTGGAGGTGGGGGCACCTGCCTCCTGGCACATGGGAAGCTCATCAGATCTCCTCCTGCAAGTAAGAGGTGTGTGTGTGTGTGTGTGTGTGTGTGTGTTTGAGTCTGAGATAGAGTCTCGCTCTGTCATCCAGGCTGGAGTACAGTGGCACGATCTCAGCTCACTGCAACCTCCATCTTCCAGGTTCAGGTGATTTTCCTGCCTCAGCCTCCCGAGTAGCTGGGATTACAGGCGCTCATCAACATGCTTGGCTAATTTTTGTGTTTTTAGTAGAGATGGGGTTTCACCATGTTGGCCAGGCTGGTCTCAAACTTCTGACCTCAGGTGATTCGCCCACCTCAGCCTCCCAAAGTGCTGGGATGACAGGCGTGAGCCATATAGAGCTTCTCCGGTACCTTCTGGAGCTCAGTGGGTGGGGCCAGAAGTTCCCACCTTCTTAGACACCTGTGTTCCTGGTGACCAGCCCCATTCTGAGACTGGAGATCCCACCCTGTATCACCCCATTAGCATGTGCTCTGGTTGGATGAAAAGGGGCTTACTTTGGCTCCACAGGAAATTCTGAGGGTGTTAGGATCTCTGTGCTAGGAGCCAGGGACAAAGCCCAGTGTACTTCTTATACCACAGAGGATAGTTTGTGCTGTGGCATGGATCAGTGCTTCCTTCCTTTTTATGGCGGCAGATGCTCCGTTCACAGTAGCTCATGTTTTGTGTCTGCACTGTGTGTTGATGAGCCTTTTGTGGTGTTTGCATTTTGGCTGTTGTACCTGGCGCTGCTGTGAACATTTGTATACAGGTTTCCAACGTTAGAGGGGGAGGGCGTGACATTTCCTACTTCTGTTCATGGGGTGCCTGTAGGGCAGCAGGGACACCTGGGCGTGTTCATCCAGTGCCCAGGACTCCAGGATGAGTGTGCTGACTCATTCCCTCTTGACAGAAGAGGACGCAGAATTAGCCTGAATTTGGGCAGTGGGGAAGCCGTGGAGGGGGCTGGAGTCAGGCAGGGTGGGTTGCTCCAGAGACCAGGCTCCTGCTTTATGGCACCTTCCAGAAAAGGGGCTCCAAACTCGAGCCAGCTGGGTCTAGCTGGCTATAGCCAGGCCTCCCCCACCCCCACTCAGAGCCCAGCATGTGGAGGGTGAGTCTGCGGGGGGCATTTCCTTTGGGTCACAGAGCTGTTTCAGAACTCCTCACAATGATGGTTTCCACCTCTGTAAGAGTGTAGAACACCTCCAAAAATTGATGCACAGCTGCAGGCTAACATTTTTTAATTATTAATTTATTTATTTTTGAGAAGTATCCTGTTCTGTCGCCCAGGCTGGAGGGCAGTGGCACCATCTTGGCTTGCTGCAGCCTCCGCCTCCCGGGTTCAAGCAGTTCTCCTGCCTCAGCCTCCCAAGTAGCTGGGATTACATGTGCCATCATGTCTGGCTAATTTTTGTATTTTTAGTAGAGATAGGATTTTGCCATGTTGACCAGGCTGGTCTCGAGCTTCTGACCTCATGTGATCCTCCCACCTCGGCCTCCCAAAGTGCTGGGATTGTAGGCATGAGTTATTGCACCTGGCTGGCAGGCTAACATTTTAAATAGTTGAGTAATTTAGTTATTTGATATTGGGGGAAGGAGCATCCCCTTTAATGGATGCTGTTAAAAATTCCGAGAACCTCCAGTTGCGGATTTCTTAGAGAATTTATTGAGGTGTAATTTACACACCGTTGTGATTGATCCTTTGAAAACCTGCAGTGCCTTGTTTTTTAGTAAATCAGCAGGATTGTGCAACCATCACAATTGATTTAGGAACGTTTTCGTCCCCCTGATACGGACCCCATGACCATCAGTGCTGCTTCCTGCTCCAATCTCTCTTCTGCTTCCTAGCCCCTGGCCACCACTGATTTGCCTTCCATCTGGAGGGTTCGCCTGTTCTGAGCATTTCACGTAAATGGAATTGTGCAAAATGAGGTCCTTTGTGACTGACTTCTTTCACTTAGCATCATGTAACCGAGGTTCATCCATGCTGTAGCCTGGGTCAGGGCTTTATTCTTTTTGATGACTGAATCATGTTCCGTTTTAAGCCTGGACCATGATGTGTTTATGTGTTCATCAGCTCAGGGATGTTTAGGTTACCTCCACTTTTGGGCTATTATGAGGAATGCTGCAATGAACATTCATACACACTTTTTTTTTTTTTTTTTTTTTTTTTTTGGTAGAGATGGGCTGGCCTCAAACTCCTGGGCTCAAGCCCTCTTCCCACCTCGGTCCCCCAGAGTGTGGGGATAACAGGCATAATCCACTGTGCCTGGCCTACACGTTTTTGTGTGGATGTATGTTGTATCATTTTTAGTTGTATGCCTGGGAGTGGAATTGCTGGTTCTTACTGAAACTGTGTGAAATTTTTGTTCTTTTGTTTTCCACAATGTACTTTTAAAAATACTTAAACTTTTTACAGTTAAACTTTGAACAGTGTAGAGGTTAGGGGTTCCAACTCCCACACAGTCAAAAGTCTGGGTGTAACTTCTGAGTCCCCCGGAACGTAACTACTGAGAGCCTACTATTGACTGGAAACCTTACGGATAATGTCAGCCATCCATTAGCATGTGTTTTGTATGTTAGATGTGTTATATACTCTATTCTTACCTTACGTAAGCTAGAGAAAAGAACATGTTATTAAGGGGATCATGGAGAGAAAATACATTCACTCTTCATTGGGAGGAAGTGGATCATAGTAAAAATCTTCACCTGCATTGTCTTCATGTTGAGCTGGCTGAGGAGGAGGGGGACAAGGGGAAGAAAGGGGAGGGGTAAAGAGGAGGAGGAGGAGGAGAAGGGGTTGGTCTTGCTGCATTAGGGGAGGTAGAGGTGGGACAATATCCACGTGTAAGTGGACTCGTGAAGTTCAAACCTGTGTTGCTTAGGGACCAACTGTATTGATTATTATTATTTTTGAGATGGAGTCTTTCTGTGTTGCCAAGCTGGAGTGCAGTGGTGCGATCTTGGCTCACTGCAACCTCCACTGCCCAGGTTTAAGCGATTCCCCTGCCTCAACCTCCTGAGTAGCTGGGACTACAGGTGCGCACCACCATACCTGGCTAATTTTTTTGTAATTTTTAGAAGAGATAGGGTTTCACCATGTTGGCCAGGATGGTCTTGATCTCCTGACCTCAAGTGATCTGCCCACCTCAGCCTCCCAAAGTGCTGGGATTATAGGTGTGAGCCACCACGCCCTGCCTGTGCTTTTAAGATAATTGCAGTTGTAAGAAATAGTACAGAGATATACCCAGTTTACCCCCATAGTCTCATCCTGGGACAGTACGATAGCATCACGGCCGAGATGCTGATATTGACACAGTCAAGATTCAAATGCTCCTGACCACACCAGGACCCCTCACAGTGGCTTTTTATGGCCTGACACACTTCCTTCCACCCCCTACTTGCTCCGTAAGCCCTGGTAGCCACTCATCTGTTCTCCTTCTCTGTAATTTTGTCATTTCAATAATTATACAGAAATGGAATCACACAGAAAGTAGACTTTTGGGATTGGCTTTCTCTCCCTCGGTCAGCATCACTTTCTAGAGATTCACCCAGGTCTTGTGTATCAAGAGTTCTTCCTTATTGCTGAGTAATGTTTCATGATGTGCATGTATCAGTTTGTTTAACCGTTCACCTTCTGAAGGCCATCTTGGTGGTTTGTAGTTTTTGGCTGTTATGAATAAAGCTCATAGACACATTAGTGTATAAGTTTTTTTGTGAACATAAGTCTTTTTTTTTTTTTTTCGTTGAAGACAGGGTCTGGCTCTGTAGAGCTAGAGTGCAGTGGCATGATCTTGGCTCACTGTAACCTCCTAGGCTCAAGCTATCCTTCCACCTCAGCCTCCCAAGTAGCTGAGACTACAGGCGCATGCCACCACACCCAGCTAGTTTGTGTATTTTTAGTAGAGACTAGATTTCACTATGTTGCCCAGGCTGGTCTTGAACTCCTGGGCTCAAAGCGATTTGCCTGCCTTGGCCTCCCAAAGTGCTGGGGTTACAGGCGTGAGCCACTGCACCTGGCCCATGAACATAAGTCTGAATTTCTCTGGGATGAATGCCCAGGAGTGCAGTTTTTGGGTCACATGGGAATTACATGTTTATGTTTTTAAGGAACTGCAACACTTTTCTGCAGTGACCATACCATTTTGTATTCCCACCGGCAATGCGTAAGATCCAGATTCTTTATTTTTCTCACCAGCAATTGGTGTCACCATTTTTTATTCTAGCTGTTTTGATGGGTGCATGGTCATATTTCGTTCTATTTGCATTTCTTTAATAGCTGGTGTGTTGAACATCTTTTTGTGTGCTTATTTGCCATCTGTATGTCCTCTGGGAAAATGTCTTTTTCTATCTTTTGCTCTTTTAATTGGATTGTCATATATATATATATTTTTAACTGTTGAGATTTGAGAGTTGTTTATTCTAGACACAAACTATTTGTTAAATATGTGGTTTGCAAACATTTTTTCCCCCACTCTGGTTTGTGTTTTTCTCCTTTCAATAGGTCTTTCTCAGAGCAAAAGGTTTTAATTTGAATGAGAACTTATTGGTCAATATTTTTGTCTGTGGATTATGCCTTTTACAATGGGTCTACCAACTCATTTCCTGTCTCTAGATCCTGAAGATTTCCTCCCATTTTTTTCTAAAACTTTTAGTTTTACATTTTACACATAAGTTCATGATTCATTTTGAATTAATTTTTGTATAAGGCATGATACGTAAGTTGATGTTCATTGTTTTACTGATAGGTGTCCAGATGCTCCAGCATTGTTTGTTGAAAAGACAATCCTTCCTCCATTGAGTGGCTTTTGTACTTCCATCAGCAATCACTTGGCCATATTTGTGTGGGTTTTTTCTGGGCTCTCTATCGAGTTCTATTGCTGTGTGTCTGTCCCTCCTTCAGAACCACACAGCTTTGATTACTGTGCTGCATAACAATCTTGAAGCTGAGTAGACTGATTCCTCCCATTATTATTATTATTATTATTTTGAGACAGAGTCTTGCTTTGTTGCCCAGGCTGGAGGCTAGAGTGCAGTGGTATGATCTCGGCTCACTGCAACCTTTGCCTTCCAGGTTCAAGTCATTCTCTGACTTCAGCCTCCCAAGTTGCTGGGATTACAGGTGCACGCCACCACACTTAGGTAACTTTTTGTATTTTTAGTAGAGACGAGGTTTCACCATGTTGACCAGGCTAGTCTTGAACTTCTGACCTCAAGTGATCCCACTGCCTCCGCCTCCCAATGTGCTGAATAATCTTGTCCATATCTACAAAAAAATTTTGCTGGGAATTTGACTGGAATTGTGTTCATCATCATCACCTGCACATCAGTTTGGGAAGAACTGACATTTTGACTACTTTGAGTCTTCCAATCCATGAACAGGGTATATCTCTCAATTTTTTTAGATCTTTGATTTGTTTTCATCAATGTTGTGTAGATTTCAGCATACAATTCCTGAACATGTATTGTTAGATTTATACCTAACTATTTCATTTTTTTGAGCAAGTATAAGTGGTATTATTGTATCTTTAATTTTGGTGTCTGCATGTTTATTGCTAGAGAACACAATTGATTTTAATATGTTGATCTACTGTCTTGTGACCTTGCTCAACTTGTTTATTTTTAGGAGTTTTTTTTTGGGGGGGTATGGTAGTTTCCTTGTGATTTTCATGCTCTGTGCAAATAGGAACAGTTTTATTTCTTCTTTTCCAATCTTTTGTTTGTTTTTTGCCATATTACACTTGCTGGAATGTCCAGCTGTATGTTAAGTAAGAATGGTGAGAACGGGCATCTTTGCCTTGGTCCTCATCATATGGGGAAAGCATTTTGTCTTTATTTGGTAAAGGTTGGCTTATGGTTTTTTGCAGATGTTCTTTATCATATGGAGGAAATTTCCATCTTATTTTGGGAGAGTTTTTGTCATAGAAAGATGCTGAATTTTGTTAAATGCTTTTTCTGAATTGATTGATATGATCATTTTTTTCTGTTGATGTTAGATGACATTGATTGATTTCTTTTTTAATTAAACCAGCCTGGCATCCCTAGAATAAATGCTGTTTGCTCATGGTGTATAATTCTTTTGATACGTTGCTGAACTCTATTTGCTACTACTTTGTTAAAGATTTCTATGTCTGTATTCATGAGGACTTTTGACTTATGTTTGTATAAGGTATTCTTTTTGTCCTTTATTTTTAATTTATTTATTTTTGAGAGAGAGTCTCACTCTCGTCACCCAGGATGGAGTGCAGTGGCACAATCTCAGCTCACTGCAACCTCTGCCTCCCAGGTTCAAGTGATTCTCCTGTCTCAGCCTCCTAAGTAACTGGGATTACAGGGGCCTGCCACCACACCCAGCTAATTTTTGTAATTTTAGTAGAGATGAGGTTTCACTGTGTTGGCCAGGCTGGTGTCGGACCCCTGACCTCAGGTGATCCACCTGCGTTGGTCTTCCAAAGTGCGTGACCCACCGCACCCGGCCTGGAATCTTTTTGTGCTCACTTTGTCTGGTTTTGGTATCAGGGTAGTAGTTGCTCCGTAAAATGAGAATTGAGAAACTTTCCTATTCTACTTTCTGGAAGAAATTGTGTAGAATTGGTATTAATTATTCTTTAAGCATTTCATAGAATTCTCCAGTGAACTCATTTAGGTCTAAACATTTCTTTTTCTGAAAAAAAAAAAAAAAAAAACAAAAAAAACCTGGAGTTTAAAAATTGTGAATTCAATTCCCTTAATAGTTGTAGGAAATTACTCAAGTTATCTGTTTCAAATTAGACAAGGTGAGGTAGTTTGTATTTCTTGAATAATTGCTTTATTTCATCTACATTGTCAAATTTATGTGTGAAGAGCTGATCTAGTATTCCCTTAGTATCTTTTTCATGTCTGCAGGGTCTGTAGTGGTATCTCCTGTTTAATTCCTGGTATTGGTAATTTGTGTGTGTGTGTGTGTGTGTTTTTTTTTTCTTTGTCAGTCTTGTTAGAATTTTGTCAATTGTATTGACTTTTACAAAGAGCCAGCTTATTTCACTGATTTTCTCTGCTGGTTTTTTTTTTTTTTTTCTCCTGATCTTCTGTTCATTTTTTCCCATCGATGTGTTTATTATTTTCTTCCTTCTGCTTGGTTTGGGTTTGTTTGGCTCTGCTTTTTCTAGGAGAGGTAGGAACTTAGAATTTGATTTGATATTATTCTTCTTTTCTAATGTATGCTATGAATTTGATGAACACTTAATGTGAATTCTGCTGTAGTATGGTGGAATGTTCTACAACCATCACTTTGATCTTCTTGATTGGTCATATTATTGAGTTCTTCTGATCCTTGCCGATTTTCCTGTCTTATGGTATCCATTGTTGAGAAAGGTTCGTTAAAGTTTTCTAAGTGTGGATTTATGTCTTCTTTCTTCAGTTCTATCCATTTTTGCTTCATATATTTTGCTCCGTTGTTTGGTACATATGCATTTAGAATTACTGTGTCTTCTTGGTGGAGTCCTCGCTCATCATTATGTAATGTTCTCTCTGTGGTAGTTTTCTTTGCCCTGAAATCTACTTCATCTAATATTAACATAGCCATGACGTTAATATTAGATAAATGCTTTCTTTTGATTTATTTTTGTATAAGGTATCTTATTCCAGCTTACTTTCATCCTACCTATGTAATTATATTTGAAGCAAATTTTTATATACCTCATATAATTGTATCTTTTAAAATCTGTACTCTGCCAGTCCCTGTCTTTTAACTGATATATTTTGACCATTTACATTTAATGCAGTTATTGATATTGTAGGCCTTACATTTGTTATTTCAGGTTTTTATTTCTTTGTTTTATTTTTCCTGCCTTCTTGTGGGAGATTTGAACATTTTTGAACATTTTTTAGGGTTCCATTTTGATTCATCTGTAGTCTTTATGAGTGCATCTCTTTGTATAGCTTTCTAAGTGGTTGCTCTAGGTATTATATCATGTGTACTTAACTTTATCATCTGTTGTGATACCAGTTTTGGTAAAATATACATTCTCCTTTTATGTCTCTTTACTCTTCTTCATTTATAATTGTTAAATATTTCCTCTATATACATTTAGAATCACATCAGATTATGTTGTAATTTTTGTCTCAACCATCAAATATAATCTATAAAACTTGAGAAGGAAAGTCTATTATTATACTTACCAAAGTTTTTGCTTAACATACCCTTTTTCCCTTCCTAATGTTCCAAAACTTATTCTTTTATTATTATTTTTTATTTAGAAAGGTTTCTTTACTTCTTTAGAATATGTCTGCCAGGGACAAATTCCTTAGTTTCCTTTTATCTGAGACTATCTTAATTTTCCCTCCATTCTTACAGGATATTTTCATTGGTATAGAACTATGGATTGAGAGTTCTTTTCTTTCATCACTTGAAAATTACTGTGCCACTTTGTTTTGGTCTCCACAGTGTCCGATGAGAAATACAAATATTGCCATTCTCTGCCTGTTTTCAATATTTTTTCTTATGCATTAGTTTTCAGAAGTTTAATTCTGATGTGTACTGGTGTGAATTTTCTTGGGTTTATCCTGTTGGGTTCATTCAGCTTCTGGAATCTGTAGGTTTATATCACTCACCAAATTTGAGATGTTTTGAGCACTTTTTCAGACCTTCCCTCTCTTAATGCTCCTTCTGGGATTTCAAGAGTTTAAAGTTAGGTATTGTATTATTGTCCCATAACTCCCCGAGGCTCTGTTTATTTTCAATCTGTTTCACTCTTGTTCAGTTGGGCTAATGTCTGCTGTTCTGTCTTCCAGTTCACTGATGATTTCCTCTATTTCCTCTGTACCCTTCATTCTGCTGTTGAGTACATTTACTAAGTCTTTTATTTCAGTTATTGTATTCTTTAGTTCTATCATTTTCTCTCTCTTTTTTTTTAATTCTTTTTTTTTTTTTGGTGGGGGGAGCAGAGTTTCACTCTTGTTGCCCAGACTGGAGTGCAGTGGCATTATCTTGGCTCACTGCAACCTCTGCCTCCTGGTCCAAGTGATTCTCCTGCCTCAGTCTCCCAAGTACGTAGAATTAGAGGCGCCTGCCACCACACCTGGATAATGTTTGTATTTTTAGTAGAGATGGGGTTTTGCCATGTTGGTCAGTTTGGTCTCAAACTTCTGACCTCAAGTGATCCACCTGCCTCGGCCTCCCAAAGTGTTGGGGTTACAGGCATGAGCCACTGTGCCTGGCTGGTTCTTTCATTTTCACTTGCTGCTTTTTTATATCTTTGGTGAGAAGTTCTCCTTTGGTAAGGCTTTCTGTTATTTCGTCTGTTTCTAGGATGTTCATAGTTGTTCATGGAAGCATTTATCATGGCTGCTTTCAACTCTTTGTCAGATCTTTCTGACATCTCTGCCACCTGTGTGTTGGCATTCATTGATTATCTTTGTTCAGTTTGAAATCTTGCTGATCCTTGGTTTGATGGGCGATTTTCTATTGACACTTGGACATTTTTGTACATCATGAACCTTTGAGTCTTATCTGAACCTTTTTTGTAAGCTAACTTTTCCTGATGCCACTTCCACAAGGCAATATGGGAAGGGGTGTCACCTCGTTACTGACAGGTGCAATAGAAACCCAGGCTCCCCATGCTGCCTATACTAATGCCAGAGTGAAGGGAGGATTTGTTACTGCCTGGTGGGGATGAATGTGCCAGCACCTTCCTTTGGTTTATTTGATTCCACCCTGGCAGGGATTTGATGCTTCATTACAGCCACACAGGGTGGACATCTAGACTCCCTACTCGGCCTTTGCTGCTGTGGGTGGGGCTGAGGCCACGGATTTTCCTGTGGTGTCTGGCTGGAGTAGACCTGTTGTTGTCTACGTGTGTTGCCCTGTTAGCTGCCACTTTCCTAGTCCTTCGACTAAAGAGGACATGCTTTTCTTGTGGTATTCTTCCTGCTCCTGTTGGCATTTCTGAGTTGCTGGTTTATTCTGTACCATGTCTGGGATGGCACGAGGCAAGAAGAAAACCCAGAGTTCACACCATGTCTCTGGCTGGTCTGCCTTCTCTCCGCCTTGTGCAGTGTTACGTTTGTTTTATATATAGCATCCTGGTATTAGTTGTGTTTTGTGTGAGGAATAGGGGAAAATGTGTCTACTCCATCTGCCCAGAAGCAGAAGTTCGGTCCCTGGTTTTTAGCTCAGAAATATCAGAATCTACGTGAAGTTTTAACGTGTGCCTCTCAGCAGTCTCTGTCTGACCATACCCTGGTCTCACTATCTTTCTGCAGGTCTGGAAATCTGTCCAGGCTCCCTGCTTTGGCCACCTAGAACACGGACTGTTCCTTCTCTAAGAAGCCATCTGCGGGGCTCGGTCTGCCAACACCTCTGGTGAGTTAAAACTTTTCCCCCTGTCCTTGTTACCTACAAGTCAATGGCGGTTGTCTGGGTTTGGCCCACCTCTCTCCCTTGGCACTGTGGCCAGGGGACTTTCAGTTTCTTGTTGTCAAGGCCCCTTGTGCTCTGTGCTCATGTTGAGGTGGAAAGAGGGCGGATGGCACTGTCATTGGTGCCAGCTCGTGTGACCTTGGTGGGGTATGAAAAAGGACTATGCCTCTGGCTTCAGGACTGCTCTGAGCTGTCCTTAGCAGAGTGCTCATACCAAACTTTTTGCTTAGCATACTCTTTTTTCCTTCATAACGTTCCAAACTCCTTTTATTATTATTTCTTTTCTATTTAGAAAGGTTTCTTTAGCTATTCTTTTAGAATAGATCTGCCAATGACAAATTCCTTAGTTTCCTTTCATCTGAGACTATCTTCATTTTCCCTCCATTCTTACAGAATATTTTTGTCGGTATAGAATTATGGCTTGAGAATTATTTTCTTTCGTCACTTGAAAATTACTGTGCCACTTTGTCTTGGTCTCCACAGGGTCTGATGAGAAATGTAAGTATTGCTATTCTCTGCCTGTTTTCAGTATTTTTTCTTGGGCATTAGTTTTTTGCTCTTGTTACCCAGGCTGGAGTGCAGTGGCAGGATCTCGGCTCACTGCAGCCTCTGCCTCCTGGGTGGCTGCAGACAGATGAGTGGTACAGGTACTTCCAGCTCCTCTCTGTCATTTTCATGTGGATGGGGGTGCACCTGGTGGTGTCCATGTGCAGGGAAGGGTCCAGTGAAGCCCAGGCACCTGTGTTCTGCGGAGGCCGGAGCGTGGCTGGTGCACAGTGGCCCTCTTCTTGAGCGCCTCCTCTGTGCCTTGCTGGTATCACCTCACCTGTAACTTGTGCTTAAAGGCCCTGTCTGCCAAATATCTTAACAGTGTTGACCCTGCCTACAACCCAGTCCATGTAGAAAGTGGAATTACCACCATTTTCAGTGAGGACGCAGGCTCTCAGCAGTCAGATACTTGGTCACAATCAGTCACGTGGGTATTGAGTGGCTGAATCCAGCTTCGCTGACCACTCGCTGGGCTCCTGCTGATACAGGACCCCATGGCCTTGTATACCAGGGGCCGTAAAGACAGACCTGTATAGTCCAGACTCCCGTGGGCAGTTTCTTAGTCCGTCTTGCATTACAGCCTGCCCAAGAAGCTGTATCAGATATGCTTTCCTCATTGTGTGCACCATGAGGTCTTAGTATCGTGGAAATGCATGCAGTCATCCCTCGGTATCCAGCAGGGATTGGTTCCTGGACCTCCTGTGAATACCAGAGTCCATGGATGCTCAAGTCACTGTTAATATGGGGCAGTATTTACATATAACCTAAGCACATTACCTGACATACTTTAAATCATCTCCAGATTATGTATGATACTTGAGCAATGTAAATGATATGTAAATGGTTGCTATACCGTATTGCTTAGGGAATAATGACAAGAAAAAAGTGTGTACCTTTTCAATACAGATGCAGCTAAAAAATATTTCCGATGTGTACGTGGTTGGTTGAATTCAGGGTGACAGCAGCCATGCATACGGAAGGCTGACTTTGGGCCTGTTTATGAGGACTGTGTATCTGTGCTTCACCGTCCATGACCCCATGAGAATGCCCATCATGGGGTCCTGAAGACACAGCAGGCAGGAACAGAATGTCGGACTCATAGCCCCAGGCAGGACCACCAGGTTCTGGTCACCGTCGCAGTCGGGCGGCCTCGCCTGCCTGGTCTTCCTGTCTCCAGCTCCACCGCTCACCAATCCCATCTGAAATCCAGTCGGACCCTCTCACTCCCTGTGTTCAAGCCCTTCTCTGCACCTGTGTGTTCCTCCAAGTCTCTGAGCTCGCTCTCTGCAGGGAGTGACAGCAGAGACCATCACTTCCCTCCCAGATGTAGACAGGTGTCCTCCTGGGTGGAGGGATGGTGACGAGGCTCTGTGGAGGGTGCTCCTGCCTTCCCCGGCTGCCCTGGCCGAGGGCTGAGTCTGCGTCCTCCACAGTCTCCCTCGTCTCTGGCGGATGCTGCATACCTGTCCCTTGTGCAGAACCACTGGCACAGTACGTGGTTCCTGCTTGAACAGTGTCACGAGGATGCATATGAGAACGTGTGACTGCTGCAGAAGGTGGTCCACCCCTTTATCCTAGCGCAGGAGCAGACTCAGAGAGGGAAAGACATTAATCCCTGTCCACTGGGAAGGAGCACGTGTCCCTGCAGGCCTGGGATGGAGCCATAAGGTGTTGTCAGCAGTCGGCTGCCTGTGGCTTCCTCGGGGCTTGAACTTGGGACTTGCTGTTTATTCATCCTGCCTCCCGGGGCTAGGGCAGAGCTGAAGACCATGGTGTGCGTGCTCTTCTGCCTTTGGAAGGCGCCTGCGTCCGGCCAGCCGGGCCTCGGTTCGCAGCTGGGACCTGTCTTCCTGAAACTCCCGTCTTAGCTCCTCCGGGAGCTTCGTGAGAAAAGAATACTTGGCCGGTTGGGTTGAGCTTTTGCTTGTCACTGGGAGCCTGTCTCTTGGGAGCTGCTGTTGGCTTGCTTCCCGCTGCCACCCACCTTGGAGACTGCGATTCAAGGGAAGGAGAGAAGGAAAAGCCGGTTTGGGCAACTCATGAAGGCTGGGAATGAATTTGTTTTAGTTTTGTTTTTCCAGCCAGGGCACGTTCTTTTTCTTTCTGTATCTTTCTTTTTTTCTTTTTTTTTTTTTTGAGACAGAGTCTCGCTCTGTTGCCCAGGATAGAGGGCAGTAGCAGGATCTCTGCTCACTGCAACCTCCACCTCCCAAGTTCAAGCAATCCTCCTGCCTCAGCCTTCCTGGTAGCTGGGATTACAGGCACGCGGGTTTCACCATGTTGCCCAGGCTGGTAAGAACTCCTGACCTCAGGTGATCCACTGGCCTTGGCCTCCCAAAGTGTTGTGATTACAGGCGTGAGCCTCCATGCCTGGCCTGCCCAGGGCACTTGCAGCCTGCACAGTTGGCGACCTCGGGACAGGGGAGCTCCCTGGGAAGATCGGTCACCTCAGCTGGAGGCAGGATGGTGGTGCCGGGTGGGGTGCGTGGGGTTTTCCTCTCAGGGATGTTGATGCTCTGGGAGGCTCAGGGGGTGCCACTCCTGGCCCAGGGAAGCGTGAGGCAGCATCACCGACCTGGCCAGGTTCATCTGGGCGTTTCTCCCTCCAGCAGCTTCTCCTGCTTCCTCAGGTGTCCCAGTTCTGCCCTAACAGGAGCCACCAGGGGACCCTGCCCTCAGTGGCTCTCCTGACGTCCTCAGACCACCATTCATCATGAGCATCGGTGTATGGGCACCTTGCCCCCATGCTGTGGCTGCGACATCAGAGGCTCCCAGCACCTAAGCACCTGTGCACACCTGGGTTTCCAGCCTTGTCTACTGATCACCTCCCTTTGCTGCTCAGAAAAAGATGGAAAATCACCCTCCAGGAGTAATTTAGTGAGCAGCCAGGGTATCGTATACTTAGTGGCAGAAGGTTCCACTTAGTAACAGAATTAATTGACAGTGTCGAAATTCTCATTGACTGTTCAAAATGTTAGATTAGATGAATTTGAAGATTTGGTTTTTCTTGAGATGTTCTTTGTTATTGCCTCAAATTCCGTTTTCCACTTGTGGGTGTAATCAGACAGCCCCAGAGATTAATGGCATGACCAAGAGGATATGCTCCTGGTGGGGAAACAGGATATCAAGTGGCATTTGCCAGGGCAGGGCTTGGGTGAGGACCCTGTCCTCTGCAGCTGTGCCCCGGCCACCATCTCCTGCTGGGCACCCACTGTCTCGTGCCCAACCAGAAGCTGGCAGACTGTAGTGCAAGGGTCCAGTCCGGCCCATGGCTTGTTTTTGTAAATGAAATTTTGTTTTTATTTTTAAAGTCTTAGTAAAATACTCATCATACAGAATTTACCATCTTCATCATTTTCCTTTTTTCAAGACAGTCTTACTGTGTCGCCCAGGCTGGAGTACAGTGGCGCGATCTCAGCTCACTGCAACCTCTGCCTCCTGGGCTTAAGCGATTCTCCTGCCTCAGTCTTCCGAGTAGCTGGGATTACAGGTGCCTGCCACCACGCCTGGCTAATTTTTGTATTTTTAGTAGAGACGGGGTTTCACCATGTTGGTCATTCTGGTCTTGAACTCCTGACCTCAAGTGATCCACCTGCCTTGGCCTCCCAAAGTGCTGGGATTGCAGGTGTGAGCCACTGCACCCGGCCCATCTTCACCATTTTCAAAGTCTGCCTTTCGGTCGCACTGAGTACATGTATGTGGCTGTGCAACTATCGTCACCACTCGTGTCCAAAACTTTTCCATCTCCCCAAACTGGAACTATGTCCCCACTGACCCCTCCTTCCCCATTCTTCTTCCGCAGCCCCTGACAACCGCCATTCAGCTTTCTGTCTCCATGGATTTGCACATGCTGGGAACCTCATGGGAAGCGGGTGCATGTGAGATTAGTCCTTTTGTGCCTGACTCCTTTCACTTAGCACAGTGTCCTCCAGGGCCACCCACACTGTGGCACATATTGGAACGCCATTTCTTTTTAAGCCTAAGAAGTACTCCTTGTGTGGATGGACCACACCTTGTTTACGCATTCATCCGCTGGTGGGCGCTGGGTCGCTCTCACCTTTTGGCTGTTGTGAATAGTGCTCCTGTGAACGGAGGTATACGGATATATCTCTTCGAGATATCCATCCATTCTTTTGGGCATATACCTCCCCAGAAGTGGAATTGCTGGTTCATGTGTTTTTTTTGTGTTTAATTTTTGGAGAAACTGCCATGCTGTTTTCATTCCCAGCAAGGCTCGAAAGAGTCAATTTCTCCACGTCCTTGTCAATGCTTATGTATATATTGTTTCTTTTGAGACAGATTCTCACTCTGTCACCCAGGATGGAGTGCAGTGGCACAATAAAGCTCACTGCAGCCTCGATCTCCCAGGCCCAAGCAATCCTCCCATCTCAGCCTCCCAAGTAATTGGGACCACAAGCATGCGCCGTCACGCCTGGCTAATATTTATTTTTTTTCGCAGAGACTTGGTCGGGGGGTGTCTCACTATGTTGTCCAGGCTGGTCTTGAACTCCTGAGCTCAAGCAATTCACCCACCTTAGCAATTCACCCACCTTAGCTTCCCCAAGTGCTAGGATTACAGGTGTGAGCCACCACATGTGGCCTGTTTTTTTTTTCCCTTAAATTTTTAATTTAATTTAATTTGATTATTTTTGAGATGGAGTCTCACTCTGTTGCCCAAGCTGGAGTGCAGTGTTGTGATCTCAGTTCACTGCAACTTCTGCCTCCTGGGTTCAAGTGATTCTCCTGCCTCAGCCTCCCGAGTAGCTGAGATTACAGGCACCCAGCACCATGCCCAGCTAATTTATTTTCATTTTTATTTTTAGTAGAGACAGGGTTTCATCATGTTGCTCAGGATGATCTCGAACTCTTGATCTCAGCTGATCTGCCCACCTCAGCCTCCCACAGTGCTGGGATTACAGGTGTGAGCCTGTTTTTTGTTTTTTAAAACAGCCACCCTAGGGGGTGTGATGTGGTGTCTTTGTGGTTTTGGTTTGCATTTTCCTATTGGTTAGTGATGTGGAGGATCTTCTTATGAGCTTATTGGCTATTTGAATATCTTCAGAAAAATGTCTATTCAAGTTATTTGCCCATTTTTGAATTGTTGGGTTGTTATGAATTCTGTGTATATTTTAGATGCTAATCCCTGCTCAGCTTCGTAATTTGTGGTATTTCCTGCCAATCTGGTTTCCTTCCGTGAATAAAGTTTTATCGGCACCCAGTCGCGCTCATCTCTTTCCACGTTGTGTGTAGGAGAGTTGAGTCGTTGTGACAGATTGCATGCTCTGCAGAGCTGAAAGTAGTTACCAGCTGGCCTGTTGCAGAAAACTTAGTGGACCCTTGTTTTAAGTGATCTCAGCACATTGCAGTGCCTAGAACCCAGCCACTTTTCTCTGATGTGATTCTGAGAAATGTTTACTCCTCATCTGGCTTCTCTAAATCCTGATGTGTGGGGCACCCCCCGTGATGGTGTCTGAAGCTTGCCCATAGAGCCTTGGGTAAGCTCCGCTACTTACTTCTGCAATGTCTGTGTAGGATGCTGACCACCCTTGGGGTGCACAGATGCCACCCTCTCTGGGTGCCCCATAGAGAAGGCTGCTTGGAGCTCCTCCATGCTGGGGGCTGCAGAAGAGGGAGGCATTCAGGCACAGTCTCCAGCTCTGCTAGAAGAACAAGGCAGGGCTGGGAGGCAGGACAGCAAGTCTGGTGCTTCCTTCCCTGTAAGTTATGCCCAGTGCTCTGTTTATACTGCTGTTGCAACTTGTGTCTGGTTCAGGGGTCATTGACCTTTCACATGAGTCTTTCCCATCAAGGGACCTTGGAGTAGATGGAGGTTGGGTGTGTAGGTGCTCTCTGCTGATGGGGACAGCTGGCTGGTGAGAAGGTAGTGATGAAAGTTCCAGACCCTGCCCTCACTCTGCTCATCCCTGGACACCACAGATTCAATTTAAAAATAAAACACACACATGAACAGCTTGATTGAGGTGTAATTTACAGGCTCTGCGTGTCGCCCGCCCAAAGGGAATTCAGTTCAGTGGTTTTTAATATAGTCGTGTGCCGCTTAACGGTGGGGATATGTTCTGAGAAATACAGTTAGGTGATTTCTTCTCTGTGTGAGCGTCGTAGCGTGCACTCGCACAGATATGGGCCGCATGACATAGCCTGCTGCTTCTGAGCTACAAGCCTGTGGGACAGGTTGCCATGCTGGATACTGTAGTGATAAGTTGTGTTATAGTATTTGTCTGTTTCCACACTGCTGGTAAAGACATACCGGAGAATGGATGGCGGCAGGCAAAGAGAGAGCTCGTGCAGGGAAACGCCTGGTTTGAAAACCATCAGATCTCATGAGACTCATTCACTATCATGAGAACAGCACGGGAAAGACCCGCTCCCATAATTCAGTCACCCCATAATTCAATCACACATGGGAATTGTGGGAGTTATAGTTCCTCCTGCAACACCTGGGAATTGTGGGAGTTACAGTTCAAGATGGAGTTTGAGTAGGGACACAGCCAAACCATATCAGTAAGTATTTGTGTATCTAAACATTAGTAAACATAGAAAAAGGACAGTAAGAATACAGCATAAAACATAAAAATTGGTGCAGCTGCCTAGGGGACTGAAGGATGGGGACCAAGGATGAAGCTTGCAGGACCGGTGGTGCTCAGGGTGAGGCAGGGAGTTTGTGGTCAGTGAATGTGAAGGGCTAGGAAGTCACCAGACACTGCTGTAGGCTTTATAAACACTGGACACCTACGCTACACTACATTTATTTTGAAAAATAGTTTCATCAATGATAAATTGACCTTAGCTTACTGTAACTTCTTTATTTTATAAACTTTTAATTTATTTTTTTAAAAAACCTCTTGACTCTTTTGCAGTAACACAGCTTAAAACACATTGTCAGCTATGCAAACATATTTTCTTTCTGTATATCCTTATTCCATAAGCTTTGTTCTATTTAAATAAGTTTTTACTTTTTAAATCTTTTTTTGTTAAAAACCAAGACAAAACCTGACAGAGACTCAACAAAAAAAGAAAACTTCAGGCCAATATCCATGATGAATATAGATGCAAAAATCTTCAGTAAAATATTGGCAAACCGATTGCAACAGCACATCAAAAAGCTTATCCATCACGATCAAGTAGGCTTCATCCCAGGGATACAAGACTGGTTCAACATACGAAAGTCTATAAACATAATCCATCACATAAACAGAACCAATGACAAAAACCACATGATTATCTCAATAGATACAGAGAAGACCTTTGACAAAATTCAACAGTCCTTTATGCTAAAAACTCTCAATAAACTAGGTATTGATGGAACATATCTCAAAATAATAAAAGCCATACATGACAAACCCACAGCCAGTACCATACTGAATGGATAAAACTGGAAACATTCCCTTTGAAATCTGGCACTAGACAAGGATGCCCTGTCTCACCACTTCTATTCAATATAGTATTGGAAGTTCTAGCCAGAGCAATCAGGCAAGAAAAAGAAATAAAGGGTATTCAGTTAGGAAAGGAGGAAGTCAAATTGTCTCTATTTGCAGACGAAATTATTGTATTTAGAAGACCACATTGTCTCAGCCCAAAATCTCCTGAAACTGATA
The DNA here is from genome assembly GCA_004027835.1 of Alouatta palliata. Lineage (NCBI taxonomy): Eukaryota > Metazoa > Chordata > Mammalia > Primates > Atelidae > Alouatta > Alouatta palliata. The sequence goes on along the minus strand of PVKV010001702.1, from coordinate 59,857 downwards.
AGTAACTTCAGCAAAGTCTCAGGATACAAAATCAATGTGCAGAAATCACAAGCATTCCTATACACCAATACAGACTTAAAGAGAGCCAAATCAAGAATGAAATGCCATTCACAATTGCTACAAAAAGAATAAAAAATACCTAGGAATACAACTAACAAAGGATATAAAGGACCTCTTCAAGGTGAACTACAAACCACTGCTCAAGGAAATAAGAGGGGACACAAACAGATGGAGAAACATTCCATGCTTGTGGTTAGGAAGAATCAATATTGTGAAAATGGCCATACTGCCCAAAGTAATTTACAGATCCAATGCTATCCCCATTAAGCTACCTGTGACCTGATTCACAGAACTGGAAAAAACCACTTTAAACTTCATATGGAACCAAAAGAGAGCCCGCATAGCCAAGACAATTCTAAGCAAAAAGAACAAAGCTGGAGGGAAGTCATGCTACCTGACTTCAAACTATACGACAAGGCTACAGTAATCAAAACAGCATGATACTGGTACCAAAACAGAGATATAGACCAATGGAACAGAACAGAGGCCTTGGAGGCAATACCACACATGTACAACCATCTGATCTTTGACAAATCTGACAAAAACAAGCAATGGGGAAAGGATTCCCTGTTTAATAAATGGTGTTGGGAAAACTGGCTAGCCATGTGCAGAAAGCAGAAACTGGACCCCTTCCTGACACCTTACACTAAAATTAACTCCAGATGGATTAAAGACTTAAACGTAAGACCTAACACCATAAAAACTCTGCAAGAAAACCTAGGCAAAACCATTCAGGACATAGGCATAGGCAAGGGCTTCATGACTAAAACACCAAAAGCAATGGCAACAAAAGCCAAAATAGACACATGGGATCTAATTAAACTCCAGAGCTTCTGTACAGCAAAAGAAACAATCATTAGAGTGAACCAGCAACCAACAGAATGGGAAAAAATTTTTGCAATCTACCCATCTGACAAAGGGCTAATATCCAGAATCTACAAAGAACCAGAACAGATGTACAAGGAAAAAACAAACCAATTCAAAAGTGGGTGGAGGATATGAACAGACACTTTACAAAAGAAGACATTTATGAGGCCAACAAACATATGATGAAATGTTCATCATCACTGATCATTAGAGAAATGCAAATCAAAACCACATTGAGATACCATCTCATGCCAGTTAGAATGGCGATCATTAAAAAATCTGGAGACAACAGATGCTGGAGAGGATGTGGAGAAATAGGAACGCTTTTACACTGTTGGTGGGGGTGTAAATTAGCTCAACCATTGTGGAAGAGAGTGTGGCGATTTCTTAAGGACCTAGAAATAGAAATTCCATTTGACCCAGCAATCCCATTACTGGGTATATATTCCAAAGGAGTATAAATCACTCTATTATAAAGACACATGCACACGTATGTTCATTGTATTCTGTTTACAGTAGCAAAGACCTGGAACCAACCTAGATGCCCATTGATGATAGACTGGACAGGGAAAATGTGGCACATATACACCATGGAATACTATGCAGCCATAAAAAACGGTGAGTTTGTTTCCTTTCTAGGGACATGGATGAATCTGGAAACCACCATTCTCAGCAAACTGACACAAGAACAGAAAAACACCACATGTTCTCACTCATAGGCGGGTGTTGAACAATAACACATGGACACAGGGAGGGGAGCATCACATACTGGGGTCGGTAGGGGGGAAATAGGGGAGGGACAGTGGTGGGTAGGGAGGTTGGGGAGGGATAACAATGGGGAGAAATGCCAGATATAGGTGATGGGGGGATGGAGGCAGCAAACCACATTGCCACGTGTGTACCTATGTAACAATCCTGCTGTTTTGCACATGTACCCCAGAACTCAAAGTACAGTAAAATATATTTAAAAAAAAAAAACTAAGAGAAACACATATGCTAGCTGTGGCCCACATAGGATCAGGATCATCAACATCATTGTCTTTCACTTCCGAATCCTGTCCCACTGGACAGTCTTCAGGGGCAGTAACGTGCGTGGAGCTGGCATCTCCTGTGATAACCGTGCCTTCCTCTGGAACATCTCCTGGAAGACCTGCCTGAGGCTGTTTTACACGTTACTTTTTTTTTTTTTTTTTGAGACAAAATCTCGCTCTGTTGCCCAGGCTGGAATACAGTGGCATGTGGCATGATCTCGGCTCACTGTAACCTTTGCTTCCCAGGATCACGTGATTCTCAGCCTCAGCCTCCCGAGTAACTGGGATTACAGGTGTGCCACCAATGGTTTTTGTATTTTTAGTAGAGGCTGGGTTTCTCTATGTTGGCCAGGCTGGTCTCACTCCTGACCTTAAGTGATCTGCCCACTTTGATATCCCAAAGTGCTGGGATTACAGGCGTGAGCCACTGCACTTGGCCTCTAGTTTACTCTTGTTCTATTCTTATTCTATTTCTATGTCTATTCTATTCTGTTGAGATGGAGTTTCGCTCTTGTAGCCCAGGCTGGAGTAAAATAGCTTGATCTCTGCTTACTGCAACCTCTGCCTCCCGCAACCTCTGCCTCCCAGGTTCAAGCAATTCTCCCGCCTCAGCCTCCCGAGTAGCTGGGACTTAGAGGCATGCACCACCATGCCTGGCTTATTTTTAGTAGAAACGGGGTTTCACCATGTTGGCCAGGCTGGTCTCGAACTCCTGACCTCAGGTGATCCTCCCACCTCAGCCTCCCAAAGTGCTGGGATTATAGGCGTGAGCCACTGCATCCAGTCTCTTTATTTTTTAAGAAGTAGAAGACATAGACTCTAAAAACTACAGCAAATGAATAAACCAGTAGCCTAGTTTTTTCTTATCATTATTGAGTTCTATGTACCTACAAAGTTGTGTGTGCTAGACTTCCATTTGACTGGCAGTGCTGGAGGTCTGTTGAGGGCATCATTGTCACAGATGCATGAGGAATGCATTGAGCTATGACATCCCTGTGGCTGTGACCTCACTTGGTGATAAAAAGTTTTCAGCTCCATTGTAATCTTACGGGACCGCCATTGCATACACAGTCCCTCTCCTTCCTTGACTGAAAGTCCACAGCGGCATGTGGCTGCATTTTCAGAGTGGAGCGGTCATCGCCAAAATCAACATTAACATTTGTGAAAAGTCATCCTTTGTTTATATCCCCCCACCAAGAAAAAACCATGCACCCATCAGCAGTCAGTCCCTCTTCCTGAATCCCTCTGTCATCTCCAGCCCCTGGGAACTGCAGATCTCCATGTCATCCCTGTGGATTTGTCCATTTGGGACATTCCATATGAATGGAATTGTATAATATGTGACCCTCATGTCTGTCTTCTCTCTCAGCATCATGTTTTCAAGGTTTGCCCACGTTTAGCATGATTCAGTGATTTATTCCTTTTCAAGGCTGAGTAATATTGCATCGTATGATACAGCATCTTTTTAATCCAATATTATGCTTCTCGAATGCTGGACATTTGGGTGGCCCCCACTTTTTGGCTTTTACAAATAATACTGCTTTGGACATTCTTGTAGAAGCTTTTGTGTGGACAAAGTTTCATTTCTCTGGGGTGGATTCCTAGGAGCGGAGCTGTTGGGCCATGTGGCAGCCCTGTGTTCAACCCTTTGAGGAGGGATCACTGTTTTCCAGAGCGGCAGCACCTTTGACCTTCTCTCCAGCGTCGGATGAGGGCTCCACTTTTTCCACGTCCCCACCTGCTTCTGTTCCCGTCTCTTTTTGGTTATCTTCATCCTGGAGGGTGGAGGGTGCTGTCTCATTGTGGTTGGAAAGATTTGATTTGAGCATCAGCAGCATGCCAGGGTGGTGCTGGGTGCCGCGCGAGCCTGACTCCGCTCCTTGTCCCTAAAGAGGTTGCAGTCTGGCTACAGAGTAGGGGTGCTGCTTCCGGGGTATCATGTCTGGCTTTTGCCAAATAATTGTATTTATAGAGGTGTGAGCTCCTGAGCAGGTGTGGCTGCAGTGTGTGCCAGGAGAAAGGTGGCAGGGTGTCCGAGGACACGAGCAGGGCCCTGAATGGGAGCCGCCTTGCTGTGGGCGGCTGAGTGGGGTACACCTCCGCAGGGGACAGTCGGGGCCACTGCCTTCCGCATGTGCCAGTCGGGAGAGGAGGTACGTCCTCAGCAGGTCTTCCTGCTTCCTTCTCAGCTCTGACCTCACGTTCACTCAGGGGGCCTGTCCTGGCAGGAGACCCCATCTGCAGCTCCCTCGGTGCCCCCAGGACCTGAGCCCTGCTGATGGACAGCCAGGGGTGACCAGGGCAGAAGCTGCTGGAGGCGCTATGGGAGACACAAAGGCTCGAGATGACAGAGTGGTGCGTTTAGACAGGGCAAGGCGAGTCAGGGAGGCCTCAAAAGCACAGACTTGGGGAGCGGGGGGCTGGAGGGCCAGAGGTCCCTTGGCTCTGTCCCTGCTGGGACCCTGGTGGACACCGAGGTTCAGAGAGAGTGTGACCCCTGCTGCAGCTCCAGGATGAGAGCCGGGGTCTCTGGTTCTCTTTCCAGCATTTGCGTGGCATGCAGCTGCACCATCACAAGGGCTTTCGATGAAGGACATCCCGCATCGGGGCAGGCCTGCCTGGTGGTGTGAGTGCATGGCTGTGGGAGGGTGACCGGCAGAGGGGCCTCCATGCACCTGCAGCACAGCCAGCTCCTCTGTGGACGTGGGAGCCAGGAGGAAACCGCCACGCAGCCCCATCCTGTTCTCCCTCCCTGCCGAGAGGAGGAGATGTGGGCTGTGGAAGGCTGGACGCTCCGTGGCTCCAGCGTCTGGAGACCAAAACCCTGGCCTCCCATCGAGCACCTGGTGGTCTAGAAGGGCCTTTTGTGACCCCTAGTTCACCGTCTTAGCAACTACACGAGGGGACAGCTGCAGCGTGATTCCCAGTCAGGACCCACTGTGTGAAAATCTCCGGACAGGGCAGCCTGGGGTGGCACGCGACAAATGTTTAGGTGGGCACTTGGGTGGGCCCAGGGTCTGACAGTGACGCCCCCTTGGCCTCAGTCCAGTTAGCTTCTGGCCAGCCTTGCCTGGCTCAGACAGTGGGTTCCTGAGCCAGACCCATCATCACATTCGAGTCTCCCAGCACGGCAGGCTGAGCAGAGAAGACACTTGTTGGGAAATATGGGGTCGGGGAAGTCCGTTTTTTCAAGCAAAGCTGATGGCGCTGAATCACGATGTCTTTTGGCTACAGAAGAAAGGAGTCCTGGCTGTGTGTGTTTCGGCTGTTGGTGGAAAAGAAGGGAGGGTTTCCCTCTGGGGACTGGGGAGCCCTGGTTTGTAGATGAGGAGTCCAGAGGGGAGCCGGTGCGAGGTTCCCCACTTCCTTGCTGCATCTGTCTCATTTTTACTGCAGGATTTTAACTGATGGAGGTGACTGAGGGAGGACAGCAAGATTTCCCAAAAGAAGGTTTTATGGCTTCCATTTCCCAAGAGCAGGGAGATGTGAGCCCCAGAAGCACCAGGGTTTGGTCAGGAGTCAGGAGCTGGGAGGAAGCTGAGGCCAGAGCCTTTCCGGGGGTGTCTGTGAGAGAGGCAGGGCCGGGCTGGGTGAGCAGTGCAGGCCTGGCTGGTGTGAACCACTGCAGTGGGCCTGGAGCTGTAGGGGAGGCTTTTGGTTGCCTGGCACCTGGCCCTGGGGTTCCTCAGCGCAGGGGTGGTGCGTTTTGGCTGGGTACACGGGAATTGAGGAAGGGGTGGTTGGCTTGTGCATGTAACATGTGCATCAAGGAAGCCACTCACTATCTTTGGGAGTTAGCCAGCCCTGGAAGGAGCATCTTTCCCTGTGTGTGTGACGCTCCCCTACATGTCAAAACATCATAAGACAGGAAATAAAAAAACATGATTAGTCCAGTTTTCTTATCAGAAAGGCCGGTCCTCTGTGTGGATGGAGGCGGCAGGCTGGCAGGAGCCAGAGAGGGGGATGGCACGTTTTTAGAAGGAAGAACACCCGGTACTCAGGTGTGTCCGCCCGGCCTTTTCCCACAGGAAGTCATGTTTCCAGGGTGGATGATGTCAGAACGAGACCCTCAGAGTTCAGCAGTGCTATTTAGGTTAACGCCCCACATGGCTTGTGCAATGATTAAAAGCAGTTCCAAGGTGCAGAGGACAGAGTCTGCGCTGTCCTCTGTGTGGTGTTTAAACCTCTGTTTTTCAGCAAAATAGGCCTTGATTCAAAAACCTTGCCCCTGGGGATCTATCCAGAGGGAAGAGTGAAGTGAAACTGTGAGCCTGAAGATGTTCAACTTGGCACTGTTTAGGAAAGTGAAAGGTTGGAGCAAACTGTGTTTTCCAGAACAGAGCATTGAGAGGACCTGGGCAGCTTGGTGTCTGCACAGAACAGCAGGCAGCTGTTGCAGGCACACCTGTGCCGGCTGCTGGCCGTGCGGGAAATACCTACCTCTGTTCTGAGAGTCACACTGCCCTGTGGCTGGCCCCTCGGCTGCTAGGAGTCCCTGCTGTCCCGTGAAGATTCTCCTTTTTCATCTTTGCTCGTTCTCTGTAAAGAACCTCAGCCCCCAAGTCCCCTGGACCTACCTGGGAGGCAGTGGCAGTCCTGGGCCCTGCAGAGCGGGCATGGCGTCTTTGGTTCCTTCACCTCTCCCTGTGCCTCCACTGCTGTTTCAAACTGGTTTCTCAGTGAAGGAGATGTGGGGAGAAACCTCTCCTACCGGAGCAGGGATTCCTCGTGGCAAGAACATCCTAAAGCTTTGCAAAGCTCTGGTGTTTGATGCCAGGGAAGTGGATTCATGGAAACTGCTGGAACCCTTTGAGGACTTGGATTGAGTTCCTGCATCCAGGGAAGAGGATTGTGTTCAGCCTGCTCATTGATAGAAATCCTTCTATCTCGGCCAAAGGTGGTCTCCTTGTCTCAGAGCAAGGGCAGCCCTCTCTCGTGGAATGGGCATGTTTGCTGTGTTCACTGTAGCGCCTGCAAACAGGTGTGATGCATGTGAATGCTCACTGGGACGAAGATGACGCAAGAAGAGGAACTAGACTTTCTCCCACCAGAATGTCTTCCGAGTCCTAGGAAAAGGGCTGTGACATTTTACTTTGACTTTAAAGCCAGATCTGAGAACATTTTTGGGCACGTGATTTAAATTGCAGATTTTAAGACCTCGTCTGTAGGACATCAGATTCAGTGGGAATCTTTTTAGCTGGTTTCCCAAATGATTCTGCTGCATGCCACACTGGTAAAACTCGACTTGAAGCACGAAGAGTCTCTAGGACCCACCTGTAGGATGAGAGAGCATTTGTATGGTTACGTCTGGTTTTTAACCTCTGAGCTTCATGGCAAGCCAGTGCAAGAAGGGAAAGATGGGATAACAGAATACTTTTGTCTAATATCAGATCATCTGGAAAGATTTTTCTTGGTGTTCTCATCCAGGAAGAATTTTTCTCATGTGACACAGTGTTCACAGGAGGGGTTTTGCAAAAAACAAAATGGTTTCAAATACCTTTGGCCTCAGTGAAAGCTGAGGACATAACGAATAGGCTTTGAGGTGGACACTAAACCAGGGTGGTTCTAGTGTGTTCCTGTCTCATAGTCTGAAGTGATTGAAGCATATAACTTGAACAATCATCCACAGAGGAGATCTGGACAACCGCAAAGCTTTTCTCAAAAGAAGTGAAAAAAGGAATGAGAGAAAAATGACTCACCACACATTGTGTGATTTCATTGATATGAAATACCTCAAAGTGGCCAAGGTATAGAGACCGAAAGTAATTAGTGGTGAGGGGAAGATGGAGGGAGAGGATGGGGAGGTTGAGGGGTGATGGCTAAGGGGTACAGGTTTATTTTTTTTTTTTTTGCAAATGCTCAGAGATGGATTGTGGTGATAGATACCCCACTCTGTGAACTCGCTAAAACCCACTGCATTTTACATTTTATTTAATTAATTAATTAGTTTATATTTTTGAGACAGGATCTTGCTTTGTCACCCAGGCTGGGGTGCAGTGGCACAAACATGGCTCGCTGCAGCTATGACCTCCCTAGCTAAGGTGGTCCTCTCACCTTGGCCCCCCCACCAAGTAGCTGGAATTACAGGCGCACACTACCACGCTTGGCTAATTTTTATGTCTTTATAGAGATGGGGTTTCTCCATGTTGCCCAGGCTGGTCTTGAACTTCTGAGCTCAAGCGATCCACCTTCTTGGCCTCCCAAAGTGCTGGGAGCACTGAGTTACACACTTTAAAATTGAAAGTGAATTCATTGGTGTGTGAATTCTATCTTAATACAATGTTTTCTTAAAAAAAAAAAAAAAAAAAAAAAAACTAAAAGGAAATTGACCGGTATGGCCAGAGTGTGCTGGACTGAATATAGGGTTTGGTGCCACGGAGTGTGGAGTAGCCCATGTGGCCTGTGGATGTCTCAGGGAGCTGTCAGTCACTGAGAACTTGGTAAGGGGAGCAATTGGGACTGCGGCAACCCTGGGAGCCCCCCTGAAACTCCCAGTCCCTGAGCAGTTGAATGAAAGGATCCTGTCAGCGGTACAGATGGACCGAGCTGGAATACACCCCTGCCCTCTCCTCCCAAGTCCGTGTTGGACACTGTTTTGCATTTCCCCAAATCTGTGAGGACAAGGGGATTGCCGGCGCTGCATCACGCTCCCTTCACTGCCCCCGAGATGTTTTTCTCTTCAGCTCTGGGGCTGCGGGGCTCCTTCTTGTAGCAGGGAGAGCACTGTCCAGGTGTGGAATGTTTTTTTTTTTTTTTTTTTTAGGATGGAGCAGGCTCTGTCCCCAGTTCCTTCAGCAGAAGCCTGGGTCTCTCAGCATCCACTGAGCCCCAGGCCAAGTGGAGGGAAGCGGGTGGGTGGAGCAATCCGCTCTCCAGCTGCAGCGGATTTCCTGGCACTCGCAGAACAGTCTGCCGGTAGGAAAGAAGTGAGACGAGTGTGAATATAAACAAAAGCACATTACAGGAATATACATATATACCTGTGTATTTTGAATGAAAAGGACCAGGTGGCAAGAGCTGAGACCAGGTATGCACCACTAAATACTGGGGATGGTTTTGCAGCCCCTGGAGACCCCTTTGGACTGAGGCTGCCTTCAGAAGCTCCCTTGCAATGATCAAAAGCTGCTGTTCTTCACGGACTCATTGGAGCATCTGATGAGTCTTCTGAAGAATGGACACCTCAGCACACGCCCTTGTCCTTTGTGGAATCCCCGGCGGTTTATTATCATTCCCAGAGAGCCCCCGTCAGGCACCAGGCAGGCCCCTGGGATCTAGTCTGGCAGAGACCCCCGCAAGTATTTCTCTCTAGTCAGCTCTCATAACAGGTGCTCAGTCGATGAGGCCAGATGGAGACCCTCACCCCCAGAGCAGGTGTGCTGTTTGGTAGTCCAGGGACGCAAGCAGCACAGAGCGCCTCCTGCAGGAGCACCCAGCACACTGACACCAAGGCAGGACTCCTACCTGCTGCGTGTTCTGCCACAAGGGACGGCGGCTGCCTGGCTTTGCAGCTCTCTCAGAAGTTCACTGATTGAAGATTGAGGAGCTGGGTCTGTGTGTGACGCACATGCCGGTGGGAGCGGGCGCTGTGGCTGTTCCTGATTCTGAGAGGAGGCATAACCTATGCAAGAGCAAGCACCCAGGTATCCCCCAGGACAGGGAAGCTTGACTCCCTCCACACCGTGCTTGGCTGGGCTCCTGTGAACCGAAGCTCTCTCCTGGGTCAGCCCTGCACATGGGTTTTCCTGAGGCAGGGCGTGGGAGGGTGTGTCTGATTGGCTGCACCCAGAGTCGCTCACTACAAATCACAAAGGGGATTTCTTGATGAGAACGATCATGAAAGTCCTTGCAAGGCTCCGTGCTTTTCCTCAGATCCGCAATCACAGCGACATTTGTCCGGGTCTGGGGGCTGGCGTCGCCTCCTCCTTCCAGGGTCGGCCTGGCTGGTTCTCAACCAGCTCTCTCCATCTGTGGTGAGAAGAGGAGAGCCAGGGCCCGAGAGGGAGTTCTGCTTGAAGCGCAGTGGGTTTCACTCAGAGGACTGGGCCAAGTGTCCTCACTGGTGAGGGGCAGTGGGTGATGGTGCTTCTTACTTCTGCGGACGCCTTGCCCTGGAGGTGTGTAATGCTGGGCATCCCGACAGGACCATGAAATTGATTGTTTTTCATTTTCCTGGCCTGTGATCTCCCAGAGTTTGGAAACCTCTGCTGTAAGCCATAGGGGTGTGTGTGTGTGTGTGTGTGTGTGTGTGTGTGTGTGTGTGTATGCCTTAGGCAGAATTTATTGAGCAATTATATCTCAGCTGTGTGCCGACTGTCTTCCTACACTGTCTTGTTAAGCCTCCAACCTGCCTTTGACAGATAAGGAAACCGAGACTGGAGATTCAGTTACTCACCAGGGATCTCACCTAGGGGAATCAGAATCAGGATTCCAAGCCATTGTTTTGTATCCCAGAGACTGTCCATTGGTCCCACTTGCTATGCCAGCCACTCTATCCTGGGAGCTCCTTTGAGGCAGGGCTGTTTTATACCCATCTGTAATGTCTATGGCACATGCCAAGGACTCAGGAAGGGAGGGTGGGGAGGAACACTTGGGTGCATAGCCCTGTCCTGGCAACGTAACGTCCCCTGGAGCTATCTGAGATTTGGAAAGCAGCATCGGGCTAGGGTGTATGGGGTTGGGATTCTTTCTCACCTTGATCTATAGCCTCACCCAGTCCATCCTCAGAGCCTTCTGCACGTGCTGGGCTCTGGTGCGCATCCCTCGTCCTCTCTCCCCCACACTTTCCCATCTCCCCTACACTTCTTCTGGGGATGCCCTCCTTCCCAGGATAGCTTCTCTCTGCCCTGGCGGTGCCCACTTCAAGCTCATGCCCCTCCAGGGCATCCTCCTGCCACACCAGGCACAGAGTGGGGCCCCTGGGAACACCACTGCATGGCTTTCTGTGCCCCCCTTGGGTTTAAATACAGTGATGCTGAAATAGTTGGATGTTCAGGGCAACGTTGGACCCCTTCATGTGTGGTTTTTAGGCATCTTAAAACCCTTAAAAGCTTTTCTGGGGAGCCCTCAGACTGCCAAACCCAGTGTAACCCTCGGACGCCAATCTTTTTTTAAATGGAATTCATTGAAATATAGGTAAGCCTGCCACAGAAGCAGGCAGGAACACAGAGGAATTCTTCACCCGCATTTCACTCTCCAGCCTGGAGAGGCAAGAGTGACCCCATGTGTGCCACCTTCCAGAGAGGCCTGTTGCAGGGTCAGCCTTCAGCGACGGTCTAGTTAGAGCTGTTCAGATTCTGGAAATGAGGGCTAGAAGATCTGGCCGAGGGAGAGACACGGGTCACACGGGCAGCTGGCCCTGGCACCAGTGCTGTCCTGCTCTGTGGATTTGTTTTTGCTTCCTGGTTAAACTTTACCTGCATCTCAGCAAAGCCCTGAAAATAGAAACTTTGTTATTTCCCCTTTTCATGGAAAGAAGAAGGAAAAAATCAGAGCAAATGTAATTCACCGAAACAGGCAAACAAGCCTAATGTAGGAAGCTTGGCCTATCTGAGACTGTTGGAAATAAAATTTAAAGTGGGCCAAGCACGGTGGCTCACGCCTATAATCCCAGCACTTTGGGAGGCTGAGGCCGGCCGATCACCTGAGGTCAGGAGTTCGAGACCAGCCTGGCCAACATGGTGAAACCCTGTTTCTACTAAACATACAAAAATTAGCTGGGTATGTTTGTGCGCACTCATAATCCCAGCTGCTTGGGAGGCTGAGGTAGGAGAATTGCTTGAACTGGGGAGGCAAAGGTTGCAGTGAGCTGAGATCGCACCACTGCACCCCAACCTGGGCAACAAAGTGAGAGTCCGTCTCAAAAAATAAAAATAAAATTAAAGTGTTGGCTGAATCCAGATGTTCCTGCTTTTTTCTTTCCATGATTCTTTTTTATTTTTATTTTTATTTTTATTTTTTTTTTGAGGCAGGGCTTCTGTCTGTCACCCAAGCTGGAGTAAAGTGGCCCAAGCTGGAGTAAAGTAAGTTTACTGCACCCTCGACCTGCTGGGCTCAGTGATCCTCACTCCTCAGCTTCCTGAGGAGCTGGGACTATAGGCAGGCACCACCATGCCCGGCTCATCTTTTTTTTTTTACTATTACTTTTTGTAGAGACCAGGGTCTTGCTGTGTTGCTCAGGGTCTTGCTGTGTTGCCCAGGGTGGTTTCAAACTCCTGCCCTCAAGCAATCCTCCCACCTCAGCCTTCCGAGTAGCTGGGACTACAGATACGAGCCACCATGCATCTCATATTTTTACTTTTATTTTTTGTAGTTGCTGCGACTTGCTATGTTGTCCAGGTGGTTTCGAATGCCTGGCCTCTAGCGATCCTCCTGCCTCGGCCTTGCAAAGTGCTGGGGTTGCAGACATGAGTCACTGCGCCCAGCCTTGGCATTTTTCGTATATTACAAATGATCAACCGTTAGCCGAGGTAGCAAGCTAGTCTTTTGGAGGTGTGGTAGACAAGCTCTGTAACTGCTGTGGTTCCATAGCCGTGGGTGTGAGCACAGCGCGGTCTCCTTGTCCGTCCGGAGGTAGGCTGGCGGGGGTGCGGGGCTGCTGGCTTGCTCTAAATGTTTCCGCTCCTGTTCTTCCTGGACTCTGAGCAACAGTTGCAGATCCGTCTTTCTGTGTAAATTCTGCCTGGATGTTTTCAGAGGGAGTAGTTTGGTTTCCAAGAGCTGTTCAACAGTCACAATATAACCTCTAAGGAATAGTTAATTAAATGCCCAGAGGAGATCCAGGTGCTCGGATGCAGTTGGTCTGTGCAGCTGCCACAGGTTCAAGCCCATCGTGGAGCTGCCCCGCGCATGTGCCTGTCCAGAGATGGAAGCAGTGGGAGGGAATTCAGAAACAGAACCTTTTGCGTTAACACCCTTCTCCTTCCATCAGTACAGGCAGACGTGTACTCTGGAGAGTGTGTTCGTGTACTTTTTCTTTGTGTTCAAGGAGTAGTCATTTTAGGAAACGTGGAGGGTTCCATGCAGGCTGGCGCCGGGCACATGGAGAGAAATTGGACCTGGCTCCTGTCTGGACGGGGACAGGGCCGATGAGAGCTCAGCCCTGATAGGAGCTTTTCTCCCCAGAGGACCCCAGCCCCATTTCACCTGCTGCAGCCCTGGGAGAACACAGAGCTAAGGGGCCTTTCCTTTCTCCCAGATCCTAGCAGCCATCCAGAAATGACGGTCGACATGGTCAGGGGACCATCCCTGGCCCTCTTCCCACTGTGACCCTGCGGACTCTGCCACCAACTAGCAGATACATAATATGTCTGACCCCAAATGCCCAGATACACATTAGGAGTGGCTTGGTAGGTGTGAGGGAGGGAGCATTAGTAGGCCCACCCCTCTCTGGAACTTTCCTCCTGGTGAAATTTGGAAATGTGGTGCTTCCCCTACATCTTGGAAACCTCTGGGTGGTCGACTTGGACTTCTCAAAGTTGAGTGCTAAGAAACAGCGTGAGGGACTGGGGAAGGAGGTTGCAGGGGGCTCTCCCTCCTGGCACGTGGGTCTCCCGGTGCTGCCTCCCGAGGGGTTGTGCAACCTCTGCTGGAACCTGGCAACAGGGGCGCAGGCAGGAGCTGCAGGGTGGAGATTCTTGGAGGAGTGCCCAGCGGGGGCATGGGCAGAGCCCTGGGGCGCTGCTGGATTTGCCACTGATTGAGAGTCAGGGGTGCTGGCCTGTCAGGGTGGTCCTGGTCAGCTGCCCTCTGGCCTGAGAGAGGCGTGACCACCAGATTTTCAGATGACCCAAAGCTAGGAAGAATACGGACTGGATGCAGGGTGGAGACTGTGAGAAAAGGGGCCACCCCGCAGGGTGGGCCTGTGCTGAGAGGCCGTGTCCTGGGGTACTTCTACGGTCAGGCCTCTGGCTGTGAAGGCCATGGGAACTTGAGTCTGAGTAGCTCAGTGCGCAAGCTACTGCCTTCATGAAGAAGAGGAGGGAGAGCAGGGCAGGGAGGGAGGGAGGAGGGAGGCCAGGCTGACATGAGCAGAGCTGGCTGTCCCCTGCCTGCCCCAGCTCCATCCGGGACCAGGTGACCTGTCCCTGCCCGAACCTGGACAGCATCCCATGGATGGGCCGTTGGGGAGGTGGAGTGCTCCGAGCCCTGCCTCCTGCCCCTGCTCCGAGCCCTGCCTCCTGCCCCTGCCCCTGCTCCGAGCCCTGCCTCCTGCCCCTGCCCCTGCTCCGAGCCCTGCCTCCTGTTCCTGCTCGGAGCCCTGCCTCCTGCCCCTGCTCCGAGCCCTGCCTCCTGTTCCTGCTCCGAGCCCTGCCTCCTGTTCCTGCTCCGAGCCCTGCCTCCTGTTCCTGCTCCGAGCCCTGCCTCCTGTTCCTGCTGCAAGCCCTGTCTCCTTTTCCTGCTCGGAGCCCTGCCTCCTGCCCCTTCCCAGGACTTGTTGCACGTGGCTCCAGCGTGACCCTTATCACTCAACAGTCCTGGGAAAGACAATGAGTTTGTCGCAGCAGGAAGGTGCATTCCTGGTCTTCTTTTCTGTGTCTCTGTCAGGCTTAGACTAGGGTCGTCTTGGAAGGAGACACTGGTCCCAGCTGAGACCTCAAGGGGACCCTGTTCTCAGAAACCCTATTTTCCCATAAAAGTGCAAGGGTGTGGCTGGCAGGAAACAAGCGCTGGGGTGTCAGAGTGAAGCAGCCCTGCCTTGGGAGTCCCGTGCCGCAGCCTTCACCTGGCGGGGGGAGCAAGCAGCACCTTGTGGTGCCTCTTTCGTCGGAGCTGTCACCCGAGAACTTGTCCATGGGGTCCCTTCCTGGCACAGGCTCACCTAGCAGCACAGATGGGAGGTGCACCGGGTTCTGTTACCTGCCCTCGGGACACTCCTGCAAAGCTGCACCGTCAGCCCCGCAGGGACCTCTGCCTGTGCCCTGAGCTGGGGGCCTGTTGCTGCGGTTACTATGTGAGCACACCCCTTCCAGATCACTTCCCCTGCAGTTTATGGGTTTTTTTTTTTTTTAATTTATATCTTTAGCTTTTACAAAACTAACATATTCTTGTAAATCCAGTGAGACCTCAGTTTCCCCACCCGTGGCCTGTAATTCGCAGAACAGGACATCTGTGTTCAGGGCTCCCCCAGGCTGCCCACCCCCCTCACGAGGCTAATTCACGAGGAGGATTCGCAGAGTCCTTAGTGAAGCTGTTTTAGTGACAGGCAGAGTTCATGACAGTGAAGGGTGGAATCAGCAAAGGCCTGTGGGGCAGAGTCCCGGAGAGACCAGGCACCCGCTTCCTGCATCCTCTTCCGGGGAGGCACGTGGACGGCTCCCAGCGAAGATGTGTGCAGCACACATGGAGTCCGGCCCCCTGCAGCGTGCTCCAGAGCCTCGGAGCCAGGACTTTTCTTGAGGGTTCTTTGCATGGGTATGCCTGGCCTTAGTCCCCAGGGCCCCCAGAGGTCATGCTGCTACCACGTGACTTGGGGTTCCCACTGTACTGCGTGTTGCTAGCACAGGCCATCTGATGTGGCTCAAGGCCCCAGGTAAACTCAGGCACTCTTACCACACTGGATGTTCCCGGGGCTCAGAGGCGCTCTCCCGTGAGCCCGGGAAGGGCCCAGTCTTTCTTTGGAGTGTATAGGGTTTGGACAGCCCAGGCCTGCTGATTTAACCCTCTACTGCACTGCAGTATTTAAATGTCTGGCACCTGGTCCAAGCTGCACTGGGTCACTTCTTGGTTTGACCATTTATTAGCTCTCTGATTTAGATACTTTTTTTTTTTTTTTTTTTTTGAGACAGACTCTCACTCCGTCACCAGGCGCCAGGCTGGAGTGCAGTGGCACGACCTCGGCTCACTGCAACCTCCGCCGCCCGGGTTCAAGCAATTCTCCTGCCTCAGCCTCCCAAGTAGCTGGGACTACAGGCACGCGCCACTACACCCAGCTAATTTTTTTTTTTTTTTTGTATTTTTAGTAGAGACAGAGTTTCACCATGTTGACCAGGATGGTCTCGATCTCTTGACCTCGTGGTCCGCCCACCTCGGCCTCCCAAAGTGCTGGGATTACAGGCGTGAGGCACCGCGCCCGGCCTGTGATTTAGATACTTTTTATCTCTTTGTCTTCTTGTTGGTGAAATAGGGGTTGTCACAGTGCCTACCTCTTAGGCGTGTGGGAGATGGACTGGTTGGCAAATGCTGACCGCTAAGGTCTTGGCAAAGGTTGGTTGCCTCCTCACCATCTCCAGAAGACAGGGGAGTACATCTCCCTAGACCCTGCGCCTCCCCCTCACAGATGCTCATTACATTGGTGTGACCCTTGATTCCTAAAGCTGACCCCGTCCTTGCAGGTGGTGCCTGAGGTCACCGGAACCCCACAGGCCCACATGCTCTGTGAGCGTGCCTGTGTGTGCCGTCCTGTGGACACGTGGTGTTTTCCATATCTAGATTTGCTACTTATTTTGCTGCCCACAGAAAATTTGGAAAGTAGAGAAAAGGGTTAAAGTCACCCAGCCCCAGCGCCAGCTGTCCTGATGGCATCTGGCTCCACTTCCTCTGGGGTAGTTTCCCACAGCTGTGACATGGGTCAGTGCCATGCCTGTTGTGGCCTCCTGCGTGCTCATGGTCTCCACCAGGAAAGGTGAGCCTCGACACAGCCGGCAGTGGAGCTGGCCAGGTGGATGGAGGCAGCCTTGCTGTGCCCTTCGGGTGGGACCTGGTCAGGAATCTCACGTGGACAAGAGGATTGTCCATAGTGTGCTCTGGCTGGCCTGACTCAGAAACTTCCCTTTTTTTTTTGTTTTGAGACAGAGTCTCACTCTGTCACCAGGCTGGAGTGTAGTGGCACGATCTTGGCTCACCTCAACCTCCGCCTCCCAGGTTCAAGTGATTCTCCTGGCTCAGCATCCTGAGTAGCTGGGATTACAGGCATGCATCACCACTCCCAGCTAATTTTTTTGTATTTTTAGTAGAGACGGGGTTTCACCATCTTGGGCAGGCTGTCTCGAACTCCCAACCTTGTGATCTGCCCGCCTTGGCCTCCCAAAGTGCTGGGATTATAGGTGTAAGCCACCATCCCTGGCTGACTCAGAGACTTCTAAAGGTCACCTTTGGTGACTCTGAGTGCTGGCTGCTTCCCTGGTGGGTCATTCTGGCCAACATCGAACCCCTTTGACACCTGGGCAGAGCCACCTGGCAGCCAGCTCCTGAGGAGGGGTCGCCTAAGGTGTGGGTATGATGCTGAGCATGGAGTTGGAGGACCCAGCTTCTAGCTCTGCCTTTTCTGCCCAAGGGGCTGGGAGTACCCTCATCTCTCTGCCCTCAGTCTATGGACCTCTGAAATGGGTTCAGTCACCCACCCACCTGCCAGGTAGACTGTTCTTAAGGTACAAGGCCTTGAGCTGCAGAAAGTGGCTTGTTATGTGCCCTCTGTGCTTCCATGTGCATTCTGAGATGTGGTTCCGTGACCTGTCTGGGGCCTGAGGGGAGGAATGAGGAGGGGATGGGGCTGGGGAACCAGTGGCCTCTGGGCTGAGGTCCTATCCGGGCTGTCACCAGTCAGAAGGGTGTGTCCACCAGGCCCGTGCAGATGCCTTAAAGGCAACGAGTTGTTTGTGCGACTTGCACCCACATAGTCAAGCAGCCATTCATTCACTTGGCACATGGTGACTAAGCACCTACTTTGTGCCCATGAGCCATATGGGCACACCCCTGCCCCACACAGCTGTGAAGACTCAAAGATTCAGATAAGCCAGAACCTGTACCAATAACAATGATCTGTCAGTACCCGGTAGAACAGGGGACCCTAATCGATTTGGGGGCTGCGCTCATGGCTGTGCCCCTGAAATATGGCATTGACAGAAGCCACTGGGCAGGTTCCCGGAGGCGGGTTCGTTACTTGGGTCAGAGCGACTGGGGGGGACTGGAGGAGGTACCTGGTGCCTGCCTCCCTCTCACATTCAGTCCTCCCCAGGGGTAGACCATGTGCTGCTTCTGGACTTCAAAGCTGGCTCTACCACCCTCAGAGTCTGTGTGCTGGGCGTGGACGGGTCTCTGCTTTGTACCTATTCTGTGGCCATGAACCCACCTATACTTCTCAGTCTTGCTTTTCTTATCTGTAAAATGGGAACAGCCACTAGATTTATCTTAAAACTGAAGTCATCAGTGTCTGGGCTTGCAAGAGAACCAGCTCATAGTGACCCTCATTCAGGAGCCTCTGCTGTGCAGGTGACCGCCGTCTGTGGCCAGGTCAGCAGCAGCAGCTCTGACCATCGTGGCGCTGGAGTGCAGTGGACACAGCGTGGTGATCACGTGGCACACGCCAGCTCGGCACAGTCTCCGGGCAGGCAGTGGCGGCACAGCTCTCCCGAGGCATGGGAAGACGTGCTCGTCCCTGGGATTGCAATGTATCTTATGTATCCAGGATCTCATGTATCCGGGATATCATGTATCTATGAGAGCAGAGGTGCTTCTTATAGCTGAGGCCTCTCTCTTTGCTGTGCCTCAGATTTCCAGCTTTGTCAAGTTGGAATACCAGTGGAGGGCCTGTGGTTGCTGTGGATAAGGGACAGTTGGGGAGGGGAAGGCATCTCATCTGCAGGGACTCCACACAGCCTGATTGGAAGAGTTACTCTCTATCTTGGGAGAAACTTTTGGGCGCTGCTAATTGTCTTAAACTATCGTGTCTGTCTCTCTGATGGCTCCGGGGAGGTCGGGGAGCCTTTATGTTGTTCACTGATACATCCTCTTGGCCTGCAGCAGTCCCTGCCTCATTGCAGGTGCCCAGTATTTGTTGAATGCCCCACTGAACAAAGCTTTGAGCACACACCTTTATTTACAAGTAGGGTTTTCCCCATATGACAGTCACTAAAAGATCTGAAGTGTGTGTGTGTGTGTGTGTGTGTGTGTGTGTGTGTGTGTATTAATTGAGACTTGATATCTCTCTGTGGTCTGGTGACTGAGGACAAATACATCTGACCACGTGTGAAATTCCTGACTGAGCATGCAGATAAAGGCTTGAAGACAAAAATGACAGCAGTGGGAAGAGAATTATTGTCTGAGCCATACCCATGGTGTTGGTTAACATGTGGCTGCCACTGGGGAAAATGGTCTGGCAGATCCTAAAAAGTTAAATGTAGAGTCACATTAAATGTAGAGTGAAGTTATATGTAGAATGACGTTAAATGTAGAGTTAAGTCAAATGTAGAGTGAAGTTAAATGTAGAGTTAAGTTAAACGTAGAGTTAGCATATGAGCCAGCAGTTCCACTCCTGGGTGTGTCTCCAAGAGAAATGGAATCATAAGTACGAGTGAAAACATTTACATACATGCTCATGGCAGCATTATTTGTAATAGCTCAAAACTGGAATCAGTCAGATGTTTGTCAGCCGAGTAATAAGTAAACTGTGGTATACCCATACGATAGGATGTGACTCGGTCTGAAAAGGAATGGATGACAGACGTGGGCTCCTGCGTGGATACACCTTGAGGACATTATGCCAGGTGAAAGGAGTCAGATGCCGAGGCCACATGTGATGTGACTCCATTTACCTGCAGGGTCCAGCATGGGCAGATCCATACAGGCAGAACACAGACTAGCGGCTGCCAGAGGCCGGGGGTGGCTGTGAATGGATTTGGAGTTTTAATATGGGGTGCTGAGAATGTCCTGGCATTAGATAGTGGTGATGGTTGCACAACATGGCTAAAAACCAGTAAATACTTTAAAGTGCTAAATTCTATGTGATATGAATTTTATCTATCTAAAAAATTGCTAAGGAAACAAACTCCCTAAAAGATTTCTGTTGATTTTGTTCAACGTGAAGTCTCAAGCCCTTGGGGAGAGAACTAGGCACATGGGGGCATTCATCAAGTAAATGATGACAGCAGGGATGGGTCTTTTTTTTTTTTTTTTTTTTTTGAGACAGTGTTTCACTCTGTCACCCAGACTGTGTGCAGTGGTGCAATCTTGGCTCATGGCAACCTCTGCCTCCCGGGCTCAAGTGATTCTCATGCCTCAGCTTCCTGAGTAGCTGGGATTATAGGTGCCCACCACCATGCCTGGCTAATTTTTGTATCTTTAGTAGAGACAGGGGTTTCACCATGTTGGCCAGGCTGGTCTCAAACTCCTGACCTCAAGTGATCCGCCCACCTCGGCCTCTTAGAGTGCTGGGATTACAGGCGTGAGCCACTGCACTGGGCAGGGATGGGTCTTTCTGAGCCATTTTGGAGAGGGGATGCAAGGAGACCCCAGTTTGCTGTGCCAGAGAGCCTTTGACAATTCTAGAACCTTACTAGTCTCTCTCCCTTTTCAACAGAAAGAACGAGAGACGACGCCAGGTGTGGTGATTTACTCTGTAATCCCAGCACTCTGGGAGGCTGAGACAGGTAGATTACAAGGTCAGGAGTTCGAGACCAGCCTGGCCAACATGGTAAAACCTTGTCTTTACTAAAAATAGAAAAATTAGCTGGGCATGGTGGTACATGCCTGTAATCCCAGCTACTCGGGAGGCTGAGGCAGGAGAATTGCTTGAACCCAGGAGACAGAGATTGCAGTGAGCCAAGATCATGCCATGGCACTCCAGCCTGGGCAACAGAGCAAGACTCCATCTTGGGGAAAGAAAAAAAAAAAAAAGAACCAGAGGCAGGCTAAGAGCCTTGGGTAGATGAAAGCATGGAGTTAGAATTTAAGAACCGTCACATTCATTTGCATATATATTTATTTTTGAGATAGGGTCTTGCTCTGTTGCCCAGGCTGGAGTGCAGTGGTGTAATCGTGGCTCACTGCAGCCACAGCCTCAAACTTCTGGGCTCAAGGAATCCTTCTGCCTCAGCCTCCCAAGTAACTATGACCCCAGGCATGCATCACCATGCTTGGCTAATTTTAAAATATTTTGTAGAGACAGGATCTCACTATGTTGCCTGGTCTGGTCTCGAATTCCTTGGCCCATGCAATCCTCCTGCCTCAGCCTCCCAAAGTGCTGGGATTTCAGGCGTGAGCCACGGCACCCGGCCCACCACGTTTATTTTTATGGCTGACTGTCCTCTGTGGCAGGCGGTGCCCATGCCAGGCTCACTCTTCTTCCTCAAGGGAAGGTTTCCCCTCAGAAAAGAATATTTTTGTTCTGTGTGATTTTAGCATTCAAATTCTAATTTGAGTGATACATTCAAAAACTTTTCTTTCTTTTTTTTTTATTTTAATGTATTTGGGCTCTGGGGGACATGCGCACATCCTGCAGGATTGTTACATGGGTACATACGTGCCATGGTGGTTTGCTGTCTCCATCCTCTCCCCCAACCCCCCACCCCCACCCCCCACCGTTGCCTACATCAGGCATTTCTCCCGGTTTTATCTCACCCCCTCCTCCCCATCAAAAACTTTTCTTAAAGCTTGTAAGTCTAATTTTACAACAATTTCTCTATTTATGTCTAGTTGATTTTATGATCCTTGAAGAGTGGGCCTCTGATTACAGTGGGATCTCATTTACAAACCTCAATTCTTGTTTTGGATATGTAAGTAATCCTTATCAATCTCAGTATACTGAAAATAGGGGGAATCTTAAATTCTCTGAAACATCTAAGAAGTGTTTTCACTTTTCTTAAAATTGTGCTTTCAGTATAAAGTCTCATGTCTCCATCAATCAGTCATTCACTTGCTTATTTTGGCTGTGATGAGAAGATTAATTGGTTAGACACTTTTAATCCTAAATATAAACAGATACTCTACGTAAAAGTGAGGCCTGTTTCTGGATTTCACATGCAATACGTGTCAGGCGGCTTTGGTTTCTTTCTTTATCTCTGTCCTTAGGTTTAAGCCTTCTTGGGATTGTAAACTGTAGACCCACAAAGGAAGCAGACTGGACCTCTAAGTCGCTGGAGTTGACCTTTGACAAGGGCTGGTGTAACGCTGGGACCCAGGAGTTGCCTCTTCCCTCATGGTCCTTGCCCCCAGGAAGGGCTCTCTGCAGCCATAGCATGTCTTCTGTGATTCGTAGAGAGCTGGGTCCTGCTGTCCACCACCCGCTGCTCGAGTTCACTGGTACTCTGTTCTCTGCGTCTGTCTGTCTGGGCCCGCCCCCTTCCATCGGCACCTGCCCTTTGGATCCAGCCACTAACATCCTGCTTCATGGCTTAATTCTCAGTTAACACAGAGTGAGGTGATTTAGAAGAGTGCAAGTGAGTGGTGTTGGGATTTGAGGCCACCGAGAGAGCGGGGCTGAGGCAGCGGCAGCCTGCCCCGACTTCCTGTAGCCCCCACGCCCAGTCCCCTGGGTCTGAGCCTCACATCTGTCTCTGATGCTGGGGTTTGTTCATGACATCGGCTCCATCAGGCGCCCACTGCTTAGCTGTCCCTGAGAGTAACTGTGGTCCCATCAGAGCAACCACCTACAGACCAGCATCCCTAGATGTGGCCTCAATGACCACTTTGAACACAAAACTTTTTTGGGGGTTGCTGCCTGAGTACCTGCCTGTCCACCCCATCCTGGAGTGGGTGGTGATGTGTTTGGTGTCCATAAGGCTTGGGGGTCTCTCTGTGCTTTGTTTTCCCTGGAAAATGGGACTGATCTTGCTCTTGGCCCAGCCCTTCCCGCCAGTGGCACTGCTGTGTGCTGAACGGTGCCCGTGCAAGTTCGCAGGTTGAAGCTCTCACCCCAGCACTCAGAATGTGACCTCATTGGAGGTAGGGTCTTTAAAGAGGTCATCAAGTTAAATGAGGCCATAGGGTGGGCCTGATCCACTGTGACTGGTGTCCTTCGAAGGAGACAGCTGTATAAAGACACAGGGAAATGACTGTGCCCTGCCCAGGCAAAGGAGAGGACCCTGGAACAATCTGTGCCTGCAGAGGGACCCATGCTGCCTGGATCTGGGAATCCTGGCCTCTGGGGGCGTGGGACAGTGTGTTTCTGTGGTTACAGCTGCCTGGTCTGCGTACTTTGCCACCACAGCCCTGGCTGACTCGTGCAGTCACCAGGGCTGGAACAGGCTGGAGAGCCCTGGACGGGGATCAGGAAGTGGCTAGGGGCAGGTGGGAGGGGGACTCTGGTCCTAACAGTCATACCAGTGCCCTTTGACCTCATAAACTGTGGCTCTTTGTAGCCTGTTTTCTCATGATGGAGACCCCAACACCTCCTCTGGATGGGGTCCCTGGGATATGGAACAGCTCTGCTAATTATCGGGGAGCCCAGGAAATGAGTTATTGCTGGGGTGTTTGTGCAACACACACACACACACACACACACACACACACACACACACACACACACACACACACAGTCCCCTTGATGTGGAATTGCTACAAGGCTCTGATGAGATGGCTGAGAACCCATAGGCTGTGATTCCAGACTGGCCGCAGAAGCCCTGTCTGCCTGTGGTTTGAGTTGATTTATGAATGTAATTTGTGGGGGAATCTGGCTTTTTAGTAGAGCTGGGTGTCTGCATCCCTGGAGACCATTTGTCTCTGTGTATCTAACATGGCAGGAAAGAGAGGAAGGACTTTCTTTTTCTAGTACTTTCTAGACAGCCAGGTCTGGTTTTGCAGACTTCTTCAGGAAGAGCAAGCTGTGCTGGTTCTTGTCTGCACCGGATGTTTGCCTTTGACAAGGAAGCTCTCCCCATTAAAGACGCAGATCTTATACAAGGTGCTTCATCTTTTCCTCTCGCCCCGCCTGCGATGTAATTAAGGAGGTATGATTACATTCCCCGGGTCTCGCCTTTGTCTTTCCCCTTTATGAGCTGATCGCCTCCGATAGCGTGGTAACTTCTCTAGGAAGAAGAAAGCCTTGATGAATGTAGATCTCTTTGCAATCTGCTTTTTTAAGTGAATATTCCAGTCATGAGTGAAGACAGAAAGTATGAAATTGGATTGATTAAGTCACTTTCCTGGTAAAGGCGAGGCTTTTCCACCCAGGGTGGTGCACATTGCTCCTTTCACCCTTACCTGTGTTTCTTTTCATTTGAAATCTCCATGAAGGCTCAGGTTCTGGTCTTTTTTTATAGAAATGGATTTTCGCTCTTGTTGCCTAGGGTGGAATGCAATGGTGCAATCTTGGCTCACTGCCACCTCCGCCTCCCGGGTTCAAGCAATTCTCCTGCCTCAGCCTCCCAAGTAGCTGGAATTACAGGCACGCGCCACCACACCCGGCTGATGTTTTGTATCTTTAGTAGAGACAGGGTTTCTCCATGTTGGTCAGACTAGTCGAACTCCAGACCTCAGGTGATCTACCTGCATTGGTCTCCCAAAGTGCTGGGATTACAGGCGTGAGCTACCATGCCTGGCCAGGTTCTGGTCTTTCTAATTACAGTGGGGAAAGCTTGGGACCTTCCAACGTTATCCTGCCCCATTCAGGAAACAGGATTCCTACAAGCATCACAAGTGTGGATTCTGACATAAAAGAGCAGTTTTGTTTGATGTACTGGTAAATGAGTGCTCATAGTCACAGCCTAACAGTCTTCAAGGACCACAGGTCACAAAGAACGGAGTGGAGAGTTATCATGGGCTGCACTGTGTCCCCTCCCCAAATTCCTAAGTTGAACCTCTAAGCCCCAGGACCGCAGAGTGCAGCTGTATTTGGAGACAAGTAATTCAGTTAAGTTGGGGTCATATGGATGGACCCTAATCCAGAGGCCTGGTGTCATAAGAAGGTGAGATGAAGGCCAGGCGTGGTGGCTCATGCCTGTAATCCCAGCACTTTGGGAGGCTGAGGTGGGTGGATCACTTGAGGCCAGAGTTTGAGACCACCCTGGCCAATGTTATGAAACCCCATCTCTACTAAAAACACAAAAATTAGCCAGGCACCACAGTAAGTGCTGTATTCTCAGCTACTTGGGAGGCTGAGGCAGGAGAATCACTTGAACCTGGGAGGCAGAGGTTACAGTGACCTGAGATCACGCCACTATGCTCCAAGCCTGAGCAACAGAGCCAGACTCTGTCTTAAAAAAAATTAAAAAAAACACTAAAGTTAAGGGCTGGGCGCAGTGGCTCACACCTATAATCCCAGCACTTTGAGAGGCTGACGTGAGCACTTGAGTCCAGGAGTTCAAGACCAGCGTGGCCAACATGGTGAAACCCCGTCTCTACTTGAAATACAAAAATCAGCCAGGCATGGTTGCCTGTAGTCCCAGCTACTGGGAGACTGAGGCAGGAGAATCGCTTGAACCTAGGAGGTGGAGGTTACAGTGAGCTGAGATCATTCCACTGCACTCCATTCTGGGCAACAGAGTGAGACCCTGTCTCAAAAAAAAAAAAAAAAAAAGAGATGAGGAAACAGATATACAGGGAGGGACGACCCTGTTAGGACACAGGGAAAAGGTGGTGTCTGCAAGCCAAGAAGAGAGGCCTCAGGAGGACCCAGCGCTGTGCGGACTCCAGCCTCCTGGATGTCAGATAATACATGTCTGTTGTGTAAGCTGCCTTGTCTGCAGCTGTGTACGGCAGCCCGAGCCAAGACCTCCGAGGTGATGGGCAGCGGCCTGTCTCCCCATAACACACAGGTGTGTCAGTTCTAAATTGTGAATGAGGACATAGCGTGGAGGGGGATACAGCTGAGCTGAGCGTGCTGCGAATGCTTTTGTATTTTTTTTTCTTTTTTCTTGAGACAAGGTCTTGCTCTGCCGCCCAGGCTGGAGTGCACTGGTGCGACTGTGGCTTACTGTGGCCTTGACCTCCTGAGCTCAAGTGATCCTCCTGCCTCAGCCTCCCTAAAGTCCTGGGATTACAGGCGTGAGCCACTGTGCCTGGCCTGTTTCAGTTAAGGCTCACAATGGCCTTCTCCAGCACCACAGGGGCTGGATGTCCACCTTCTGGATGGAGAAAATGAGGCTGAGATAGAAAAGCCAGGTGCATGCTGGCCAGCAGCTCAAAGTGGAGACGTGGCATTGCCTGACTTGCAGAAGCCTCCTCCAAACGCCTGCACACCCCTTGTTCCCAGGTCCTGGCATTCTGTCACGGCCTGTGGGATGTCAGGTGCTTCTGCACATATGTTGTCAGAAAGTGGAGAGGCCGTAAGAGGCGGCTGGTTCCCTGCAGAGGCACCGTGCCATGGTGGGCGGTGACATACTCTCTCTTATTCCCCGTCAACCATCTGTTGGGTCTGAGGCCTCATTTTCTAGACAGCGGTGAGCCACACTGTCCCTTCCTCTGAGAAGAGGCATAGATGTCCCTTTCTCCCCACGGGCATTGCAGGGGTTAGTTTGGGAGTGCAGCAGATGGGTGCTGAGACACGCGAAGGTCTGGATGGAGCCTCACACTGTCCCTTTGCTAAGTAGTTAGCACTGCTGACTCGAGGGTCTAGTTACGGATTACACGAACACAGGAGAAGTGAAAGCCTTCTGCAGCTGCCGCCAGCAATGCCCGCCTTTGCAGTTGCAGAAGCATTTCCTCTCTGCCAGGCAAGGCCAGCCTGGACAAGAGCATGGACTGGAAGGATGGCAGCTGTGGCCACTGGGCAGCTCGGGCAGCTGTGCCTCTGCTTGGCTGGTCTGTTCTTTCTCGGTCGTGGGCTCGGGGCCCTGCAGGGGTCATCTCTGCTGTTGGTGGACCTACATGTGGGTGACTTAGAGCTTCCTCACAGATGAGGGCTTTGCTGCAGGAAGCAAGTCAGCTGTGCTCTTCCCCGTCCTGCTGAAGGCTTGCGCTGGACCCTTGTACTCAGCTCCCTCCCTGTGCCCCTCTTGTCCTTGCAAGGGGGTGAACTGTCCTCCAGGCACTGGGGCTTTGAAACCTGGTTGGCAGAAGAGCACCCCCAGGCCTCAGCTGCGGGCTTTTCTGTGTTCATTTACCCCTGGGAGAAGCAGCACAGGCTTTGGAAGGGACGCTCTGGACATGAGGTTTGCCCCTGAACCTGCTGGCTGTGTGGCTTGAACACAGAGCTCGTCCTCTCTGACAGCCACTGGGCTTATATGTAAGGTTGGAGCCATGGCCAGGCATGGTGGCTCATGCCCAGTACTTTGGGAGGCCAAGGTGGGTGAACTGCTTGAGCCCAGGAGTTTGAGACCAGCCTGGGTAATATGGAGAAACTCTGAGTCTACAAAAAATAAAAAAAGACCTCGCTGGGGTGTGCTCCTGTAGTCTCGGCTGCTTGGAAGGCTGAGATGGGAGGATTGCTTGAGCCTGGGAGGTTGAGGCTGTAGTGAGCCGTGATTCTGCTCCTGCACTTCAGCCTGTACAGCAGGGTGAGACTCAATCTCAAACAAAAAAAAAAGCGGATCACGAGGTCAGGAGTTTGAGACCAGCGTGAACGATATGGTGTAACCCTGTATCTACCAAAAACACAAAAATTAGCTGGTCATGGTGGCAGGCACATATAAACCCAGCTACTCGGAAGGCTGAGGCAGGAGAATTGCTTGAACCCAGGAAGCAGAGGTTGCAGTGAGCTGAGATTGTGCCATTGTACTCCAGCCTCGGTGACAGAGCGAGACTCTGACTGAAAAAAAAAAGAATGAAGTTGGGGTGATGCTGTCTACTGAGAAACTCTCTGAGGTTTGGTAGAGTTTGTCAATTACATGGGCACTGATTGGTCACTGGCAAGGTTCCAGCGACTGGGATAAGCCCTCAACGCCACCACTGAGCATGGAAATGGAACAGAATGGGGCCTGGGAGCCCCTGGGAATCACACACCTGCTGGTGGACAGTGGGAAGCTGGGGTGACCAGGAAGAGGGTCAGGAATGAGAACCTGGAACAAGAGGAGGAGAGCGAGTGAGTGGTCAGGGTTTCAGCCGAGAATGGCCAATGCATGCAGCTATTTCACAGCCCAAGCCAGGGACCTGGTCACTGGGAGCCGGGAGCTCTGTCTTCCCTGGCCATCTGTGGTCACTGTGTCCGGGCTGTTGCTCTGAGGGGGCGGGCAGCTTCCTGGGACTCCATCCAGGTCGGAGTGGGGGCTGTGGAGCTGGTGCCCCCTCCTGCTGTGTGAGAGAACCCAGGCTTTGCTCCCACCCACCTTGACCCATCACTTGCCTGCGTGAGGGGTGCCTCCCTGCTAGAGAGAGCTTCAGGGTCCCCGAGAGACCGTGTAGGCCTAAGCTCCATTTGAAGGTGGTTGTAGTCACTTCAGGGAGGCCAGCACCCAGCACAGTGCAGAGACTTGGCAGGCCATCAGCAGATGAGAAGGGATGTGGCGGGTGATGGATGAGTGGGCAGGCACCCTGGCGCCAGCCCGACACATTCAGGCCCATGCCTCAGTTTCATCTCGACTTTGGGTTATAGGCGCAGTGAATTTCATTGTCTTCACTGCTGCGCCTGGTTGCCAGGGTAATTCATGGGGCCCCGTTTATTTCTGCCTTTCAATTACTCAGTATCCCTGTGCCTTTTCATACATCAGCTATAAATGTTTGCTGTGTTTTTCTGTTCCCTTGCCCTGAAGTCCTCCTCCCCGGAGGGAGGGGATCCTGTCTCTGGAGAGACTTCAGCAGCTCCTGGTTGGGAACGCTCGACTTGCTGAGGGATGGTGTGTACTGAGGCCTGGACGCAGGCTGCTGAGGGAGTTTGGGGCTGACCCTCTCAGGTGTACGCGGAGAGGGGGCTGGACAGACGAGGGTAGGATGATGAGCAGGTGGCTCCGGTGGTCCATGACCAGAGTGACGGTGGTAGGGGCAGCAAGGGGAACAGGCAAGATGAGAGAGATGGAGGAGGCAAGATCACCAGGTCTCAGGAGTGGCTGGGATAACGGGGCAGAGGCAGAGGGAAACGTCTCGGGTGATGTCTCAGTTTCTATTGGGAGCAGATGGGTGGTGTCACGGACTGTGTGGGGTCTGACCTTTGCCCTCCAAGTTAGCCTACCTCAGTTTCCTGATACCAGTAGGAGACATGAGGTCCCTGGATCAGAGATACAGGTCAGTTCCTTCCTCCAGCAACACCAGTAGGAAGAGCATTGGCCCCGTGGAGCCCCCAGGGAAGGCCACGCAGCACCACATGCACAGTGAGTTGTGTCACGGGAGGGAAGCGCTGACTTTAGGGAAAGGGACTCCTTTATAAAGGATGGCCTCAGCACACTTGTCCTTTGCTCCAGAGGGAGACAGTGTCTCTAACTTCCAAGGCTGCTCGCTGTACAAACGTCTTAGAAGATGGGCCAGAAAAAGGCAGTCAGTGCCTCTGCTCATGCAACACACAGAAAAAGAGAAACCCACCAAGTATGGCCTCCTAACGATGCTTCTGCCTGGGTCTACACATTCCTAACATGGAAACCCATGACGAACGATTCCTGGGCAAATGTGAGAAACCCATGAACTCCCCCAAATAAAATATGAGGAACCCATGAAGAGCTATCCTGAATAAAACACGAGAAAGCCACGAAGGGCTGTCCCTGAACGAAACATGAGAAACCCATGAAGAGCTGTCCCCCCAAAAAACAGGCACCTGCGAGAAACTGTCCCCCCAAAAAATGTGAGAAACCCGTGAAGAGCTGTCCCCCCATAAAACAGAAAGCTGTGAAGAACTGTCCCTCAGAAAACATGAGAAACCCATGAAGAACTGTCTTGAACAGAACATGAGGAACCCATGAAGAGCTGTCCTGAACAGAACATGGGGAACCCATGAAGAGCTGTCCCTGAACGATATCTCCCCCTCATGTCTACGTCATCCTTGCAAATTTTTTGACTGTGCCATTCTGTTGGCCGTGCTGATTGATCTAACAGACAGGTTGGGACCAAATCCACCCCATTTGTCTCATGCAGCCTTTCATTAAGATGACAACCAACAGGACTGTAGCATTAACCTCAATCGTGACTTCCGGGGTCCTGGATCTAGCCAGCTGAGCAAATCCCACAAGACTTCAGGCTCCCCTCAGAAACCAATCCGCTTTCTCCGTAAGTTTCCACTGACCTTTCACTTGGCGGCATGTATTAATAAACCAGCTACGGCAGGATGAATTGGCAGTTACACACACTTCACCTGCAACCACAAGGAAGAAGTCAAGGGCAATCTTGCCGTCTGTGGTGCTCCTGGATGTGGAGTTGAGGCTGGACTGAAGGACTGGTTACCCCATGCACATTCTAATGGATTTCTCAGCAAGAGTAAAGTGAATGGGCATCAAACTTGGTTCAGAGGTAGTGGCACTGATCACCTTCCCTAAATCCTGGGACATTTCCTGCAACCTTATCTAGTTAGATGTCTCTTATGGAGAGCTGCCTCCAGCATTCACATAAATAACATGCTGCTGACCCAAGAAGTTAACCAAGTCACTGAGGGCAGCTCCACTTTGGAGGGAACTTCTCTGGGACGGAGGGCTTTGTGATATACGGGGAGTGCTTGCTTACATACTTAAAGGTCTCTTATGACCCCTCTAAGGTGCTGGTGTCCACGTTCTTAGGAGGGAAGCACTTGGCTTCCGCACAGGAAGTAGAGAGCTGTGGGCAAACGTGCCCTGGAAAGTAAGGGTTGCTGACAATTGCTGGACCCCCCGCATCCCCAAGAGGGACCTCCATAGGTTGGGGGATAGAGGTTGTGAATGTGTCCAACATGGCCTCCTGGATGACTGATAGACCTTAAGTCTGCTGGCTCAGTTAGAATAATTCGCTTCAGTGTCTGCAGGTCCAACCTGTTCAGTGTGTCCACGCCACGTGGCATTTGTCCACCCCACCGAATGACTGGCCAGTGGCTCCAGGAGTGTGGGTGGGGCTGGGGGAGACATCAGCAGGTGTTGACTTGTGTTTTGCCTGGGACCTGCAGGACTGACGTTATCCCATGCACGTTCTGATGGATTTCTCAGTAAGAGTGAGGTGAATGGGCATCAGATTGGGTTCAGAGACACCCGGCAGACAATGCTAGATCTAGCAGTCAGTGATATTTACTACACTTTGGGGGTGTCACTGTGCCAATGTGTTTTCCATTGTGGGGAATGCGCGCCATGGGTGACTCAGAAAGGCAGAGAATGCTAGACCCATAGCCAGTGAAATTCACCACACTTTGGGGGCATCACCATACCAGTGTATTTTCCATTGGGGGGAATCCACCAGGAGTGACTCGGAAAGGTGAGATGGTTAATGTCCCCGTTCCTCCCCAGGCTCTGGGGTCTCTTCTTTCCCTATCCACCACCAACATTGCAACTTCACCTTCTCCCTCAGTTGTTAGAATTTTGTTCTGAAGGGTCAGGTGCAAGAGGCATTTTGTAAAACTGGAGAACCCATCGTGTCCACCTGTGCCCTATGGGTCACTGTGGAAGGATGTGGCCAGCAGTGCCCTCTACCAAGTGTATGTTGTCCTTGTGACCCAGGACCATGTCAGTCAACAAGAGAATCCGGGTGGCTGAACTGGAATGAAATTTGAACCCTCCCTGGACCCCATCTGGCTGGGTAGTCACCTGGAGGCTGCACCGACCAGGCCAGCCTGGGCTCGCCGCTAGAGAGGAGGAAGAAGCTTCATGCCCAAGAATGGTCAGGGTGGGAACTTGAGCTTTCACAATTGGTCTGTATAAGCCCCATCCTTCTCTTCCTGGCCATTCTTAAGGATGTGGCCAAGAGGAGATGATCCCTTCCTGGGGATTAGCCATGTATAATGATCAGACTTTCCTTTTTTTATTTTTAATTTTATTTTTGAGATGGAGTCTCACTCTGTCGCCCAGGATGGAGTGCAGTGGCATGATCTCGGCTCACTGCAACCTCTGCTGCCCAGGTTCAAGCAGTTCTCCTGCCTCATCCTCCTGAGTGGCTGGGATTACAGGTACCTGCCACCATGCCCAGCTAATTTTTGTATTTTTAGTAGAGATGGGATTTCACCATGTTGGCCAGGCTGGTCTTGAACCTCTGACCATGTGATCCACCCGCCTTGGCCTCCCAAAGTGCTGGGATTACAGGCATGAGCCAGACTTTTATACTAAGGACCAGAAGGAGGTGGGGGTAGGGAGGGTGAAGAGTGGAGAGTAGGGAGGGTAGATAGTCCACTGAGTGTCTCGACCCTCTGCCTGCTGCCAAGTGGCTTTTGTGATACAAGATTCACCATGTTGAGTGTGGATGGTCTGGGAAGTTGAAGACATGCCACAGATTGGTTTCAACAACCGTAACAGTGTGGCCAGTGCTGGCTGATTGTGTCGGGCCAGCATCACGGTAGCCTGTAACGGTGCCAGTGTTGGTGAGGTCCCCACGGGTACCCTGCGTGGAGAGTACCACATTTTGAGATGGTGGATTTGCTGAGAGGAGGCAGGAGCAGTGAGGACAGAGGGGACAGCTGTGGGCAGGAGTCACAAGTCTGGCATGCAGAGGTGGCCTCTGTGTCGGGAACAGAGGGTTTAGCTTTGAGCACAGGCAGTGGTGGATGTGCTGCTGTCTGGCAGGACGGTGCATCTGGGTGGTGGTGGTGCCCTCTGGGCAGTGCAGACCCAGTTACCAGCTTCGTCTTGCTCAGTCTCATCGGAGAGCACATGGGCTTTTAGCATAGGCATCTACGTGCTGACCCAGAATGGTCAATTGGTCTCCGTGACTTGCCACAGTGTGCGACCCCAAAGAGGGATGTTGTGGGAGTTCAGACATGGTGGTGGCAAAAATATTAAGGGAAAAATATTAGAGCTAGTTATAGGAAATAGTCACAAAACTCCCTTGGAAGGCCAGGCAGTTTACATAGCTTCAAATGAAAGGATGGGCCGGAAGACAGTGGATTCTTACCCTAGGGCATTAGAACACAGAGCAAATGCTAGGAATTGTAAAGAGTTTTCTCCAGACAAGTCTGTTTACCTCCACTTCCATTAGCAAACCTTTGATCATCCTCTGTGTGTAACTGCCTTCTACTGGGAGGGGGGGTGAGCAGAAGTTGACTACCCTCTAATGGTGTTTCTCCAAAGCCCCTTGTCCTTTGATTTGTACAAAATAGAAGCCCACAAGGCCTGCTGCCTTTTAACTGACTGTTTAACTCCTTCGGGTGAATGGCTGGGACAACCCAGCCGGCTCTTTCAGTGTATTCTGTGTCTGAGTGAATGTATTCATCTGTCACTGGATCGGGGTCTGCCTGTTGGTTGAACCCTGACATCACGTCTTTAATCTGACTGTTCCAAGTGGCAGACCAGACAGTGAGGCTGCTGCCAGCAGGTGCCCATGAGTCATAACAACATAACCAAGTTAGTCAAGGGGGGAGTTGGCCACAGGTATGAGAAGGGCCCCAAGTCCTGCCTGCTAAGTGGTGTGGCCATGTACACTTGCAGTTCTGCAGGGCCAGCCTTGAGGCTGAGTGGCCCCTGCACCCCTGTGGGTACCACTGGGCTTCAGTATCTTTGATTAGCAAACCCAACCCCGACATTCAGGGGCAGACTGAATCCAGGGCCCCATGGAGACAGGGACATGGTTTCAGGTGACAGACCTGAGAGCCACTGCTTTTCATGGGAGCCAGGATGCCCCCATATTCAACCCAGCCACAGTGTAGAGTAGACGATGGCCGTTGGACCAGTGAGGCCTGGGGGGGCCGTTCCTGTCGTGTAAGCAATGGAGTCAGAGTTGGCCCACCCAAAAATGGGAATATCAAGCCTGGAAATCACAAGGCCTCCCTCCATGGATCAGACGCTCAGTTTCCAAAAGAGCATGGTGACAGGTGGGTGCCTGGGAATTGTGCCAGCCAAGTCCAGGTGCCGCCAGGGATGGGCTGTCTCCCTTTGCCGAGTCAGTTATCTCACAGATGGGCAGCTCAAGGGAGTCCTTAGGGTTGTAGGGCCCAGGGGCTCTAGTTAGCGTGCCCCAGTCAGGAGCGTCTTTCATGGCCCGTATGAAATGGGGAAGTAAAGCACAGAACACACCCCTTGCCATGTTACTTTTGGGTCTAGAGGCCACAGAACTAGCTTACTGACTTGGTACAGCCTCTCCCCGGACGAGGTCACGCTAGCTTCCCTCCCCCGCTGTGAACTCGGTCTCATCAGCTGGGTCCAGGCACCGTCTCCCACCGTGAGATCAGGTAGGATTGTGACTTGGGCACCTGTGTCCAGCAGAGCCCTAAAAGCTGGAACTCCTCCCCTCCATGAAGTTCCCCAGCATGCCTGGGTGGGCCGGGGTGGTCTGTGGGGTTCCTTGGGGACAGAGCCACTTGCCCCCAGGCATCTCTCTCCTTATAGCAGCTGCAGTCAGGTAGAGGGGTGTGAGGGGTCTGTGGGAGCAGAGGGCGAGTGGCCTGTGCCCGTGAGCTGTAGACATCAATGCAGTGATTTCTGGCAGTGTGGCAGTTGCTGAGGGCACAGTCAGATGAAGGGCTACTGTTTTCTGTTTGCTTAGAGCCTTGCATTGAAAAGCAAGCCCCTCCTCGCTAACACCATTCTAAAGCCTGTGGGAGTCTTGGCCCAGCAGCTGGGACAGCAAGCCATATAGCCTCATTGTCCTGATAGCAGCCCCTCTCTGCTCACCTGGGGGAGACTGAGTCTCACTCACAGCCTCAGTCGGGCAGGCTGTTCCTGTGTCTCATCTTTAGCCTGGAAACTCTGGCACCTTTACCCCTTGCCCCTCCCTGCTCACTGCTTAGACAAGAACATTTGCTACCTGATCCAGGGAGGCTTCTCATATCCCAGAGCGCAGCCCGCAGAGCCCCTTTCCTTCCTCTTCCAGAAAGCCATGTCCGTGGGCGTGTCCCATCCTCCTCATCAAAACTGTCAACCTTGAAAGCTTTGATTTCCCCTCCTGGCTGGCTAACGAGTGAGCTCACCAGAGTTTCCTGAAGACACAAGACTCCTGGGTCAGAGATGAAGGAGTTTGTTACTCACAGTAGTAGCAGCAGGTAGAGCCTCGGTGTTTTTGTGCTGGTTTCCTGAGCCCTGATTCCCACGGCGTGATGCAGAGGGGCGTGGTGGATGCCTGCATATGGTGGGGTGTGCTGTGGGAGAGAAACATTGAGCTTAGGAGGAGCCAGATGCTTTATACCAGACAATGAGCCTAGCTGCTGTTTGCCCCAGAGGAAAACACCATATCTTCTGTTATGGTTTAACTTGCATCCCCACTCCCCACAAAAGATGTTGAAGTTCCAGCGCCCCGAACCTGGGAATGAGACCTTGTTTGGAAATGGGGTATTTGGAGATGATCAAGTTGAAATGAGAGGTAGGATGGGTCTGGATCCAGAATGACTGGCATCCTCATCAGAAGGAGGAACTCTGACGCGGACATGGAGGGAAGGTGTGTGAAGACACGGGGAGAAGATGGTCACCCATCAGCCATGGAGCACCTGAGGCCATGCACCTGAAGCTGGGGGAAGGCCTGGAGTAGACGCGTCCTCACAGCCGCGGAAGGAACCAACGCTGCCCACACCATGATCTTGGACTTCTGGCCTCCAGAGCTGTGAGATAATACATTTCTGCTGTTTCTGCTTCAGTTCCAGTTCGTGGTACTTTGTTGTGATAGTCCCAGGAAACGAATCCATCTTCAAGGCTGTTCCATCCACAGACACATTTGAGAAGATCATCTGAACAAAGACAGGCCCTGTTTCTGCTCTGTGTGTAGAAACTCGGGAGCCCAGAGAACAAGCTCCCGGCAGATGGACAGCGATGTGCTTGCAGGCATGGGGACCCAGAATAAGACGAGGTTTGGAGGGATTTTTTTTGTTTGTTTTTTTGGTCTAAGGAAGTTGCTGCCTTGTGGGAGGAAAAGGCCCCAGCCTCCGGAACTTGCTGGGAAGCAGATTTCCGTTCCTCCACAGAGAAAACACTTGTCATCAGAGCCGTCCTCTGTGAGGAGGAGAGAGGGGTAGAGAGGGGTCTCCAGGTAGGGTTGTGCAGGGCCCGGCCCTCCGGCAAGGTTGGACACACCGTGAGGCTTCATCCAGGCGTCCCCTCGGAGTTGTGGGTTTCTTGCTAAAATACAAATTCTTCCTCCCCCTTGTCCCACTGGAGATGGATTCAGTGGATCTGGGTCACGTGAGGCTGGGAATCCGAACATCTTACGGCTCCCCAGGCAGCTCTGATGGCATCCAGGGTTGAGTATCTCTGGACACGCCCCCACCCTGCTGCTCCTTGTCACACTGGTTCCATTGTGGATATGGCGTCATGCTGGCCTTGGATGTAGGGGATCCCAGTGTTTCACCATGAGTGGTTGCCTTGCCTGGAGGTCTCTGCTGCTTCATTTTCCTCTTGCCGGCGGCCACTCCAGTTGGTTTTCTCTGGGGTTGTCTCATTGTCAAGATGAGACTCTGACCTTGGCTTCATTCTTCTGAGATCCTGAATTATCAGATGGCCATTGCCTTTTTTTGTTTTAGCCCCTCATTGTGTTGCCTAGATTGGCCCGAACTCCAGGGTTCCTCCTGTCTCACCCTCCCAAGCAGCTGGGACTGCAGGCACCTGTCACTGTGCCCAGCTGTCACTACTGTTCTTAAAGGACATGTGCCGCTTGCTAACCCGTGGCTTCTTTGCACATGAGAGTGATGAGGTGGAGAAAGAGAAGCTGGGTGTATGTGGGGGGGGAGGGGATCCAACTGCTACCGTATTAACAAAGTTTGAACCAGGCTTTCTACCTTCAGCCCTGCGGGAGGAACCTGAGATTCAGTTGCCAGGCCTCCCTGCAGTTCTGTGGTGCAAGCCCGTCGGCCTCTCCGGGTCTCCCCCCGGCAGCTGTCGTACTTACGGATCTTCAGCCATCTCTGGTTTCTTTCCCAGCTTCCCCATTTCTGTATGTCCTTGTGTTTATATGCATTACAAATAAAACCCCTTCGCCGCTGTTTTTTGTGTGTGATTTCAAGAGGGAATAGTGATGAGGCTAGTTTGCCACATGGAAGTAGAAGGTTGCTTTATGGCCAGAAATAGACTGGACAGCCACATAGGGCTGTGCCTTGCAGGCATTGCGGAGGGAAGGGAATGCCCGATGGTCTGATCTTGCCCCATGAATTTTTGCTTCCTCTCCAGTGGTGTGTTTAAGAGGGAGAGGTGGTAGCTGGTGACAATACCACCCTTCTTGGGTTGTAGCTTCAGTGCTTCCTAAAAGTTTAAGTTCCTGAGCTGAAACTCATTTGCTCCACATTGGTGTGTGGGCTACTGTGGTGTGGTTTACGTGGACTGACAGGTTTGTTCAAACATGCCATCTCAAATTAAAAAAGAAGAAAAAACACATGCCGTTTGTAGATGTTTTCTAGAAGCCTGTATCTAATTAGAAAGTGAACTTTGTGTGTGGAGTTGTTTTTTTTCAACCTAGACTTTCACCGTTGACTTCTTGTACAAAGCATTGTTAGATGGGCGCAGGGTAAGGAACTTTGTGTTTTTTTGCTTTCCCTCTGCTCCTACCCTGGTAGGAAAAGCTGTTTTAACTGCCCAGACCGTAAGTTAACAAAGCTTGTCACCTCCGCCATGTGTTTCATTGGAAACCACTTCCTCTGTTCTTTTTCATTCCATCCTGTACCTCTTGTTAAAGAACGCCAGCAGGTAGACTCCATTCAAACAAAGAAAAGCAGGCCGGGCGTGGTGGCTCGAGTCTGTAATCCCAGCACTTTGGGAGGCCAAGGCAGGTGGATCACCTGAGGTCAGGAGTTCGAGACCAGCCTGATCAACATGGAGAAACCCCATCTCTACTAAAAACACAAAGTTAGCTGGGCGTGGTGGCATATGCCTGTCATCGCAGCTACTTGGGAGGCTGAGGCAGGAGAATCACTTGAACCCAGGAGGCGAAGGCCGCGGTGAGCCAAGATCAAGCCATTGCACTCCAGCCTGGGTAACAAGAGTGAAACTGCGTCTCAACCCTCCCCCCCGACCCGCCACACACACATCACAAAAGCAGATACTCTGTGCCCTGTGGTTTGTTCTGATAAATGACAAGGTGTTGGTGGGCACGTCTGGAGTGAGATGTAGTCGTGGGTACATGCAGAGTAAGGATGCCCAGAGCTGTTTGCTTCTGAGTCATGTTTATCTGCAAGTGCAAAGTGAAGATAATGACATGTTTCCCTGGGAAATTCAGCAAGATGCTTGTCACTCCCAAGTGGCAGGCAGGTTACAGTGTGGATGCCGGTTGCCGGCTCCCGGGACGTCCTGCGTCTGGAAGTCCTGTAGCCTTAATTGGCCAGCAGAGGTTTGCGTGAACGTGGACTTTGAGACTCGCCTTGCGAGGTGATGGAGCACAGGATGGAGGGTAGTGGTGCAGTCTCAGCTCACTGCATCTCGGTTATCGAGTCATCTCTAGTTTCTTGCAGTAGCGTTTTGTTGCTTTCGGTGTGTAAATATTTCACAGCTTTTGCCAAGATTTTCTCCTAAGCATGTCCTATTTTTTGTTGGTATTTGTAAACAGTGTTGTTTTAACATTTCAACTTTTAATCATTCATCGAAATTATACAGAATATAATTGATTGCTTTATATTCCTGTTGCCTTCTTCAGTCTTGCTAAAAATCACTTGTTCTAGTTTTTTCAAGGATTCCAGTGGATTTTCAACAGGGCTTATCATGTCTGCTGCAAACAAGGATAGTTTTATTTCTTCTGTCTCACTCTGGACGCATTTTATTTATTTTTCTCGTCTTGCTGAGGAGAAGGGTGAAAGTGAGCGCCTCGGTCTTGTCCCTGATCTTAGGGAGAAGGTTCTCCGTCTTCCCATATAAGTATAGCAGATGCTGTAGGTTTTTCAGAGATGCCTTTTCTCAGACTAAGGAAGCTCCCTTCCAGTCCTGCTTTGCTGAGGGTTTTTTTTTTTCCCCCTGATTTCATGTTAAATTTTATGAAATGCTTTTTCTGCTACTGTTGAGATGCTCATGGAGTTTTTAGTTTTTGTTAGTATGGTGAATTGCTTTGATTTTCAAATGTTAAATCAACAGTTAATTTCAAATGTTAAATTTGATCA
Organism: Alouatta palliata; assembly: GCA_004027835.1. Taxonomy (NCBI): domain Eukaryota; kingdom Metazoa; phylum Chordata; class Mammalia; order Primates; family Atelidae; genus Alouatta; species Alouatta palliata. The sequence goes on along the minus strand of PVKV010001702.1, from coordinate 21,226 downwards.
GTTCCTAATCAAGATCACACTTGGTTATGAAATATTATCCTTTTTACATATTGTTGGATTGGATTTGCTGTTTTATTTTGACTTTTTGCATCTGCGGTCCTGAAGGCTGTTGGCCTGTGTTTTCTTATTAGTATCGGGCTAATATCGGCATCACAGAATGTACTGGGATGTTTCTTTTTATCTAGTTTTTTGGGAAAAATTATAACCCTCCAGTTTTCTTTTGATTAGTATTAACTCAGGCTTTATTCATTTTAGATGAAGTCTCATTCTGTCACCCAGGATGGAGTGCAGTGGTGCAATCTCAGCTCACTGCAACCTCTGCCTCCCAGATTCAAGTGACTCTCATGCCTCAGCCTCCTGAGTAGCTGGGATTACAGGTGTACACCACCACTCCCAACTCATTTTTGTATTTTTAGTAAAAACAGAGTTTCACCATATTGGCCAGGCAGGTCCAGAACTCCCGTCCTCAAGTAATCTACCTGCCTTGGCCTCCCAGAGTGCTGGGATGACAGATGTGAGTCACCGTACCTGGCCAGATTAATATTAATTTAGTGTGCTTTTTCCTATCCAGTTACTTTTTACCTGCATTTATCTTTATTTTTAAAGCGTAGTTCTTTTTAAATTGTGGTAAAATATGCCTAGCATAATATCTATCATCTTAACCCTTCACAAGTATATAATTCAGTGGTATTAAATACCTCCGCAACATTGTATAACCACCACTCCGTCTAGACCCAAAACTTTTTTGTCATCCTTCACAAAGTCTCTGTACCCATTAAATGATAGTTCCCTCTCCCCTCTCATTCTGGCCTCTCCTAACCACCAGTCTACTTTCTGGCTTTATGAATTTGGCTATCCTAGATACCTCATATAAGTAGAATCATATAAGATGTCTCCTACCGTGTCTGGCTTACTTCCTTTAGCATACTGTTTTCAAAGCTTGTGCACATGGTAGCATGTGTCAGAATTTCCTTCCCTTTTATGGCTGGGTAGTATTCCACTGTATGGATAGACCTCATTCTGTTCATCCATTCCTCAGCTGATGGACACATGAAAGGGTGGTTTCCATCTTGAGGTGCTTGCGAACAATGCTGCTGTGAACATCAGTGTTCGGAGTTCTGTTTATGTCCCTACTCTTACTTCTTCTGCATTCATAACTTGGAGTAGAATGGCTGGGTCCGTTGTTATTCTCTATTTAAACTTTTGGAAAGCTGCTTTACTATTTTCCATAGCGACCACGCCATTTACATATTTACCGGCAATGCATGAGGGTTGTAATTTCTCTATGTCCTCCCCAAATGTGTCCTTTTCCGTTTATTATCATCGTGATTGTTACTGCCCTCTTCGCAGATATGAAGTGCTGTCTCATTGTTGTGATCTGCACTCCCCAGATGCCTAATGCTGTGGGACACTTTCTGATGTGCTTATTGGCGACTTGCATATTTTATTTGGAGAAATGTCTATTCAGATTATTTGCCTATTTTTGAATTGGCGTATTGGTTTAAAGTGCATTTCTTATAGAAAGCTTAGAGTTGGGTCACATTTAATGGGAAAATTGATAATGGTTTCATTTAAATCTGTCATCTTACCATTTATTTTATTTTTGTTACATCTATTCTTTGTTCTCCTTTTCTCCTTTTTCTGTCTCTTGGATCAATAGAATTTTATGATTCCATTTACCTTTATTGGTTTATCTGCAGTTACTCTGTTTTGTTCTTTCAGTGGTTGGTTAGGGTTTATAGCATAAATCTTTATCTTACTACACTCTGTCAACAAGTAGTAGTATACCAGTTCATGTAAGTATAAAGAACTCTACAATCGTATGCTTCCATTTTCCCATCCCAACCTTTGTGATACTGTTGTTTATTTTCATGTTGTAAACCCCATGATACATTTTTTTTCTGCCTTGTCAGTTGTCTTAAAGGGGGTTAAATAAGGAAAAAACGTGTATATTTGGCCTTGTGGTTACCATTTCTGATTGTCTTCACTCTTTTTGTAATTCATATTTTTATCTGGCATCATTTTCTTCTGCCTCAAAACTTTACATTAACATTTCTTGTAGGACAGATCTCCTTGTCATGAATTCTTTCAGCCACTGTATGTCTGAAAAGTCTTCATTTTGTCTTCATTTCTGAAAGATACGTTCGCTGCTTATATAATTCTAGTCTGACTTTTTTAAAGATACCAGTCTATAGTCTGCTCACTTAAATCATTTCCATCAAGAAATCTGCTGTCATTCTTAAGTTTGTTTTCTGGATGTAACATGTCTCCTTTCCCTAGTCTGCTTTTAAGATTTTTTCTAATCCCAGCACTTTGGGAGGCCGAGGCAGGCAGATCACAAGGTCAGGACATCGAGACCATCCTAACACGGTGAAACCCTGTTTCTACTAAAAATACTAAAAATTAGCTGGGTGTGGTGGCAGGCACCTGTAGTCCCAGCTATTCAGGAGGCTGAGGCCGGAGAACTGCTGCAACCCAGGAGGCAGAGGTTGCAGTGAGCTGAGATCACGCCACTGCACTCCAGCCTGGGCAACAGAGCCAGACTCCATCTCAAAAAAAGAAAAGATGTGCTCTTTTATCTTTGGTTTTGAGTCATTTTGTGATGTTGTGCCTTACTGTAATTTGATTCTTGTGCTTAGGTTACATAGAGCTTCATGAAGCTGTGAGTTTATGGTTTTCATCAAATTTGGATAACTTTTGGCCAAAAATAGAAATACTTGTTCTGTTTCCCACCCCCTTTTTTTTTTTTTTTTTTTCAGAAACTCCTGCTATGTACATATTAGGCTGCTTGATAACTGTTTCATGGCTCACTGATGCTCTGTTCTTCTGTTGTAATTTGTTGGTGTTATTTTTTTTGTGTGTGTTTTATGTTAGACAGTTTCTATTGCTCTATCTTCAAGTTCACAGATCTTTTTGTGTGATGCATAATTTGCCGTTAATTCTACCCAGGGTGTTTTTCACTTCAGATGTTGTAGTTATTTTTCTTCCATGTTGCTACTTCTCTTTTGAACATACAGAATACAGTTAACATGATTTTGAATGTTTTGTCTGCTAATTATAACATTTGTATTTTTGCTTAGTTTAGATTGGTTGACTATTTTCCTCATTAGGGGTCGTATTTTCTTCTTTGCATGTGTGGTAATTTCTTTGTTTTATTAATTGAACTTTCTGTTGGTAAACATTATACAATATGAATTTAATCTTGTTGGGCCTATATGTTTTGGATTTCTGTACATATTCTTGAGCTTTTTTCCCTGGGATTTAGCTAAGTTACTTAGAAACGGCTTGATCCTTTTGGATCTTGCTTTGAATACTTGTTTAGGAGATGATGGCAGTGTTTGGACTAGGCCTGATTATTTCCTATTAGTGAGGTGAAACCCTTCTGTGTGTTCCCTGCCCCATGAGTGGTGAGATGGAAACAGCACTGTTCCTGGACTGTGTAATTGTTGTATTGTTTCTGCCAATTTTTTTGGGTGGTTCTTTCTCCAGCCTAAGACAGTTTGTTACATGCTTGTGTCCGTCATATTCTAATAAGACGACAGAGCTCTACCAGGCTCTGCTACCTTCTCTCCTCTCTTGTTCTTTGTCCTGCAAACTGGAGCTCCCTTGGCCTTCCTGTGTTCTCAGCCCTGTCACCTCCACTCTGGGAGCTCACCTGGGTGGTTCTTGCCTGCAGCATGGCCTGGAAACTCTGGGGAGGCAGAAAGCTGGGAGTCATCATAGGTCTCACCTCGTTTCCTCTCTCCCATGCATCCTGTCCTGTACTTTGAAAATGTATGATTTTTTTTAAACATATTTGGAACGTTTTTTGGGTGGTTTCAGGTAGGAAGCTAAATCCAGCACCCCTTCCTCCATCTTGACTGGAAGCGTTGTCTCCTTCTTTCTCTGTCTCTATTTCTGTCCCTTTTTTGTCCGCACTTCTCTTTCTCCAGCCTGATCTGTTTCTCTCCCTTCTCTCCATCTCTCTTTCTTCCCTTCCTCCTGCTCTGTTTACAGACTCGCCTTCCTGCTTCGGCATCCACAGGACCACCCAGCAGCAGCAGCCTTGGTTTCGCATGGACACCACCTCTGTGTTTCAGGCATCATCAGCTCTGCACTTCCGGGAGTGACCCGTCATGCTGAGCTGTGGTGTTCCCACGTCCATCTGGGAACCTGCTGCCGCTCATTTGCTCGTTCTTCACACTTGTGCTGCGCTGGACCAGGTGCCGAGGGAGCATTGGCACCAGTATGATGGGTTTTGTCTCCTGCTGTCCTGGGAGTGACACACAAAATAAACAAGACACAGATTTAGCAAAATCCCTTGCTATGGTAAATGCCGATAAGCGATCACTATGTGTGTGTGTTTTGTAGCTGGAGAAAGGTAGCCGGCGAAGGCTTATCTGAGAGCGTGACATGTAAACTGAGAGAGGAGGAGGGGAGACAAGGAGAGAATTCCAGGTAGAAGAAACAGCGAACACAAAGCTGGGTGTGTTCACTGTGTCCAGGCTACTCCTCCAGGGAGCCCCAGTGTCGGAATCTCATCCCGTGTGGACCCCCAAAGTCGGTGGTGTTTTTTTTTTTTTTTTTCCTGAGATAGGGTCATACCCTGTTGTCCAAGCGGAGCGCAGTGGTGCAATCACAGCTCACTGCAGCCTTGACCTCCTGGGCTCAAGCAATTCTCTTGCCTCCCAATAGCTGGCACCACAGGCACTCAGTGGCACACTCAGCTAATTTTTGATATTTTATGGAAATGTGTTCTCACAATGTGGCCCTGTTGTCCAGGTGGCCTCGAACTCTTGGACTCAAGCAATCCTCTCACCTCGGCCTTCCAGAGTATAGGGATTACAGGTGTGAGCCACTGGCCCGGTCCTGTGTTATTTCTAGTGGCAGATACTGTGTTAAGTCAGTGGCTTCTAGGCGCCTTTGTTAATGGTGATTACTGCCACGATTTTTTTTTTTTTTTTTTTTTTGAGATGGAGTCTTGCTCTGTGGCCCAGGCTGGAGTGCAGTGGCATGATCTCAGCTCACCACAGCCTCTGCCCCCCAGGTTCAAGCGATTTTCCTGCCTCAGCCTCCCAAGTAGCTGAGACTACAGGCACGTGCCACCACACCCGGCTAATTTTTGTGTTTTTGGTAGAGATGGGGTTTCACCATGTTGGCCAGGATGGTCTCGATCTCTTGACCTCGTGATCCGCCCGCCTCGGCCTCCCTAAGTGCTGGGATAACAGGCGTGAGCCACTGCGCCCGGCACGATTGCTTCTTCGTTCTGCAAAGATACCAGGACGAGACTTAAGTGTACGTATCCTCCAAAGAGAAATCCATCGACGGCAGTTTTTAATGGTGCTGCTTCCGTAAGTGTGAATCCTTGCAGTATTGGGTTTTCATGGCTGCTGAAACAGATGGAGGCAAACTAGTGACTCACAGCAACAGAAGCTTATTCCCACTGTTCTGGAGGTCGGAAGTCTAACATCAGGGCATCCTCAGGGCGATGCTCACTCCAGAGGCTCTGGAGGAGGGTCCTTCCTCCCCTCTTGAAGCCTCCGGTGTTCTTGGCTTGTGGCTGCCTCATCCAGTCTCTGCCTCGGTCTTCACCTGGTCACTTCTCTGTCTGCCTCTGTCTGTATCATTTCCCCTCCTTATAAAGACACCTGGCATTGGATTTAGGACCCACACTCCTCCTCATATGACCACATCTTCACTAATTACATCTGCAGAGACCCTCCTGTTCCCAAGAAGACCTCATTCTGAGATTTGGGTGAACATGGGTTTTGAGAGGACACTCTTCGCAACTGTACACTTGGGGAGGTTTCAGCCTGTTCTGGAATAGTTGACTCTTTGGGCAGAAGTTAAAATTGTTGTAGTGGAAGTCCTCCCAGTTTGTGGATGTGAAAGAACATTTTCTAGCAGGACATTTGCCTAGTTGGTCAAAGAAGAGGGTTCAAAACACTATTAGCTTTGTGTGCTGGATAGGTGGGGTATTTCCAGCAGGGTGGATTCACACCTCAGCTGCATCCAGTGGTGCCAATCCTGAGGCCAGCCCAGCAGCCACCTTGCCCGGACACACCCGGGAGCTTCCTCCTTCACGTCTGCTCCAAAAGCAGGCAGGGTAACAGCAGACGCCTTCCAGCTGTGGACCCAGCCGGAAGGAGAAACCTGGACTGGAATCAATTTCTCTTGTCCATTTCATCTTGTCCTCCATGAGAGGTGAGACAGATTTTCCTTTTGTGGTTATTGACTCCAATAGTCCAATGTTTTATAGTCTACAAAAGACCAGTAGCTTGAAAAAATAAATGTCATAGCATTATAAGACACTTCATCAGGCAAGGCATTCTGCCTCTCCCTGGTCAGAGACGACAGAGCACAGCGACAGGGTTGGGTGCTGGCCGGGATGCCCGCTTCTCAGCCTCCACCAGCCCAGTGGCCCCGGACGCCAGCGCACTTTGAAATGCAGCCCTCGGGAGTGTCTTTGAAGGAGGGTGACTGCTGTGCTCATGCATTTTTTATCGTGTTCTCATAGGGACTCAGTCACTGCGTGTGTACCTGCCGCTGCCTGCCCTGCCGTGCCGGGCTAGACCGTGCACCTTCAGGAGGCAGGCATCGCCCTGGAATAAACTGTGCAGGCTTCCTGGGTGGCAGTCTGACCATCCGTTGTAGGGGAGTGCCTTTAGGGGGGGTGTATGTGCCTTGAGGGTTATTCCCCTCTCAGGAGCGTTTCCTGAGAAGCCATTGGAAATGCGGGAAGGTGCTGCTCAGGTGGTTTCTTTTAAGTAAATAAAGGACCAGGAGAAAGTACCTGGTCCCCTGTGGCTCCTGTGTTCTTGAGGTTCATGCCTTCCTTGGGTGCCCCTTCTCCTTGTGTGAGGTCAGGGAGGGAGCTGGCAGGACGGGGGCATACTTTGAGGGCTTCCCTGGCACCAGATGGGATTCATTGTGTTGGAAATCCTAGCAGTCGTTTGCTCCTTTTGGTTACATGGTCAGCGTGCCATGGATGGGGCTGAGCGGTGAAGTCTGCCACCTTGTGCCACCCTTGGGCAGCCACGGGGCACAGTCCTATCACTCCACTGCGGCTGACCCGAGGAGGCCTTGCAGGCCCAGGGTCTCAGGATCAGAGCTGGGCCTTCCCAGGTGTTGTGGACTAGATTGTGGCCCCTTGGGGATTCCTCTGCAGAAGCCGTAACCCCGTCTCGACTGTCTTTGAGAATGGGGCTTCTAAGGCAGTGATAGTGATTAAAGGAGGTCACAGGCATTAATCTGATTAACCTGATGGGATTGATGCCCTTAGGGGAGATGTTTGGTGTCCTTTCGACCCTACTAAGGAACACCTGGGAACCCAGTAAAGCGTTGTTGTGGGTATGTCTGTGTGGGGTTTCCGAAGGGGATTAGCACATATGTGTGAGGGGACTGGAGGCAGGGATCTGCCCTGGTTGTGATTGGGCCCATCCAACCTGCTAGGGGTCCAGAGAGAACAGCTGCAGGGTGTGGGCGTGGAGCCGCTGGGCTGGGCACACTCGTCCTCTCCTGTCTTTGGACTACTCTGAAGCCTTTGGACTCCAGGTCTTACATAAGTGGCCACCTCCTTCCCCTCGGGTTTTATGGCCTTTGGCCTTGGTCTGAATTATACCATCACCTTCCCTGGTCCTGAGGCCTCTTACCCAGACTGAGTCTCGCTCCCAGCCCCCGGGACTCTGGCCTGCAGATGGCCTGGTTGCAGGACTTTTCAGCCTCCCTCATCGTGGGGACCGTCAGCCCCTTGACAAGACCACCCTCATGTGTCTGTATACGTCTCCTGCTGATGCTGTCTCCCTAGAGAACCCAGACCAATACCGTGCTCCTAGAAGAAGAAAAAGCAGAAGGCTCACTCTCTCCCTGCGGGTGCAAAAAGATGAGGCCATGCTGATGGCAGCCAGAAGCTGGCAGTCTACAAGCCAGGAAGAACCCTCACTGGAAGCCGGATTGTCCTGCACCTTTATCTTGGAAGCCCAGTCCCCAGAATGTGAGCGCGTACATTTCTGCTGTCATAGCCCCAGCCCTGGTGTTCTGTGATGGCAGCAAAGCTGACTGATGCCCCCACTGCCAGCGACAGCAGGAACCACGGGAGGGTGGGGGCCAAAGCATTTCCTAAAGCTCTCGTGATTTGATAGGCGTGAAGGTCTGACCCTTGTCCTGGGAGAGATAGCTGTTTCCTCCTGGGACCTGGGAGCCTCCCAGCTCCTTGCCTCTCTGGAGACCCCGTTGAGCATGGGCTCTGCTGTGGCCTTGGAGGTCGGGAACAGGCAATACATGCCTCAGTGCCCACTCTGGCTGGCCAGCTCCTACTATTTGGGGTCTGGGCAAGGAGCATCAGTGGAAGCCCACATGACTTGTTTCCTATTTGAAAGTTACGGCCAGGCTCGATGGCCCATGCCTGTAATCCCAGCACTTCGGGAGGCCAAGATGGGCAGATCATGAGGCTAGGAGATTAAGACCATCCTGGCCAATGTGGTGAAACCCCATCTCTACTAAAATAAAATAAAAGTTAAAATTAATGAGTATTATATATTTTTTAAAAAGAGATGGGGTCTTGCAGTTGTGCCCAGACTGGAATGCAGCGGCTCTTCACAGGTGGGGTCACGGACACTACAGTCTTGAATTCCTGGCCTCAAATTTTTAATCAAAATGATTTCTATAAAATGGAAACATTTAAATTTAGTTTTCTGAAAATTTGCTCTCATTAAATATTTTTATGAACATAAATAACAGTTCTGCTCAGATATGCAAAAATCAGTATCTGGTTTTACGACATTTTTTGTTGTTGTTGACACGAAGTCTTCCTCTTTCAGCCAGGCTGGAGTGCAGTGGTGTGATCTCAGCTCACTGCAACCTCTGCCCCCCGGGTTCACGTGATTCTCCTGCCTCAGCCTCCCGAGTAGCTGAGATTATATGTGCCCACCCCCACACCTGGCTGATTTTTGTGTTTTAGTAGAGACGGGGTTTTAGCATGTTGGCCAGGCTGGTCTTGAACTGCTGACCTCAGGTGAGCCTCCTGCCTCAGCCTCCCAAAGTGCTAGGATTACAGCCATGAACCACCTGCGCCTGGCCTGATTTTATACACATTCTGTGCAGACTTATGTGCATACATATTTTGGAGTCACGTGAATTGTTTTATATTCTTAAAATGCATTAAAGAGAAAACCAGACCTAAAGAACCTAAGCAAAGCCAGTCAGACCTCATAAGTGACCTCAGCCTTGCTTGATGTGAACCACCTGAGTGAAACCTAACGCACTATTTCTTACAAATGCCTATATTAAAAAGAAACGAAACTCAAGCTCAGCCGGCCAGAAGTCTTCAATTAACTTCAACTAGGAACTTTCCAAAGGGATAAGCCAGTACGGCAACCACATCGCTGTGAACAACCGCGTGCTTCCTTTGCCTTGCGTCTGCATTCACCCCATAAATCTTGCCCCATCCATCCCTGTGCTGGAGCCAAACACTGTTAGCTTGCTGCAAAAGTAATTGCAGTTTTTGCCATTTAAAAGAAATGTCAAAACCCACAAGTACTTTTGCACCAACCGAATACCTCCAGTTTGGTGCTTCCTGATTTCATAAATCACTGTTTGCTCAAACTAACTCTCGATGTATCTTACTGTGCCTCAGCTGACCTTTTAACAGTGTCGTCAAATGGTCTCAATTTGCTACATGCCCTTGTTGTGAATATTGATTACTATTAGAAGTGTGGGCCAGGCACGGTGGCTCATACCTGTAATCCCAGCACTTTGGGAGGCCGAGGTGGGTGGATCACGAGGTCAGGAGTTCGAGACCCATCTGGCCAACATAGTGAAACCTTGTCTCTACTAAAAATACAAAAAATTGGCTGGGTGTGGTGGTGTGCGCCTGTAATCCCAGCTACTCGGGAGGCTGGGGCAGGAGAATCGCATGAACCTGGGAGGTGGAGGCTGCAGTGAGCCGAGATCACACCATTGCACTCTAGCCTGGCAACAGAGTGAGACTCCGTCTAAAGGGGGAAAAAAAAAAAAAGGAAACCATAAAAAGTCACGTCTTGTAATACCGGGGAGTGCAGCATGGTCGTGCATTCTTGCTGTCTGGAAAGAAGTTGCTGTCCGGTTAATTCCCTGGCTTGTCCTTACCTAGATGCTTCCACTGCTGAAAGTCTCTTCACACTCAGAGGTCCTGTCTGCCTTCCTCCAGCGTCTCCGTGGGACAGCCCGCAGACTGTCTGGTGCAGGACTTTTGTTCCAGGACGTCTGTGAGAGGGTGAAGCTAGGTGACGCAGTGCCTGGACGGTGCCTGCTTTGGTGCTTGGCCTGTGCGGTTTTGATTTGTGGAACCCCCAGTCTGTCCTGTCACCCCTGCCTCTTTGTTTGGCAGGAGCCTCCTTCAAGGGAAGGGCTGACACAAGGTGAGCCCTAGCATGTGCTTGTTGGTGCTGGTTCAGGCCAGGGGGGCATGCGGACACTCACATTCGTCCGTCTGTGCAGCACGAGGGCGGTGGGAGATTTGTCCTCCACTCATGCTCAGCATAGGATGGAGGAGACGGCTGCCTGCGGAGTGCTCATGGAGGGTGCGGTCTGCACCGGGTCCTGGAAGTGGGTGGGGGTCGGACTGTGAGATCAGCCGGGAAGCATTCATGAGGGATGCTTGAGGTGGAGACGTGTCTCTGCTCCTGACAAAGTTACGTGACAATGCAACGTAAAAGATGTCACCAGTTGTCGACTTTGGCTGAGCCCCTATTTCATGTGGGAGCATTTCAAGGTGAATGATTCCCAGATCCCCAGGCAGCCTCTGGCATCCAAATCTCAAGGGCTGAGAAGTTCCAAGGAGGAAGATTTCTGGGCTAAAGGATCTCCCTGTAGGGTTTGCCCAGGCTTTGCAGAGAGAAGTGAGAACAGCTTTCCTGCCTGGCATTTGGGCTTCATTTTCAGCTTTGGGGGCTTAAAGGCTGTGGGGCTGCTGCTGAGCATAGTTTCCTAGGAGCAAGATACACTGAGGACCAGCACACACACCTGGGGGGCACCTCTCAGGGAGGCCTGTAAGAGATTATTTCTCCAGGAGCCCCAGAGGGGAACAATATTTCTTCTTAAGAAAACAAGACAAGGCTGGGAGCAGTGGCTCACACCTGTAATCTCAGCACTTTGGGAGGCCAAGGAGGGTGGATGGCTGGAGGTCAGGAGTTCAAGACCAGCCTGGCCAACATGGTGAGATCCTATTTCTACAAAAAATACAAAATTAGCTGGGCGTGGTGGCACATGCCTGTAATCCCAGCTACTTGGAAGGCTGAGGCAAGAGAATTGCTTGAACCCAGGAAGCAGAGGCGGCAGGGAACTGAGATCGTGCCACTGCACTCCAGCCTGGGTGGCACAGTGAGACTCCGTCTCAAAAAAAAAAAGGAAAGAAAACAAGACAAGAAAATTAAAGTTAAGATTGCAAAAGACACTGGAATAATAGGAATTAAAGGAACCCACCCCCAGCTTAAGTACTGTCATTACCGACGATGGCAGGACTGGGCAGCCACAGCCACACCCATCATGGAGTCAAGGCCGTGCTCAAGCAGGTGACTGGAAAGCTCCCTTCAGACTCAAGGACTTGGCATCTCTCCTAGGCCCCCAGCAGATACCTGAGGCTGGCTTTTGATGGAATTGGGTGCAGCACGAAAAGCTGTCGAGAGTTCTGATCCTTGATTTGAAATACGTTTAGTGTACAGGCACGTCTTAGTTTACCTGTGACGTGTCCTCTCTCCATAGAGGTCTCAGAGCTCTGAGATTTTATTGTGTGATGTTCGCAGACATGGTAATTTAACTTCGTTTCTGATAACCCATAGTTTAGAAGGTGCAGCAGCTGCCCTGAGGCTCCCGTGTGAACTGGAGATGCCTTAGGTGGGTCGCCCTGTGGTCAGTCCCTCACTCTAGACATTGGGTCCTGCTGGGTTGTTCTGTGGCTGGTCTGCGTGTTGGGTCTGGAGCTGGGATGGAACCCGGTCATGCTTCTCCCTCCTCTGCAGTGACCTAGGTTGCTGGGTCTGTTTAATTCCAAAGCCTATCCACCGAGAGAGGACACTGCTGAGATGCAGTGCGCTGTAATGTTTCATATGCAAGGGACAGTTAATCCCCCAGCCCTCCACTGCCAAGTACTGGGATTTTAAGAACTTGGCTTGTACTTGGGGATGATTTTGGTGGCTTGTCTTGAGTGCCACACCCCTCCCCTGTGTCGATAACCCAGGAGCCAGAACTCTCCACAGGAATCCAAGCCAGCCTCGGGGAGACTGAGGAACAAACGCAGGACACCTGACAGTTTCGACACCATTGCCATCTGGGAGGGTTGTATCTTGATTTTAGATCCTAAATGCAATAGGTTCATTAGAGCAGACAGACTACAAATGAGGAACTAGATCAGATTAGAGGTCTTCATTTTCTTGTCAGCCAAGGTCCAAAACAGAAAATGCCTGTGAGGCGTGCCTAAGGAAGAGACGCTCCAGGAGTTACAAAATGATGTATTTTTTAACTGAGCTGGAGACAGAGGGAGTATGTGGGAATTCTCTGTACTACCAGCTCAGTTTCCTATAAACCTAAACCTGCTCTAGAAAAATAAAGCCTAATGGGCTGGGCATGGAGGCTCACACCTGTAATCTCAGCACTTTCGGTGGGAGGATCACGAGGTCAAGAGATTGAGACCATTCTGGCCAACATGGTGAAACGCTGTCTCTACTAAAATTACAAAAATTAGTAGGGCATGGTGGTGCGTGCCTGTAATCCCAGATACTGGGGAGGCTGTGGCAGGAGAATCACTTGAACCTGGGAGGCAGAAGTTGCAGTGAGCCAAGATTGTGCCACTGCACTCCGGCCTGGCGACAGAGTGAGACTCTGCCTCAAAAAAAGAAAAAGAAAACTAAAGCCTATTGATTTAGAAATGCACAATAGAAGGCACACATGTATAAATACTTTGCATTCTGCCTTCTATCCTCCTCCAGCCTCCCCGATGAAGAGGGTGTGTAATTTTCGTGAAAGGATGAGGGGAGTGAATTGCTCCAAATTTCCCTCCTCCAGGACCTCACACTGCAGTCTTTTGGGGCAGTTTCCATTGAGCTCCTTTTGCACAAGCAGACTGTCTTTTGAAAATCATCTGGAACAAAAAAAAAAGAAAACTGTCTGGAGAATCTTGAATTCGGATGAGGGCGGGCTGCCTCCCTTCCTGGCTGTGATGGTCAGGAGTGTATCTTCTAAGGCTCCTTATCTATCAGATAAGGATAAGTCACAACACCCTCTTATCACGTTCTTGCAGGACTGACAGACTGAAAGGAAGGCCTAGCTGGTAGGCTGGCTTGCAGGAAGGCCTCAAGAAGCGTCAGCCCTGCCTGCCTGCAGCAGCACGGCCTGCCATGTACTCATCCACTGGATGCCCCCACAAGCCCATCTGTCTGGCTTCCATAATGAATAGATTGATGTATTGAGGGCTTGCACGGGAAAGAGCATTACAGGCAGACCCTGTGCCACAGTCATCCAATTTCTAAAGTTTTTCTTTTTAATGAAAAACGCTATAAACATAGAAAAGTAGAAAAGCTCAATAATGACTCTATATCCACCATAAGAATTAAATATTTTAAGATTTTGCCCTATTTACCTATTTGCTTCTTTATTAATATTTTTTATTTTGCAATAACTCTCACTTGACACTCATCAGTTCTCCCTGTTTCGAAGCAGTAACCACTGTTGTGAAGTTGGGCTATAAATAGGTGAAGATAGCCATTGCCATCTATATTTTTAATTTGTATATGAAAATGTTTATATAAGTTGTCTTTTTTTTTTTTTTTTGAGACAGAGTCTTTCTCTGTCACCCAGGCTGGAGTGCAGTGGTACAATCTCGGCCCTCTGCAACCTCTGCCTCTTGGGTTCGAGTGATTCTTCTGCCTCAGCCTCCCAAGTGGCTAGGACTACAGGCTCATGCCACCATGCCTGGTTCATTTTTTGAATTTTTTTTCTTTAGTAGAGATGGGGTTTCACAATGTTAGCCAGGATGGTCTCGATCTCCTGACCTCGTGATCCACCTGCCTCGGCCTCCCAAAGCGTGGGATTGCAGGCGTGAGCCACCACACCTGGCCGTATCTATTCTTTTGCAAGTTGACATTTCCCCATTTCATTGTCACATGTCAACGTATGTTACTTAATTTGTCTTCACTGTTCTATAATTTTACCTGATGTGACTATATAATCATTTACTTAGTTTCCTGTTGGTGGCTGCTCTAGTTTGAACATGTTCCTCAAATTTCACGTGTTGGAAGCTTAATCCCCAAATTCATATGTTGATTGGAGTTGCGGCCTTTGGGAGGTAATTGGGATTACATAAGGTCATCATCATGGGATCCACATGATGGGACAGATGGCTTCATTAGAAGAGAAAGAGAGGCCTGAGCTGGCATACATGATCTCACCCTCTTGCCATGGGATGTCTTCTGTCACCTCATGATGCAGCAGGAAGGTCCTCACTAGATGCCACGCTCTGGTCTTGGACCTCCCGACATCCAGAGCTATAAGAAATACACTTCTTTTCTTTATAAATGACCCAGCCTATGGTATCTTGTTATAGAAACAAAAAGTGGAGTAAGACCTTGGCATTTAAGCTGTTAGCTGTTCATCGGTTAACTCACCAAGTGTCCGCTGAGATCATGTGATGCTCCAGAACAGAACGCAGAAAATGCTACGGGGGTGTCTTGTTAGTGAAAGGAGAGGCTGCTGCAGTGGCCTGGGGCGCCTCCACGCTGTCCACCAGATTTGAGGATGCTCCCCTGCCTGTGGACAGACTATGAAGACATCTCCTCCTGTATCTAAGAAAATGCCAGTGAGAATTTGTCAAACTCTGTAAAATGTTTAAAGGAGTTTATATGAGCCACATCGGAGTCACCAAGGCTCATTTTATAGCCCCAACAGATCTGAGAACATGTGTCCAAGGTAGTTGGGTTACAGCTTGATTTTATACATTTTAGGGGGTATAAATTACAGGGAGACATCAATGAATACATGTAAGATGTACATTGGCTCAGTCCAAAATGGTGGGACAACTTAAAGTGAGGTCGGGGGGAGGGTTTCCAGGTCATGGGTGGATTCAGAGATTTTCTGATTGGCAGTTGGTTGTAAGAGTTGTTATTATGTAAAGACCTGGAAGCAATAGAAAGCAATGTCTGGGTTACGATAAGGGGTTGTGGAGACCAAGGTTCTTATTATGTGGAGGAAGCTTCCAGGTAGCAGGCTTCAGAGAGAATAGAGGGTAAATGCCTCTTAACAGACCTAAAAAGATGCCAGGAAGAGACCGGGAAAGGGAAGGGGATTATAGACTGTAAATTTTCTCCACAAGTGACAGCTTTGCAGAGCCATTTCAAAAGATGTCAAAGAAATGTATTTTGGTAAAAAATAGTTTGATTTCTTTCAGGGCCTGCTATCTTTCATGCAGTGCTGTACTAGACTCAGGTTGGAATTTGGTGTCTTACCGCTACAAAGAGTCCATTTTGTCCATCTTCAGATGTCTTAATGTTAACGCTGGTCAGTTGTGCCTGAATTCCAAAGGGAGGCAGGTATAATGAGGCATGTTCTATCCCTACTTCCCATCATGGCCTGAACTTGTTTTTCAAGTTTACTTTGGAATGCCCTTGGCTGAGAGCAGGGTGGGGGATCCATTCAATTGGTTGTGGACTTAGAATTTTATTTCTGGTTAACAAAAGCCACCTTCTTGAAGAAGTCTGTCTGCTAACTTGGTTTTCAGTTTCGAAGCAACTGGTTTCTATTGGAAACCATCTTCTCTGGGGACAGATATGTCTCAGGAGGCTTAGCAGCCCAAGGATGAAAGTTGCCAATGTGCACTGTGATTTAAGATATCATTGCTGGGGCTGAAATAACACAGCAGGGATTTTCCTGGTTTCTCCAGGGCTCTGGGGACAGAATGGCTTATGTCAGAGTGGCCTCCCCAACCATTTTCCCAATCAGTTCTGTTTCTCCATCACCATGTTGGTCAGGATGGTCTCAAACTCCTGACCTCAGGTGATCCACCCACCTCAGCTTCCCAAAGTGCTGGGATTCCAGGCGTGAGCCATCGCGCCTCTGTATTCTGTTGCTCTAATCCACTGAGTCTGTGTTATCTTCTGACACAGTAACAAAGCAGCATTTATTGAGCAGCCAGAATCCTGCCTTACGTGAAGGCGTTGCCTATTTTATCTTCTAGAGGTTTGTTGTGTTGCTTTTCACGTTACTGTAGTCATTGCATCTGGAATGGATTTATGTGTCTGGAGTAGCATGGGTCTCTATTTCTCAACTTTTCCAGATAAATACCTACTAATGTCAGCCTCATATGTTTATTAATTCTTCCCTTTTTCCCAACACATATGGGAGTCACATATTTATAAGCCCAGTCGAAAGTTCTGTGCTTTTTTAATCCATCTGTTTGTCTGTCTAATACCATACTGTTTTCTTATAGGGACATTAGTCCTATGGGATCAGGACCCCACTCTTGTAATATCATAACCTTATGTGATTTCATTCTATAACTTTTTTCGGTAAGCCCTGGCATCTGGTAGAATGAGTCTCCTCTTAGTCTCGAGAATTATCTTGGTTTTATCTGGCTCTCTCTCTCCTTTGAGCTTTAAAATCAGAGTGTTAAGTTCTATGAACAGTCCTATCAGGGTTATATTAGAAGTTACATCAAGTTTATATTTTGTGGAATATTTTCATCTTGAAGATATTAAAGCCTAATGTCCATGATCATTGTATAGCTCTTCATTCATCTGGGTGTTCCTTCATTTCTTTTTTTTTCAAAAAGATAATGCTGTATAGTATTACTTTTTCCATAAAGGTCTCACAAATACTGTGTTAAGATTTTTTTTTTTAGTTAACTTTGGTTATTGTTGGTGGTATTATAATGTTTTTGAATGTTTTTCAATTGTTTATTGCTAATGTAACAATTCAGTTAACTTTTGCATGTTAAGTTAACTTCTTATTTGGCATTTTGCTGGACTTTTTTTTTCTTTTTTACTAGTTTTGTAGTTACACATTATTTAATTTGTCCCGAGATTTTCTTGGATTTTCTATTCATAGACTCGTATTATCTGAAAATAATGATTTCCCTCCTTTTAATCCGTAAACAGTGCATTCACTTATTTGTTCGCTTATTTATTTTTGATGTTCACTACAATATTTGAGTAGATGCTCTGTTCAAGTTTAGGAAATTCTCTTCTTATTCCCAGTTTTTCAAGAGTTTGATCATGACTGGGGATGGTTTGTGTCCCCGACAGGCTGTCTAGGGCTGGTCCTCTGGTCCATGCTGGACACAGGGCCTTGTTGGACCCACACTTGAGAGCTGCACAGTGGAATGGTGTCCCAGGAGGGGCCTGTTGACCTGTTGTTCTCTTGTCTTGATTAGTTTCCTTCCTCTGTAGGTTGTCTCCCAGGAAGCCTTTTTTTTTTTTTTTAAACACAGAGTTTTTGCTCTTGTCCCCCAGGCTGGAGTGCAGTGGCGCCATCTTGGCTCACTGCAACCTCCACCTCCCTGGTTCAAGCGATTCTCCTGCCTCAGCCTCCTGAGTAGCTGGGATTACAGGCATGCACCACCATGCCTGACTAATTTTTGTAGTTTTAGTAGAGACAGGGTTTCATCATAGAGTGCCACAGACCTGGCAGCCTGAACAGCAGACACAGTTGGCCAGCCTGGTCTCAAACTCCTGACCTCAGGTAATGCACCCACCTAAGCCTCCCAAAGTGTTGGGATTATAGGCGTGAGCCACTGTGCCTAGCCCCAGGAAGCCTTTTACCTTGGGCAAGTGGTTCCTTCCTGGTCACGGTGAGTGGTTTCTGCAGAATTGTGAGCTGGGTAGGCCAGCGTATCACAAACAGGCTAAGAGTGGGGTCATGTTGGCTGGCTAGAACCCCTTGAATTCTGCTGTAAGAACACTGAAATGGAAACCTGTTGTAAAATGAAGATTTCTTTAGACATCATGTGGTCTTTACAGCAGCCTGGACAGAAACCCACTGAGGCCCAATCAGAAAGCCAGACAGACTGTTCTCTCTGGCTTTTCTAGCAGAAGCTGAGAGACTGTTGGAGGTTGCCTGCAGTCTGGCCAAAGAAAGACAGTGCAGACCACATTTGTGGTACGGTTACTGGTGCCACTGGGAAAATGGCACACTCCCACATGAATGCTGAGGTGTGGAAGAGAAATAAACTTACCTAATGAATGTACCTTCTCACCAGTCCTTCTCAAGATATGGACACCCCAATATCTTAATGGAACACACCGGTGAGGTGTTGCAGTTCATCTGAGGCAGGGCTCTTACGCAGACATACTATTTTAATTCAGGCATCTGATTTATCAGTAGCTTTTCTGATTTGGGGATATAGGCTTTGGCGTTAAGAAGAAGGTGTGGAGAGGCTGTTATATCCCTAGAGCCACTCCGACTTTATTTTTTTTGTTTATTTTTAGCCCTGTGTTTATGTCAGCTCATAGAACGGCAGGTTTCTAACATCGTGGTGGAACCTGGATTCCTCAAATATTCGATGCCAGTCCACAGGTTCCCATGGAATGCTGTCAGTCCTGCAGCCGTGACCTTGACCCCGAGTGTAAATGTCTGTATAAGGCACCAGGGCAGCCTCAGGGGTGTCACTGCCTTGAGGACGAGCACATTTTACGCACATGAATGCACAAAATAAATGAAATGTGTAGTCACAAAATTTCGGTTTCCATGTGTTTAACATACAGGGTGTCTCTCAGAGATTCCGCATAAATAAAAACCTTTTTTCTTTGGCGAGAAAGTATCTTAAATCAGAGTTCAGCTGAGGAAACTCTTGGTGTTTTTTTTTTTTTTTTTTTTTTTTTTGAGACAGGGTTGCACTCTGTTGCCCGAGCTGGAGTGCAGTGGCACGCTCTTGGCTCACTGCAACCTCTGCTTCCCAGGTTCAAGCAATTCTCCTGCCTCAGCCTCCTGAGTACCTGGGAATATAGGCGCCCACCACCATGCCGGGCTAATTTTTGTATTTTTAGTAGAGACGGGGTTTTGTCACGTTACCCAGGCTGGTTTCAAACTCCTGACCTCAGATGATCCACCTGCCTTGGCCTCCCAGAATGCTGGGATTATAAGCGTGAGCCACTGCGCCCGGCTGAAATCTTGATCTTTTAAAGGTGTTTACAAAGGTTTTGCAGCTCTAACCTTGACAAAGTCAGTTCTGGCCGTGAGGTTTTTTGTTTGTTTTTACTATGTGTCTTCTCTCCCAGGTCAGCTTCCATATTTTCACAGTGGCCGAAATAATTAGTCAAAACGTCTATCTACCTTTTCGTCAGAGGCATGAGAGGACGAATGAGCCAGCTGAGGATTTTAGGTTTTCTTGGAACAAGTTAGCAGCGACATGCTGAGTCTTCCTTGAACTCGCTTTGACTGTGCCAAGGAGAGGAACACACACTCAGAGTCGTGGAAGTTCACCGACCTGGGGTTTATAGCCACCCCCCACCCACCTCAGATATTGGTTACACAGAAAACGGTTGCCCGGGGTGTTGAGTAACCCTCCCCTCCTCTGACCTGGCACTGACTTTTCCTGGGGAAGCCAGGATTTCAGATGGCGCCTTGGTCTTTGCTTTCATTCTCCGTGGATCCTCCAGACCAAGCTGGTTTTCACCAGGTTAGAGAACCCAACACAGCCCTCTCCAGCTCTCCCATGGTGTTGCCAGATAAAATACAGCGTACCCAGTTCTGCCTGAATTTCTGATGAACACAGAGAGTTTTTAGTATCAGAGCGTCCCATGCAGTTATTTGGGACACACAGTAAAGCATCCTGCTTGTTTGTCTGAGATGCAGATGGGACTTGCGTCCTCTGTGTGGCCCGGTGGCTCTCCTGGGAGTTAATAATTAAATGTCAGGCAGTGATCGAGTGTCTGCTCTTCCCAGGGAGCTGCCGATCAGGTCACCTAAGCCCCTTACGAAGGTCAAGGCCCTCCAGGTCAGGTCTCTGGCCTCGAGCTCACAGGACGGTTCTGGAAAGAGCCCGGGTGCTGTGACCCGGCTGTCTTCTCCTCTCTGCTCTCCAGCTTCTGCAAGAAATCCTGGTTCCTCTTTCGACCCAGCGCCCAGGCCCTTCTGCACCATGGTTTGGGAGCAGATGTGCCCAGGTGTGACCATCACTCCCGGAGCTGGTACCAGGGTGACACAGGGGTCCTAGTGGCTGAAGATGGATGCTGGCAGCAGTGGGGGCTGGGGCCAGGAGCCCCTCCTTGCTGTCCTTGGTGCTGTGGGCCATTGGTTTTGTTCCTGGACTCGGGTCTAGCAGTAGATGTGTGCTATGTGGCCTGCAAAGTAATGTGTTTAAAAACTGTGAATTTCTGGCTGGGTGTGGTGGCTCACGCCTGTAATTCTAGCACTTTGGGAGGCCGAGGCAGGTGGATCACTTGCGGTCAGGAGTTTGAGACCAGCCTGGCCAACATGGTAAAACCCATCTCATATTCTCTCTCTCTCTCTCTCTCTCTCTCTCTCTCTCTCTATATATATATATATATATATTTATATTTATATTTATATGTATACACACATACACACAAATATATATAATATATATAAATATGTATACATACTGTATAAATATGTATATATCATATTTATATAAAAACATATAAATATATGTGTATATACATATATAAATATATATCTATATGTGTATATATACATGTATATATAAATATATATATGTGTGTGTGTGTGTGTGTGTGTGTGTGTATATACATATATATATAAATTAGCCGGGTGTGGTGGCAGGCATCTGTAATCCCAGCTACTTTTGAGGCTGAGGTAGGCAAATGGCTTGAATCTGGGAGGCAGAGGTTGCAGTGAGCCAAGATTGCAGCACTGTACTCCAGCTTGGGTGATAGAGTGAGACTGTCTCAATAAAAAACAAAAAATCAGTGAATTTGTAATGTTTATACATTTCATGTTTTTGCCCCAAGTCTGACATATCTACCTGATACCTCCATATATCTTGGTGTTTGATTCTCCTCGGAGCCTCCAGACTGTGCTGGTCTTCACCAGGCTAGAGAACCCCCCCACCCTGGCTCTCCCGTGGTGTTGCCAGATAAAATACAGCACACCCAGTTCTGCCTGAATTTCAGATGAACAGCAGAGAGTTTGTTAGTATACGTATGTCCCGTGCACTTATTTGGGACATGCAAATAATTGGGGCATTCCTCCCTCCCTTCCTCCCTTCCTTCCTTCCTCTCTCTACCTCTCTCCCTTTCCCTCT